>CM060940.1:178263824-178863824 GCA_030765085.1 Allium cepa
AATGCAAATTTGACACTTGTCTTAAGTGTTAACACTTGTAAATTACCTTGTTTAATCTCTTAACACATGTTATATTATGCTTTTATATACTTACACTTGTCCTTTAAGTGATTAGTATTTTTAATTAAAAATTAAATGAAAGTTTAAAATTAATTAATTAGTTTTTAATACTTAGTTATGTAGATAAATAATTAAAGAATAAACCAAGTATAATTATAAATAAAAACAATATATATCAATCATTTGAAAGTAATATTTTTAATCATTTTAAATAAATTTATAAAAGAGATTATAAATTATTGTTATTTAAATGAATAAATGTTTCATATTTAAATTTGTATTTTAAACTTCATATTTAATTTACAAATCATAATTATTAATCAATATTTTAAAAAGAAATAATACAAACATTTTTATAATTTTATTTTAATATTCGAACTTAAGTCAAAATATATTTTAAACAAATAAAAAATTTATCTTATATATTTAAAATCATAGAGTTATTTTATAAAATAGCTTTGAAAAGCTTAATTCAAAAATAAATCATAATTTCCCAATTTCAAAATATTGGAAAATCTGCTATACTAATTAAATTTATAACCAAACTCATCTATTTAAAATATATATAAATATATATACATTATAAATAGAAATCAAATTTGTTAACTTATTAAAAGATAAATTCACTAATTAATTATTTAAATAAAGAAATTATTAAATCAATTCAAATTTATTTACAAAAATTACAAAATCAATTTAAATTTAAACACGGATTATTAAATTTATTTTGCCAGAAATTCCGGGATATCACACAAGGTAAGATAACTATATGTACTTATTGAGCAAACTCAAAGTACATATACCATACGTAGGTCGCCGCGATACGGTAGGTATGAGTGGATAATCTCTTTCGGTTTGTTAAGCCTACTCAAGGTTGAAATGAGGCTAGGACACTAAAACATGGGTTAGGAGTTGTATGTGATACAACCGATAAGGAGTTATCTATTGTTTGTGTGGTTATGAATTATGGAGAAAACTTAAGGTTAGAATACCAAGACAGACGAGTCATAACGCCCATTGGTGAAGTCATAAGTCTTCGATGTTTCTTCTTAGGGTTTGAAGAAACACAAAAGACTAGCGGAAGCCTTATTAGAAAAATGAAGTGGTAACATTTAACCTTTCTAATATTGAACATATGCTAAATAATGTTATAATTATCTACAATGATAAATTTGTTCATTTAATATGTTTGATAAAACATTTATCAATTAACACATACAAATGAACTGAATTGAAAGTTGCCAAATAGAAATACAATACCTACTATTAAATTTCTATTGCATGTTAATGATTTAACACCTTTGCAAATGACTGAATTTACAAATACCAAATACATTCTTAGTTTGGTCACTTAAGCATTTTTTTGGCAAATACCGTGTATTTCATTTTATGAGTTTTGAACTCTAAATGCAATATAAGACTATGAATATTTGATCCATATACATGCATATAATGTTATACGGTGAACGGTCAAAGTTTGTAATGTACAATATTCGATGAAATTAATTCATCCGGAAAACCAAATAAACCTTAGAGCGATATCGAGTATTCAACCTTATTAGTTACAAAAGGAATGTAATGTGTTAAAGGTAATATTAGACCAAAATTACAATATAAATCTAAGAACTCGATCACTAAATGTCAGTTTGATCAGTTTACATAAAGTAGAACATACCTAACGTCCATAAAAGCTAAGGAAAATTGAATGTGCTTTTGTAAAGTGTTTGTTATGATATTGTAGTAAGGCTTTTTGTTTTGAATGGTTTGACTATTTAGAAAGGAAAACAAATGTACAAGGTTATATGTGATTTAAGGTACAGTTGGAATGAAGAGAGTGAATAATCACTTCTGATTCATAAAGAATTATCAGAAACAAGAATTGTGATGATAGTGATTGATACTTGACATTGGAATAAGAAATATGATTACTATTTCAAAATGTATTTTCATATACAAAATTATTTTCTATGAGATTTATTTCTTTGAGTTCAAGTTATTTGATCAAAGAACTCCTCACTGTAAACTAGTTGAAGTACGATAAATTACTTATGTTAGGTGAATGATGGACCTCCAAATTAAGTACGTTGTTATAGTAATAGTGGGAGTATAACATATAGCAATTATTGATTGCATAAAATCATGGAAAAAAATTTGTATAACGTACCGAGCATTATTTATGAAATAACGACTATTTTCCGATATCGATTAAGAAATAGACAGCAATTTTTCATTATGAGTATTATGAATGTTCATTATGAATAAAACTATAACGTGGTATTTGTTTTCATAACAAAAGTGATTCATTGGAAAATATGAAAGTATCTAATATTATTTACAGTTATTTTGCAATTATAGACTAAGCTGTTGTTTTGAGAAATAATTTTATTTTATGATTATGAATCATATGATACTGATTAATTATATCTCGAAGGATTAAGGGCTATGCACCCATTCAGCGGGAGCATAACAAGAGTTGATGAACTCTTTGGATTGATACATACAGATGTACACAATTGTATGTCTATAAATACCAAAACAGTTCTAGTACTTTGTCATATTTATAGATGAGTTATCACCGACAAGGACATGTGTATCTAATACACACGCAGTATGTCTATTGAAAACTCATAGAGTATAAAATAGAATTAAATAAAATAACATGTGATAGAAATGATGTGAATTGATCAAATGAGTGAGTATGTTGGAAAAATTCTAAATGTATCTGAAATAGATAAAGATGCAATCTCAAAAGTCATTCCTCCATATGATACATGATGATGCATCCATAAGGCGTAGTTGAATTTTGTTGGACAATCTACAATGTATTATGAGTGAACTTAAGCTAGTTTCTTTCTATAAGGTCATATATTTAAGAGTAGTACATAAATTTAATATTGTTTCGTCTAAATAACGGTATTAAAATCACATAAGATTAAGGTTTATAACAAACTCTAATATATCCTACGCCAATGAGTGGGTAGGTTATGTGAGTTGAAAGATTGTATATAATAATTGTTCATGAGGGATCTTATATGAATCTCCCTAAAAGGATTTTGGGAAAGACTGTCATTGGATGGCATATTCATGTTTTGTAAACTTGAACCAAATCAGTTTTATAAAAAGAAATTCATATAATGTTTATGATTACATATTCTGTTGCACTGAGAAACAATTGTTGTTTCAAGAAATACGAACTTCATTGTGAAAGAATTTCTTTGAGGAATTATTGGTAGATAAATGGAATTAGTTATGATCCATAAATAATACTAATTAGATGAGATGAAACGAAATTAACTTGCCTAAATGAATTCATTGCATTAGATTGTTTAATAAGTATTATCCCAAATTGAAGATAACTATGAAATTCTTATCAATGTCAAAATATAATCCTCGGTTGTTTGACTAAACCATTGAGAGTGTTGACTCCATATTGTATGATGCAAAAATCCGAAACAATTCCAAGTATGCTCAAAATATGATTTTGGTAGTCATAACCGAAGGGATATGATCCATCGGCCGCGATTATGTCTTTATGAGCAAGACTAATGCAATTGGAATTAAATGAGCAATGCCAATAAGAATAATATCCCAAATTTCAATTATTCAAAATAGCATAATAGATTCAGTATTCAACATGCTCAAGCAAATTCAGATTTACTCATAAAATTATCGCTTGATAAGACTTAGTATTTTGGTACATATGTATTGAAGTAGAAAATTCTAAATAACGATTTAGAGATAGGTATTTATACATATTTACCAAAAATGTCTCAAAGTAAGTGGGAGTGATATTGAGCTTTTGGGTTTTGGATACGATCCAAGATATGATATGAAATTATCATTTTATAAGCATCCAGATTGAATAAGTATTTTGATAGAAATATCAAATAGATTGATTTTCAATAAAAGTGCAGAGGAAGCGTGTGTTCATAAGAAAAAACGTTAAAAGGTACATTGATATTTATAAACTATAAGTAAACAACACATTGTTGATTTTAACGATGCACTTGTGTTAAAATCAGCATTGGATTAATAGATGACTGTCAAGAATGTCCCAAATGAAAGGCAAAGATAGCTTATTAAAATGTTTAATACGGAACATGTAAGATTGATTCCCTTGCATTGGCAAAAGGAATTATCATAAATGTCATGCTATTTGCGATATCATGATTTTTTTATGTTTTGAGGCATAAAGTAAATATCAAATCCAAATTGATATCACTTAATGGTTTTATGAAGCGTTCTCGTGTATTTAGGAAATACTAGAGAATTGACTATAGAAACAAAAACTCTTTATGAAGGAGTGTTCAAACTCAAACTTCATATGTTATATTGAGTGTAGTATTTCAATAATAAATTCAAGTTAAAAATCTTTAAGGTGGAGATGTTCCAAATAAAGGACTGTGGCTTATTCAATGAAAAAAGGCAACGTACATCGCCTTGAATATTGCCACAATATAAATGACGTATATAAAATTATAAGTGCACAAATTCTTAATCGAGCCGATTCCAAATGCTGAGAATCTCATAACATTGTTGTACGATAACAATGTTGCGATATAGTTCATAACAGAACTTTGAGCTCGCTAGAAGTCGAGAGACATACTCCGAATTAAACCACATGATAACATAGTTTATCACCATCGAAGAGAGATTACAGATAGATATGTTAATTAAAACATAATAACATACTCATTCACAAAGGGACTGATTCAACTGGTTTTGAGAAAACTGATTAGCGAAGTTGGAATAAGATTTCATAATTGACCCCAAGTGCAAGTAAAAGATTGATAGGGTTAAGGGCATGCCAAAGGGGCAATTATGTAATTTGTTACACACATCTAACTTGATGAAAATCTTGTTTAAGCCAACGGTGTTTTCTTCCTATTATATACTTAATATAATTTGTTATTATTAATTATTTAATTTAATTAAGTGTATATTTAATAAAAAAATCCATAAATGGTATGTTTAGTGATAGTAGTTACAAAGTGTTGTAACCATGAGTAATTTATCACAATGAAAATAAATATACCATTTTAAATATTCCTAGTCAAGATGTATCGAGATTTTATATCAATACATCTTTTGAAACTGAAGTATGTAACCCTCTCTAAATGTTGGGTAGCGTATTACTCATGACTACTAGGGGCACCAAAGGGTTACATACAGATAGCTATTGGATAACTACGAAATGACTCATTAGATAGTTTTCTATTCGTTAATATAAGTGTAACGACCCAGAAATTTTGTCATCTTGAGTTTTGAATATTAATTTTTAATATTCAATAATACGGTATTTTAGTCAGAATAAATCACTATTAAATATCAATTAGTAATAATACATCGTTTTAAAACCAAGATAATATTTTAAATTTCCAGATTTTATTTATAAAGTAGAAATTTAGTTAATTTGAATTTCCTATATTTTTATGTATAACAACAGAATAAATATATGCATAAATTGAAATTAATATTACATGAATAAAAAAAATCTATGAAAATAGAAACGAATGTTATTTACCAAAAATATAATATATTTAAAATATAAAGAGTTTAAAACTTAATTTTCTTATGTATATACATATTAGTTAAGAGAGAAAAATGTAAAATATAAGTATATATATGTAATATTTTTAGACAAATAGTATGTTAAAAACAATATATGTAAAGGGCAAGTGGAATATATATATACATATATATACATATACTGAAAAATGGTAGGAGTAAATATATAAGAAAAAAAATTATACGTGAGAATATAATAAGAAGGAATGTAAACCATAAAGTTTATTTTATTTAAATGGAATGAGGAGACTTGTAATGCTTTGAGTTTTGAAATCAAAAGGGAATTTACTAAGTAAATAAAAGAGAAAAAATAACCAAAAAATAAATCATGTAAGAGGAAAAAAGTATACAACCAAAAGAAAATAAGCAAAAATGAATATAAACATATATATTAGCTAAAGCATTATCTGGCCTAAAGGAGGAAAGGCAAAAACATTTAGCTTGATTACTTTTCAAGAATTCAAGCCACCAAAAGGTTCGAAATCACTTCATTCCCTTGTCAATCAATCACAAAATGTTGTAGGCGTACATTACCTTTTTCACTTCTTTGCATAAACATGAAAATAAAGTATGTACATACATAGCCACCTATCAGTATGCGTATAGCTTCCTTCATACTTGCAGCATACACCTCCTTCTCTTATAAATACATGGCCAGTCTTATTCATTCATACACACTTATAAAAAATGAAGCAAAAAAAAGATCTACTCTAAAAAGATCAAAGGTTCAAAGTTTTAAGGCAAAAACAGGGTCTTCATCTGTTCTTTTTTGATAGTGAGTAAATCACTTTGTCTATTGGAAAATATATATACATGCATATGATTGTGTTTTGGATGAAGCAATGATAAATAACAAGTGTATATGCATGGTTCTGTGAATATGCATATGTATATATGTGTACAATATCACTGTACTTCTTCACTGTCATTGTTTCAACTAGAAACAGTTAAGCTTCAAAACTTTGAAAGTAGATATTTCAACATCTATTAAACTTTAAATCTTGATATCAAAACGAAAGTTGTTTTTATTTGAGTATAAAATTCTTAAAAATTTATTTCGTTTAATTTTATCGAGCGCAAAATGAGAAAACCATATGTAACAGTGAATAGGTTAATATTTTTTGAAAACCCAATTATCTTAATTTACTAAAATGATCATATGGTTGTGATCACGATTGAAAAACACGATTTTTGTAACGACCCGCCTTTTATTCCATAGAAAGATGCATCATTAAGAAGAAAGGGATAGAAAAGAGAAAAGAAAGGAAGGAAAGAAACAGACAACATCAGAATCTCACAGCGGAACTAATAAATTATATTATATCACATAAAACTTTACATGGTATCATATACATCAGAGTAATACAGCTAATACAACACAAACTAGACAGTTATAAACATCTTTCTAGCAATTAAAATTCAAGTACATCAGAGAAAAACAGATATGACTCAAATCACAGCGGAACCACTATATATCTACACGTTGAAGCCTACTGCTCCATTATCTCCTCCAAAAATCGTCAAAGCAATCCCGAAACACTTGACTACTCATACGTAATATGAGTACCCAAGAGTTTAATAAAACAGAAAATAAACACTCGGTTCAGACAGGGGTCTGGTGTGAGTAAACGGGGTTAAAATTGCTTAACTTTAGAAAATCTTTTGAAAAGAAAAGGTATCACGTAAGACTTCCCACACATAAACATGGAAAGTTATTACCTTACGCTAACCAAAACATTTGATAGGAAATCCAGTGATATTATAATAGTGTCTAGGGTTTTCAAAATAAAATACAGAAATAGCTGGAATGCTTACATCTCACGTTCCAACATAGTTGGGCACAATCAAAACCGTACAGGCACTTATTGGATTTTGGATTCCATCAATGGCAGGGCTACTAGGGTACCGCCCGTCACAGTATGTAGCCTATATCACTGTACCGAGGAGTACGCCCGCTCCCCTGCAACATAGAGCCGGAACCATTCCTTACTGAACAGTTCCGAACAAGACCACTCCGCAGATTGGACGTCGCCAACTGCCACACAGCCAAATATAAAGGGACCTCTAGATAGGGGTAAATCTTGCTCTCCAGTAGGGGCTACCCACGAAGCCTTGCTGCACCTCGCGTATTTTAGCCATTCCCGGTTGATGAGGCTTGAGGCTACGATTACCTTTATAGGACACATCAAACTTAGAATACCCATCGTCCACCTGATGATGTTCTGAAAGCATTCAATCCATACAAGTTCGTTCTGGGTTCGGACGAAACCGAAGACACTATCTCGTTGCACTCATTTTGGAATCACCCTCAGAGTCAACAACCATAGCCCTTGCACTCTAAATCACCATCTCGAACCTATAAATACTATTCCGTCAAATTCATTACGTAATCACCCACAGAGTTATATTGACGTATAGATCTTACACCTCGAGTCTTCACTTGCTCTACTTGGATTAACGACCTAACATTTAATTGGAATCGATGTGGTTTTCGGATATCCAAATTTGGAAATCCGATCCCGGCCTCATCGAAATCCAAGCGCCATCTTAATGTCCAAGTTGTACTTAAGGGTTTTAACCAATTAACTCATTTCATTATTATCTCTTTCACACAGATAGATAAACTACATATCACAATAGATAATCACATTCTCATCATAAATAGATAATCTGTATCATCATCACAAACAGATAATCATCACAACCAGATAATCCATCACAAACCATTATACTTTAACCAAGCATCCATATCATACAGATACGACTCATCTCATTACTGAGATCACAACCATTCAATCAATAACATCCATAAGCAATGATTTAATAACCATCAATTATAATTAAATTAAAATGAATTAAATTAATTACTTCTATCTTTAATTAATTTAAATTAAATTAAATTAGTTACCACATTTAAATCCTGCTTAATTTCCATTAATTAATTAACCCGGTTAATTAATCATTCTCTAAGCATTTAACTTAATTAAACACCTTTGATTAATCATCCTCTAATTACAATAAGTAATTAGTATTTAATTAATTTCCACAAATTAAGTAACCTTATTCATAAGTAATTAACATTTAATTACTTCATTAATTAACTATAATTAATTGCATTTATCCTTAATTAATTACAATTAATTAATCACTTAATTAATTAATTATTACTTAATTAAACAATCATTAATGACCTCATTAATTATAATAATTAATGATCTCTGATTATCATTCAAATTAATTACTTAATTTAAAAATTAATTACTTTTAATAATTATTTATCACCTTGATTAATATTAAATTCAGTAATTAACTATCTTTAATTACTCATTAACAAATTAATTATCCAATAATTAATTATCTTTATTAATTAATCCTTGATTAATTACAAAAGTAATTATCCAAATTACTTTATTAAAATAAATCACTTTTCACTAATTACATTCCAATAATTTATCATTATTACTTCTCTAAGAAATCCTGCTCCATTAATTACATTAACACATTTCACTCATTAAATCACCAAATGATTTACTTAAATTAATTAAACTAAATTAATTAACTTAAATAAATCATATTATCAAAATTAATTACAATAAATAATTAATTCCCTAATTACTTTTATCAAGTAATTATGCTTAACAAATTACAATTGATTATATTCAATTAATAAATCTAGTTAATTATCAAATTAATTATATTAATTTATTAACAAAAATTTTCAATAATTACTTACTTAAGAAAATTGTCTTAGATTAATTATTCATTAATCGGTTCTATTTATAAATTAATTCAAGTCATTATTTAAAATCAAATAAATAAGTAAATTCTTAATTATTTCCAAAATAATTCATTTACTTATTAATAACTTAATTAATATTCAAAATGTATTTAAATAATACATTTCTAAAATTTAATTCAAATTCCATTTTAAATTCTAATATTTAAAATGTTTAACTATTTAAAACATTATCCAAATTTAAATAATTATAAACCTTAAAATAAAATGAATGTTAAAGAACATTCATTACTTAAATATATAAGAAAAGTTTAAAAGCCAAGTTTCTTAAATTTATTAAAGAACAATTTTTAAAATGATTATTTAACTTTTCAAATTAAAGTTAAACACTTCATATCTTTAATTCAAATATTAAAGGAAATAAATTATTTCAAGTTTAAACCTTATTTGAAAACAAATTTATTTTTACATCTACTTTCAAAACATTTCAAAACTGGTTCAATTTTTCAAATTTACAAAAACTATTTGAATTAAAATCTGGTTTCAAAATAAACCTGAAAACTAAAAATTTCAAAAATAAATTTAAACCTTACCTAAATTTAAATTCTTCATTTTTTTAAAACTTAAATTCAAAAGCTCACTTGAATCAAATTTCAACTTAAGCTTTTAATTTAAATTCCTTCCTAAATTTAAATTTCTCTTAATTTTTTTTAAAAAAAAAACTGCACACTTACAGGTTTTAAAGCCGTACTTCACTAACCCGAGAAACCCCTTTACCTACTTTGAGTTATTTACTTCAATGCTCCGAGACATAAACTTGAAAACCAGAGACCATCTTCTAGCTAAAAACCCTGCATATTCCAAAATGGATCAGCAGAACCAACATGCACAGTGCATATGCATTGGCGCTCCAGCGGCTTCCAGCCACCCCAACCAACTTCACCGAGTCGCCAACAGTCCTTCAACGCAATTCCGATCATCAGAAAACATTCTGCGGTTCGAATTCAAATTTTCAGGTTGACAATGTAACCTAAAACACCACAGTACCCAACTACCCAAACCTGTCAACATCGAGGGATCACACCTCCGACCACCATCGTCGACGCGACTTTGGTCGTAGCTCCATCTACATCCCCTATGCAACCTCCCAAAACCCTAAATCACTCGATGCATCATAGAAAGTCAATAAGCTACAAAAACCCGACCACTCCAAATTAGGGCTAGAGCTTGGAAATCACACTTGCCATCGCCACTACCCACTGAAAGAAACTTCTGACAATTTTCCCCTACCACCCCATCTGTATTCCATCTCCAGAAAGACCCATATCCTCCATAATCCACTAGATCATCAAACAAACCCAAAAACCCCAAATTCTGTTTAACACTGTAATGCACATTCAACAGTTAATTTTAAAATATGATTTCGGTCTTAAAATTTATGATTCCAAACATGTATTTAGATTATGAACTTGTTTCAATAATTTCAGTTATTTTAGATTTGGTTATTTGAATATTAACTGATTTTTTATTGTTTACAGAAACAATAGTTTCCTTTAATTTAACTTAATTATAATTTATACATTTATATTCATACTAAACAAACACTTCTATTTACATAACAATTCTAAAATAGATCAAACCAGTTGATAATGGATTTCCTATTAAAACTTAGTTTCAAGGACAAGAACAAATGTACAGAATTCTGGAGCACACACACACACACACACACACACACACACACATATATATATATATATATATACACAGAAACACAATACAATCATATAAACTTGATGATTTCTATCAATACACATGCACAGATACATAAGCTTTTCTTCTTTTTTTTGTATTGAGGTTACTCATTTAAAAAAAAAAAACAGAAAACAGAATAGTTTTGTTTAAACTGGTTTTGATTTCTGTGAATTAAAAAAAAACTAAGTTCTATAAATTATGTTTGGCTTTGATTTTTAAAAGGAAAATCTGTTTTTAAAATAAAGAAGCTTACTCACCTTCAAATTGAGGATGCAGAGAACAAATTTAGATGCATTCATTTTCCTAGAATCCAGATTTGCATCTGCATTTGCTAGTTGAATATCTAGGTTTGCATTAGCTAGTTGAAGTTGATTTTCTTGTTGAATTAAAACTGCAACAGTTGATTTATGAAGATGAGTTTGCTGCTGAACACCAATTCTTCATTGCTTAGATTTGAATTGATCTTCACTTGCTTGAGTTTGAGGTTGAAGATTACTTTCAGATTGCAGATTTTTAAATATGAATTGTATTTGGGTTTTGCATATTTTGATTTGTATTTGTTTTCTGCAGAAATTTAATTGAATTTTGGGTTTTGATTTTTACTTAGAATCTGATTTTCAGTTTCATTTTGAAGAGAATGGTTTTTTTAACAAAATGTATTGTTATGTTTTCTTAGCAATATAATTTAAATAAAAAGTTTTATAACAATGCCACTTGTTAACTAAGGTTATAGATTAAGTACAAGTGTCTTCTTTATGCGTTAAGAGTTTAACACATATGCATTTTAATATTTAAAAGCAATTTCTTAATTTATAATTGTATTTAGATTTATTCTAAAACCATTTCTAATTTAATTTAGCATGTTTTAAATATTTATTAACATCGGCCTTTAAAATGATTACATGTTTACTTCTTTTATAAAATTACACAAAATTTTAAATGTTTATTTGAATGTTTTCAAAATAATATTTTTAAAACTAATTTTCAAAAGAGAAAATTTTAAAAAGAAAAGAAATGTTGAATTCATTTTATTCAAAGTTTCAAATCAACATACTATACTCCAATATAAATAAACTAAGTTTATTTCAAAACAATTTTAAGATAAAACAAAATAAACTTTTATTATAAATACAATTTTTAACTATTATATATTTATAACAAAATCTTTACTTTAATTTCTTTTGAAAATATAAGATAGATTTATAAATTAACTTATGAAAAGTTTCAAATTTAATTTCAATTAATTTAATCAATTTATAAATTATACACCTATATATATTATAAATTTGAAAATATCCTTTATTAAATTTAAATTTAAAATTAAAATCGAAACTCCTATTTACAATGTATACACATATATACATTATAAATAAAATATCTTTTAATCAGCTTAGAAAGAAAATTTTATCATTTAATTAATTTTAACATTTTAAAACAATAAGATTCTCAAATTAAATTATAATTATTATGAATTTTGAAAAGAATATCATTTATCAAACTAAATAATTATTGATTTTCAAAACAAAATTATATTTGAATTAGATTAATAAATCAATATTTCATATTTTAGAATAATTATAAATGAAATTGTTAAATAAATATTGCCCAAATTTCCGGGACATCACAATTTTTAAGAGTGCTTTGGTAAATTCCAGTGGTGTGTGGTAGGAGAAAATTGAGGATGAACGAAATTGGGATTTTCAACGAATTCAAACATCATGGTCGATTTCATATGGTGGCCACTGGCACGGAGGAGGGTTAGGCCGTAGGGAATCAGGGAAAAATATCATGGAAATTTTTAATTGGGTACGTTGGCGTGACGATTTGGATTTAGGGTTTTAATAATGCTTTGGGTGGTCTCAGGTTCGCTGTTATGCCCCACCTCTATGCTTACAATAACAAAGGTTATTATAAGGAATAACGTCTGCATTGCGAAGAATAAGGCTTGTTAGAAGCAACCATCAGTAAGTTATGCCTTAGACGAGTATTGCTTACATCGATAGGAGTTGTGAAATTTACTCCCAAAGATATAAATTCAATCCAAATCTAAAACGAAACTACAGTGGCTAAAGAAAAAATCCAGAACAACTCATAATAACGACAACACTGATAGTATAATCACATCAGAATAGAAATATCAGATATATAGCGGAAGACAAGTCTGGAATACATGCTACAACAATCGTTAGTTCACATGAACCAAATACACATATACTAAGACATCAACATACATGAGACGATAGTCGACACCAAAAGTAACACCTCGAAGTCTAGACGAAAGATGAAGTGAAATACCAAAAGCTGAAGCAGCAACTAAATCAGAGATAACCATTATCCTGAAATAATCTCGGTTTGACCCAAGTATTATTTAAAAGAAAATAATAAACGGATCGGTCTAATTTAAACATCAGAAATAAGTGTATGATAAATAATACATAAGCAAATAATCATAATCTCGAATGAGATTACACAACATAGGTAATCAACATAGTTCAATTAAAGAAATATCAAGTTAAACTCCATCAAAATTAGCTTTTAGATTCCCAATTGAATTCAAAACAACAATACGCAAATTTATAATCTCGGATGAGACTATACACAAAATTATAGTCTCGGAAGAGACTATACAACATAGTAGTTAGCATAGTTTAAAGGAAGAAATCCATTAAACATCAACAAAATCAACTTCCAAATTTATAATTGAATTCAAAGCAGCAGTATGCAAAAATCTAGAAATCAATTAAGATAACTCGACAAATCAACAGTCACAAAATCTAAAAATCAAATAAGATAACTAGAAAATCAACATAAAAGATGGATCGATCCTAGTAGATGGCGAGTTTTAGTTACGCCGCCCGTGCATCTCAAATGGCCGAACCCTACCAAGTACTATAATTTTTGGCGCCCATCAGATGATCCGAAGGTCCGCAGAATAACCCGAAGGTCTAGTACTGGTAATTGACCCGAAGGTCCATCAGATGACCCGAAGGTCCAGCAGAGTGGCTCGAAAGCCCAACAAAATCATCAGAATCATCAACCAACAGCAATTGTTTCAATTAACGAGTCCGAAATTAACCGAAATAGTAAAAGTATGGTTCCATACTTTGCACTTTTGCTAAATCGTTTAAATCCCTTCATCGTTTCCTTGGAAGTGAAAAATTGTATATTTTATATAAATAACATCTTTCGTTCTCAAATGGACAAGTCCGGAATTAACCGAATCAGTAAAATTAAGGGTTTATAGTCCTTAATTTTTCTGAATCGTTTAAATCGCTTCCTCATTCTTTTGAAAGCGCAAACTGTAAAAATTTTGAAAATAATTTTTATTTTTAAAATGATTTTTAAAATGCATGATTAAAACAGTAACATCTATAGCAATTTCGACGAAGAAATTGCGCTTCACAAAACACCGTAAAAACGGATACCAAAACAGTGTTGCGGGATAACTGCTTGAAAAGTCACTTTAAATTAACGTTTACTGGCGTTATAATAACAATAAATTTTTGTTCGTCAAAAATGTCATCAAAACAACACGCATCAAAAGTATAGCACCGGTATAAAAATTCCGTTATAAAAATAACGGCGCAAAATAAGTTGCAAAAGAAAATACCGGTTCAATGTAAATTAAATAGTAGACTACACTACTAAATTTTCATCAAATATTTCACTACTATATGTAAAACAAAATATGGCACTGCCTGGAATATCCTTCATTGCATGCACATTACTTCCACTCACACACACTACTTTATGACATAATTGTATAAAGTTGACCAATTATACAAATGACCCTGACCCTGCATTTAGTTTCGAAGCACGTATGCAACTTTCATGAAATAATCAAAACAAAGTGTAACTACCCTGTGCAATATCATTTATTGCGTGCACCCAGGACTTGGCCTTTGTTTACCCATATTTGTAAACACCAATATAAAACAAAAAATAACGAAGGCCTGGGAATACTACTGTAATACTTACGTGCGTGATGAAAATAGTGACTAGAACTTGCATGAAAAATTTTGGATGTGCATTTTCGTGTACAACATGCACACAAACGGCCAAAATTGCAAAATAAAATGACCTGGACTTGAAAATTTTTACGGCACATAACCGACTTGCTTAAACCTAGAATTCACATTTTTGTACGCATGTATTACAAAGAAACTATAAAATAGAGGATGGTCTGGGAATGTTAACATAACACGCAAACTATATTATAACACTCTGGACTGCAAACTTTTAAGCTTGGACCCATTTTTATACAACGTGTTTTTTTTAAACACAACTTGCATTTGGCAACTAATTTGCACTTACGTCCTAATACAAAGGTCTGGACGTGCATACTCATCCAAATAACATGGCACTTCAACTAGATAAAATGCAACCAGGTTACCAACGTAAAACCAAAAGGACGTAGGTGGCAGCTATCCATTTTAACGCAAGTATCATTTCATACAAAATGAACCTGACAAAATTTCATGCTTCATGATAAAAAGGTGATGACCCCAGTTTTTTTTTCACATGACTAAACTTGAAAGAAAAAAAATACCTGCCTTCACTTATCTACGCATGCTTTTTGGACTTTCCACTCACGCAACAAATGAATTGCGTACGTGAATATTGTGCATATGTTGAGCAATGCACAGGCTTGAGTGTATACGAATGTAATTAGAACCAAAAGTGCAACCAAGAGCGACATATGCATCACTAAACAAAAAAAGCAAGGAAAATGCAGAAACTCAAGTAAAAGTGTTACGGTTTAGTACATGCTTCAGAAACCAAAAGTACCAGTGCAGCAAGCACCTAAACATAGTGCAACAAGATGAAATACATGCGGATAAATATATTACACGGGTGCAACAGAAAGGTGTATACTGGTGCGGAAACAAAAACATAGGCAGGTGCAAATGCATTCAACATTTTACTAAGTAAGTTGCAACCAGTTTTTATATTAGAATTGTGAGTTTTCACTCACTTTAGATTTGCCTCAAAAATTAATTAGCGACCCGGATCCAAAAGAGATAAGAAGACTTGACTGCCATTAGAAGCTTTTCTAGTGAGCAACTGAAGAAAGAGGAACTGATTTATGCAGTTTAGTTTTCTTTTCATTTCTCAAATTTATGTACAAATCAAAATGAGGTGTGCTGGAAATGTTTTGGTACAAAAGCATTAAAGGCAAATATGTATAAAGTGAGAAAAGGACTCACAGCAAATAAAACAATGATGATAGCACTTTCCAAGTTTTCAAACTTTTGAGATAGCAAAGTGTTCACACTAGCTTTATAAAAAAAATGACAGTTGTGACGCCCCACCTCTATACCCACGCTAGCCAAGAACACTACGGAGTAATGCTGTCGACTAGCACGGAGAATACGGCTATTGAGGAGCGACCATCCGTGTAATTTCTTTGCGCGAGCACCGATATGTCAGATAGTATAACAGGAAATCCGACATACCGACACAAACTCAAAGCTACTACACAGTGGCTATAAATATCTTCGGAAAAACAAATATAGGAATAAACATAACATAAATCAGTCATAGAAAATTCATATCACAAAGGCGGAATAAGATATGAATACTACACATAAAAGTGTACATCAAAGTAGTGGTCAGAAAGATCCACAATATCACAAAAGAATAGTTACACGAACTACACAAAAGAATAAGTATACATTATGGAGTCTATATCTCTAATGTATACAACAAAAACTACTAATCTAAGTAGTCAACCAAAAGTCAGAGAAATCAATCCCAAGAGAGAAGTCAAGCTGAAGCACCTGTAACATCTCGGTCTGACCCGAGTATTATTTAATAAGAAAATAATAAACGGATCAGTCTAACTATAAATATCAGATGAAACGATATAGAATCAGAGTTATGACTAAACACATAATAATCACAAGGCCAAGCTGTGATATATAAGTAGTTGATAATCCACAAGAGATCAATCAATATCACAAAATCTACACAAGAATCAAAGAAGTGTCATACTCTTTATTTCGTTCATCAAACCACAAATATTGACGATAATATCAATGTCAATCACAAAAGTCAATGACGCACAAATTCCAGAAGACTACACAAGAAATCCAGAAATCACTAAAGTCAATGACACACAAATTCACCAATGCACAAATATCGATAAGGCTTATCAATGGAAATCACGAAAAATTGGTGAAACACAAATTCTAGAAATCTACACAAGAAATCCAGAAATCACAAAGGGGGGAGGCCTATCACAAACGGGAGCATAAAGCTCACCAACACGTGTATCACAAACGGAACGCTAATTCCATGGTCGCTAACCATCACAAATTGAGCCGAAGCTCCACAAACGGCCCGAAGACCATGGGTTGCTACCCCATCACAAATTGAGTCGAAACTCCACAAAACAGGGTTTAGTCTCCCTCGCAGACAAAGAGAAATCGCACATTGCTAGTCTAAATCACAAAGATGATCGTCATGATCAACGAGAAGTGTCAATTACACTAAGCTAGTAAATATATGAGTTTAGCTTCATGTCCCATAACCACTTGCTTAACATAAATATTTACGAACAAACTGTAAATTTCCACTAGAAAATTGTCACAAGGGTTTCAATCGAACAAGTCCAAGAATTAACCAACAAAGTGAACGCAAGCGTTTCATACCACTTGTTTTACTAAGTCGTTTAATTAGATTTCTCATACGAGTGAAGTAAAGGTTTATATATACTAATAGATTGGAAAACGGTTTTATAAACGAATTTGGTATTAAAATAGTGTTGAAATCGTTTGAGGAAAGACTTTTGATATTTACAAGTAGTATAGAAAACCTTTACATTTTAAAAGTGACAAATCACAAAGAAGATTGTAGGAACAATCAATCACTAAGATTCACATTCAAAAACGTGAATAAAATCCAAAGAAATCGATATAAAATCCATCAAAGTGGATATATCTAAAATTCCCAAAGAAAAGGTCATCTAAGTCGATAATAAATGACAACAATAAAAGGGAGACTACACGAATCGATTAAAGTTGGATATTCAAACGGATTAGCAAAATAGGCTAATCTAGCAATTAACAGCAGGTCGGTCGATCGGACTCCCTGAGTCGGTCGACCGAGCCTTAAACAGAGGAGTGCTTATGCACTCGGCAGCAGGTCGGTCGGCCGACTCAGGGAGCTCGGTCGACCGGACCTGTTGCCAGCCTCTTCCCAGCCCATAGTAATGTGCTCCAACCTCGTCCAAATTTCGTTCTCTCGAGCAACGGCGCTAAGGGTTTATGCCAATCGACTACCCGGCCCTATATGCTCCTCGATGCATCACCAAAAACATGTTCAAACATAGAAGTTAGGATTTTTAACGAATTGAACTCAAAACACCAAAAATTGGAATATACACCAATTCAATCCAAACCAAAAGCAAATGCACACGAATAAGTGTTAGGAATTCATACCTAACATTCGAAGATAATTCATAGACTTAGATGTGAGATTAAAAATCTCACTTTTTCACAAAATCGAGCAAGAAGAAGCTTGAAAGCAAATGGAGAATCAACCTCTCTTCAATCTCAACACTAGAAGCTTGAATCTAAGCTAAAAAGAGAAACATTTCCTAAATTAGGTTTAGGAATTTTCTGAAATCAAGGAGAGAAAGAGTTGGAGAAGAAGAAGGAGTTTCTTACCAATGGGTTCTCTTGAGTTTGGAGCTAGAAGATGGATTTGCTAATGGAAACTAGGGCTTAGGATTTCCTAATTCTTCTTCTCTTCCACCATTGTTGAAAGCTTGAAGAGTTAGGAATTAAAAATGAAGTAATGAAGAGTTGGAGTGGGTTGGGACTGAATACATAAGTGGGCTCAGCCCAAACCAAAACCCTAAGTGAAAAGTAGCAAAATTCAACTTTCTCCAAACATATCGAAGCTTATACTCAAAAAGGTCGCAAACGGCATTTTGAACTCAATGGGGGTGGTCTCGAGTCCCAATTCGATCGTATGCAAAAAGTAGCTTTTCGGACTAAAATCCGACTAACGATAAAATATTTAAATATAAAATCGATAAATATGCGGGTTGTTACAGACTCCCCTCCTTAAAGAAATTGCATCCTCGCAATACTTAAGAGGAAAATAAGAAGTAACAACCATGGAAGCATATCAACACAAAAGAAAATTGAAATAGGAAGTTCACCATAAAGTGCACGAAAGAGTTAGCGAGAAATCTAGTGAAACTTCAATTTCCACAATATTACCGGGCTCAAGAATGAAAACCGGAATCCCTAAGGCATTTCCGTAGATAAAAGACGTGGGAAACGTCAAGAATAGCAGAAAATTGAGCCCGTGCAACGGCGTAGTACAAAAACGGTACGCCCGAGGAACTAGAAACTCAAATAATTTAGGCCATCAGCGTAGTACAAAAAGGGTACGCCCAATGAACAAAAGAAAAGACATTGATGTAGTACAAACGGTACATCCAATGAATCAAAAGGAAAGACATTGATGTAGTACAAACGGTACATCCAATGAATCAAAAGGAAAGACATTGATGTAGTACAAACGGTACATCCAATGAATCCAAAAAGCAAAGTCATTGATGTAGTACAAACAGTACATCCAATGAATCAAAAGGAAAGACATTGATGTAGTACAATGGTACATCCAATGAATCAAAAGGAAAGACATTGATGTAGTACAAACGGTACATCCAATGAATCCAAAAAGCAAAGACATTGATGTAGTACAACGGTACATCCAATGAATCCAATAGCAAAGACATTGATGTAGTACAACGGTACATCCAATGAATCTAATAGCAAAGACATTGATGTAGTACAACGGTACATCCAATGTATCAAATAGCAAAGACATTGATGTAGTGCAACGGTCCATCCAATGAATTAAAAGGAAAGACATTGATGTAGTACAACGGTACATCCAATGTATCAAATAGCAAAGACATTGATGTAGTACAACGGTACATCCAATGAATCTAATAGCAAAGACATTGATGTGGAACAACGATACATCCAATGTATCAAAAGGAAAGACATTGATGTAGTACAACGGTACATCCAATGAATCAAATAGCAAAGACATTGATGTAGTACAACGGTACATCCAATGTATCAAATGAGACGGAACATCGATGTAGTATAATAACAGTACATCCGATGATCCGAACACCATAAAAGAACACCGGACACTAATCCATAAAAGGAATGAGATAAAGCTCAATAGAACGAAGTATATCAAAACGTCCGATGAACTTGATAAAAAGATAATTCCATTCAGACATCATCAAAGAATCAACCACTAGTTGCTTATGACAAAGCGCATTGGCGACACGATTTCCCTTCCCGGAATAAAAAGAATATCGAGATCATAAGATGTCAAGAACTCGAGTCGACATGGAGTTCCATATGAGAAAATAATTATTCCAAAGATTTATGATCGAGGTAGAGAACAAATTTCTCATCCAAATAGGATGATGCCAAATTCCAAAAGTAAAAACAATAGCCGCGAGCACTAGATCATGAGTGGCATATCTAGTCTTGATAAGCTATAATGATTTAGAAGTACAAGTGATAGCACATTCTCTTTTGCAAGAGAATGGCATTCCGAACCAATACGACTAGTATCGGTACAAATAGCAAAGTCTTGGTTCCCCTTCAGGAATCACAAGAATAAGAGTATCGAAAGAAAGAGTTCTTTTAAATAATCTTCTTTCCCGAAAAGTTAAAACTTTCAAATTACATTTATCATTATGTAATAATCTTTCTAGAAAAATTTACTATTTTCAAGTTAATATACTGTGTCTGATTGTCTCATCAAAGCGTTTAGGAGATTCTTATCGATAACGTTGATCAAGCGCATCGACCAGAATTCTTAACACAGCGCATCGACCAGAATTCTTAACACACTAAATGGGCAATACAATCACAAAATCGTATTCTATAGGATAAGTAAGTTTCTCAAAAACTTCTAAGAATATTCTTTGTCCGTTTTAAGAACAAAAATCCAGTTATACTTCTAAATAAATCTTATGAAAAAGATTTTGCAAAAAATTTAAATTGCTATTTTCATCCAAAAATCAATAAATACAAGAATCTTATCGAAATATTCATAGAATATTCGATGTATAAAATGGATGAAATAAGCTGGACAAATTGAATGACATAATAAGTCAATCATAAGAATAATAACGAATGCGGAATGCGGTAAGTGGAATGCTAACTTCCGCAACTCGTAGCAAATGAAAACCGATGGCAAGGTCGAGATGGAAAGACCTTAACACCACTCAAAAGATTGCTTAGGTGACAGTCCTAAGACAAATTCAAAAATACCGGAAAAGTTTCACAAATTATTTAGATAAGAGAAATAACACTTTTCTCATCTTGAGGGCTTAAAGAATAAAATGATGCCTTCAAAAATTTGAAATCGGAATCACAAGAAAAAATAGAAATCTGCTTAACAGATAGAAAATGCCGAAGATAAATAGTGCACTCGAAAAATAGGATATGGGCTTCACAATGATTATGCCGATCCCTTCAAAAAAATCAATTCCGAAGCCTAAGTAAAAATATCGGCTCGGAAAGAAAAATCCCATAAAATAATTTCGACATCAATAAAGACAAATTGAGTGTTGCGGATCTACCATCCGGATTCACAATCCTCAAAGAATCATCAAGCCCAAGATATTCAAAGAAAAGAATCTTCAAGTTCTTTTGATATAAAAACAATGAGATGAACCCATATCAAAAAGAACTCAAATAGAAAGTTCACGAATTAAAACAATGCCATCCAGGATTGAATGAAAATACCTTGACCAAGAGAAGAGTTGCCAGGGGCCCGCAGCTTTCCTTCTCACTTGCTTGGATGCTTAGGACACGAAGATAAAAGATGACCCGAACCTTTGCAATAACGGCAAAAGAGGGGTTTCGGGCACTCCCTTACATGGTGGTCTGTGGAACCACAATTGTAGCATCGTCCACGACTAGAGGTAGGAACTTTTGCTACCAGAGTTTGTTGCTTCCCTTTCTTATTAGAATCGGGGCCTTTGAATTTGATAGGCCTCTTCAAGTTATTGTTGAAATTCCGTTGGGAATGCACAACTTCAACATCGCCTTCATTATCGGCCTCTTCAAGACGAAGAGCGATATCAATAAGCTGATCAAATGAAACCTCAAGTTTCAGGAGTAATGGCTTCTTAAGATTCTTATTCAAGCCATAGACAAATCTCTGATTTTTCTTCAATGCGGTATTAATGTACCCAACCCCGTATTTGGACAGAGATTCAAAGGATGCGACATAGTCTGTCATAGAAGATTCACCTTGAACAAGGTCTATGAAACGCCGGGCTAAAGTTACTTTTTCAGCCTCCGGCACAAATTTCAATTTGAATCTTCCCCGGAATTGCTCCCAAGTAAGATCCGCCTCAACGATTTCAGAAATTAAAAGCTCATACCAATCTAATGCTCTTTCTTGGAGCATGCTAGAAGCCACTTGGACTCGATGTAGGTCAATAAGGTTCATGCGAGAAAAGATGCGATCGTATGATTTGAGCCAAGCTTGATTTTCTGTAACACTCTCGGATCCCTTGAATGGCCTTCCACCCAAATCGGTGTAGTCTCTGCACAAGCATGTAAAACCAGATCTAGGATGAGTAGGCTCTGGATTGGGTCCGGCTGCTTGAGCGTTCTTTACTAAATCAAGAAGTTGCTGGGCAGACATAAATACTCCATTATGGGGAGTAGCACTAGATTGACAGGTGCTGGGACGGCCAAGTCTAACCATTTCTCTTCTTTAAGAAAGAAAGAAAGAAGACGAAAAAGTTACTCTCAAAATAAATATCAAGCAATCTTGATAGATAAAACAAGGAATCATTAAAGAAAGTAGGATAGAACGGTACGAAGACCCGAATAAAATCCTAAAGCACAACTCCTAAGAAAGACTTAGGACATGATCCTTGCTAAATTATTCTATATTTTTCCGAAGTTTGGCTCTGATACCAAGCTGTGACGCCCCACCTCTATACCCACGCTAGCCAAGAACACTACGGAGTAATGCTGTCGACTAGCACGGAGAATAAGGCTGTTGAGGAGCGACCATCCGTGTAATTTCTTTACGCGAGCACCGATATGTCAGATAGTATAACAGGAAATCCGACATACCGACACAAATTCAAAGCTACTACACAGTGGCTATAAATATCTTCGGAAAAACAAATATAGGAATAAACATAACCTAAATCAGTCACAGAAAATTCATATCACAAAGGCGGAATAAGATATGAACACTACACATAAAAGTGTACATCAGAGTAGTGGTCAGAAAGATCCACAATATCACAAAAGAATAGTTACACGAACTACACAAAAGAATAAGTATACATTATGGAGTCTATATCTCTAATGTATACAACAAAAACTACTAATCTAAGTAGTCAACCAAAAGTCAGAGAAATCAATCCCAAGAGAGAAGTCAAGCTGAAGCACCTGTAACATCTCGGTCTGACCCGAGTATTATTTAATAAGAAAATAATAAACGGATCAGTCTAACTATAAATATCAGATGAAACGATATAGAATCATAGTTATGACTAAACACATAATAATCACAAGGCCAAGCTGTGATATATAAGTAGTTGATAATCAACAAGAGATTAATCAATATCACAAAATCTACACAAGAATCAAAGAAGTGTCATACTCTTTATTTCGTTCTTCAAACCACAAATATTGACGATAATATCAATGTCAATCACAAAAGTCAATGACGCATAAATTCCAGAAGACTACACAAGAAATCCAGAAATCACTAAAGTCAATGACACACAAATTCACCAATGCACAAATATCGATAAGGCTTATCAATGGAAATCACGAAAAATTGGTGAAACACAAATTCTAGAAATCTACACAAGAAATCCAGAAATCACAAAGGGGGGAGCCTATCATAAACGGGAGCATAAAGCTCACCAACACGTGTATCACAAACGGAACGCTAATTCCATGGTCGCTAACCATCACAAATTGAGCCGAAGCTCCACAAACGGCCCGAAGACCATGGGTTGCTACCCCATCACAAATTGAGTCGAAACTCCACAAAACGGGGTTTAGTCTCCCTCGCAGACAAAGAGAAATCGCGCATTGCTAGTCTAAATCACAAAGATGATCGTCATGATCAACGAGAAGTGTCAATTACACTAAGCTAGTAAATATATGAGTTTAGCTTCATGTCCCATAACCACATGCTTAACTTAAATATTTACGAACAAACTGTAAATTTCCACTAGAAAATTGTCACAAGGGTTTCAATCGAACAAGTCCAAGAATTAACCAACAAAGTGAACGCAAGCGTTTCATACCACTTGTTTTACTAAGTCGTTTAATTAGAGTTCTCATACGAGTGAAGTGAAGGTTTATATATACTAATAGATTGGAAAACAGTTTTATAAACGAATTTGGTATGAAAATAGTGTTGAAATCGTTTGAGGAAAGAGTTTTGATATTTACTACTAGTATAGAAAACCTTTATATTTTTAAAGTGACAAATCACAAAGAAGATTGTAGGAACAATCAATCACTAAGATTCACATCCGAAAACGTGAATAAAATCCAAAGAAATCGATATAAAATCCATCAAAGTGGATATATCTAAAATTCCCAAAGAAAAGGTCATCTAAGTCGATAATAAATGACAACAACAAAAGGGAGACTACACGAATCGATTAAAGTTGGATATTCAAACGGATTAGCAAAATAGGTTAATCTGGCAATTAACAGCAGGTCGGTCGACCGGACTCCCTGAGTCGGTCGACCGAGCCTTAAACAGAGGAGTGCTTATGCACTCGGCAGCAGGTCGGTCGGCCGACTCAGGGAGCTCGGTTGACTGGACCTGTTGCCAGCCTCTTTCCAGCCCATAGTATTGAGCTCCAACCTCGTCCAAATTTCGTTCTCTCGAGCAACGGTGCTAAGGGTTTATGCCAATCGACTACCCGGCCCTATATGCTCCTAGATGCATCACCAAAAACTTGTTCAAACATAGAAGTTAGGATTTTTAACGAATTGAACTCAAAACACCAAAAATTGGAATATACACCAATTCAATCCAAACCAAAAGCAAATGCACACGAATAAGTGTTAGGAATTCATACCTAACATTCGAAGATAATTCATAGACTTAGATGTGAGATTAAAAATCTCACCTTTTCACAAAATCGAGCAAGAAGAAGCTTGAAAGCAAATGGAGAATCAACCTCTCTTCAATCTCCACACTAGAAGCTTGAATCTAAGCTAAAAAGAGAAACATTTCCTAAATTAGGTTTAGGAATTTTCTGAAATCAAGGAGAGAAAGAGTTGGAGAAGAAGAAGGAGTTGCTTACCAATGGGTTCTCTTGAGTTTGGAGCTAGAAGATGGATTTGCTAATGGAAACTAGGGCTTAGGATTTCCTAATTCTTCTTCTCTTCCACCATTGTTGAAAGCTTGAAGAGTTAGGAATTAGAAATGAAGTAATGAAGAGTTGGAGTGGGTTGGGACTGAATACATAAGTGGGCTCAGCCCAAACCAAAACCCTAAGTGAAAAGTACCAAAATTCAACTTTCTCCAAACATATCGAAGCTTATACTCAAAAAGGTCGCAAACGGCATTTTGAGCTCAATGGGGGTGGTCTCGAGTCCTAATTCGACCGTATGCAAAAAGTAGCTTTTCGGACTAAAATTCGACTAACGATAAAATATTTAAATAAAATATTTAAATAAAAAATCGATAAATATGCGGGTTGTTACAGACTCCCCTCCTTAAAGAAATTGAGTCCTCGCAATACTTAAGAGGAAAATAAGAAGTAACAACCATGGAAGCATATCAAGACAAAAGAAAATTGAAATAGGAAGTTCACCATAAAGTGCACGAAAGAGTTAGCGAGAAGTCTGGTGAAACTTCAATTTCCACAATATTACCGGGCTCAAGAATGAAAACCGGAATCCCTAAGGCATTTCCGTAGATAAAAGACGTGGGAAACGTCAAGAATAGCAGAAAATTGAGCCCGTGCAACGGCGTAGTACAAAAACGGTACGCCCGAGGAACTAGAAACTCAAATAATTTAGGACATCAGCGTAGTGCAAAAAGGGTACGCCCAATGAACAAAAGCAAAGACATTGATGTAGTACAAACGGTACATCCAATGAATCAAAAGGAAAGACATTGATGTAGTACAAACGGTACATCCAATGAATCAAAAGGAAAGACATTGATGTAGTACAAACGGTACATCCAATGAATCCAAAAAGCAAAGTCATTGATGTAGTACAAACAGTACATCCAATGAATCAAAAGGAAAGACATTGATGTAGTACAACAGTACATCCAATGAATCAAAAGGAAAGACATTGATGTAGTACAAACGGTACATCCAATGAATCCAAAAAGCAAAGACATTGATGTAGTACAACGGTACATCCAATGAATCCAATAGCAAAGACATTGATGTAGTACAACGGTACATCCAATGAATCTAATAGCAATGACATTGATGTAGTACAACGGTACATCCAATGTATCAAATAGCAAAGACATTGATGTAGTACAACGGTCCATCCAATGAATTAAAAGGAAAGACATTGATATAGTACAACGGTACATCCAATGAATCTAATAGCAAAGACATTGATGTAGTACAACGGTACATCCAATGTATCTAATAGCAAAGACATTGATGTAGTACAACGGTACATCCAATGAATCTAATAGCAAAGACATTGATGTAGTACAACGGTACATCCAATGTATCAAAAGGAAAGACATTGATGTAGTACAACGGTACATCCAATGAATCAAATAGCAAAGACATTGATATAGTACAACGGTACATCCAATGTATCAAATGAGACGGAACATCGATGTAGTATAATAACAGTACATCCGATGATCCGAACACCATAATAGAACACCGGACACTAATCCATAAAAGGAATGAGATAAAGCTCAATAGAACGAAGTATATCAAAACGTCCGATGAACTTGATAAAAAGATAATTCCATTCAGACATCATCAAAGAATCAACCACTAGTTGCTTACGACAAAGCGCATTGGCGACACGATTTCCCTTCCAGGAATAAAAAGAATATCAAGATCATAAGATGTCAAGAACTCGAGTCAACACGGAGTTCCATATGAGAAAATATTTATTCCACAGATTTATGATCGAGGTAGAGAACAAATTTCTCATCCAAATATGATGATGCCAAATTCCAAAAGTAAAAACAATAGCCGCGAGCACTAGATCATGAGTGGCATATCTAGTCATGATAAGCTATAATGATTTAGAAGCACAAGTGGTAGCACGTTCTTCTTTGCAAGAGAATGGCATTCCGAACCTATACGACTAGTATCGGTACAAATAGCAAAGTCTTGGTTCCCCTTCAGGAATCACAAGAATAAGTGTATCGAAAGAAAGAGTTCTTTTAAATAATCTTTTTTCCTGAAAAGTTAAAACTTTCAAATTACATTTATCATTATGTAATAATCTTTCTAGAAAAATTTACTATTTTCAAGTTAATATACTGTGTCTGATTGTCTCATCAAGGCGTTTAGGAGATTCTTATCGATAACGTTGATCAAGCGCATCGACCAGAATTCTTAACACACTAAATGGGCAATACAATCACAAAATCGTATTCTATAGGATAAGTAAGTTTCTCAAAAACTTCTAAGAATATTCTTTGTTCGTTTTAAGAACAAAAATCCAGTTATACTTCTAAATAAATCTTATGAAAAAGATTTTGCAAAAAATTTAAATTGCTATTTTCATCCAAAAATCAATAAATACAAGAATCTCATCGAAATATTCATAGAATATTCGATTTATAAAATGGATGAAATAAGATGGACAAATTGAACGACATAATAAGTCAATCATAAGAATAATAACGAATGCGGAATGCGGTAAGTGGAATGCTAACTTCCGCAACTCGTAGCAAATGAAAACCGGTGGCAAGGTCGAGCTGAAAAGACCTTAACACTACTCAAAAGATTGCTTAGGTGACAGTCCTAAGACAAGTTCAAAAATACCGGAAAAGTTTCACAAATTATTTAGATAAGAGAAATAACACTTTTCTCATCTTGAGGGCTTAAAGAATAAAATGATGCCTTCAAAAATTTGAAATCGGAATCACAAGAAAAAATAGAAATCTGCTTAACAGATAGATAATGTCGAAGATGAATTGTCCACTCGAAAAATAGGATATGGGCTTCACAATGATTAAGCCGATCCCTTCAAAAAAATCAATTCCGAAGCCTAAGTAAAAATATCGGCTCGGAAAGAAAAATCCCATAAAATAATTTCGACATCAATAAAGACAAATTGAGTGTTGCGGATCTACCATCCGGATTCACAATCCTCAAAGAAGTCATCAAGCCCAAAATATTCAAATAAAAGAATCTTCAAGTTCTTTTGATATAAAAACAATGAGATGAACCCATATCAAAAAGAACTCAAATAGAAAGTTCACGAATTAAAACAATGCCATCCAGGATTGAATGAAAATACCTTGACCAAGAGAAGAGTTGCCTGGGGCCCACAGCTTTCCTTCTCACTTGCTTGGATGCTTAGGACACGAAGATAAAAGATGGCCCAAACCTTTGCAATAACGGCAAAAGAGGGGTTTCGGGCACTCCCTTACATGGTGGTCTGTGGAACCACAATTGTAGCATCGTCCACGACTAGAGGTAGGAACTTTTGCTACCAGAGTTTGTTGCTTCCCTTTCTTATTAGAATCGGGGCCTTTGAATTTGATAGGCCTCTTCAAGTTATTGTTGAAGTTCCGTTGGGCACGCACAACTTCAACATCGCCTTCATTATCGGCCTCTTCAAGACGAAGAGCGATATCAATAAGCTGATCAAATGAAACCTCAAGTTTCAGGAGTAATGGCTTCTTAAGATTCTTATTCAAGCCATAGACAAATCTCTGATTTTTCTTCAATGGGGTATTAATGTACTCAAACCCCTATTTGGACAGAGATTCAAAGGATGCGACATAGTCTGTCACAGAAGATTCACCTTGAACAAGGTCTATGAAACGCCGGGCTAAAGTTACTTTTTCAGCCTCCGGCACAAATTTCAATTCGAATCTTCCCAGGAATTGCTCCCAAGTAAGATCCGCCTCAACGATTTCAGAAATTAAAAGCTCATACCAATCTAATGCTCTTTCTTGGAGCATGCTAGAAGCCACTTGGACTCGATGTAGGTCAATAAGGTTCATGCGAGAAAAGATGCGATCGCATGATTTGAGCCAAGCTTGAATTTCTATAACACTCTCGGATCCCTTGAATGGCCTTCCACCCAAATCGGTGTAGTCTCTGCACAAGCACGCAGAACCAGATCTGGGATGAGTGGGCTCTGGATTGGGTCCGGCTGCTTGAGTGTTCTTTACTAAATCAAGAAGTTGCTGGGCAGACATAAATACTCCATTCTGGGGAGTAGCACTAGATTGACCGGCGCTGGGACGGCCAGGTCTAACCATTTCTCTTCTTTAAGAAAGAAAGAAAGAAGAGGAAAAAGTTACTCTCAAAATAAATATCAAGCAATCTTGATAGATAAAAAAAGGAATCATAAAAGAAAGTAGGATAGAACGGTACGAAGACCCGAATAAAATCCTAAAGCACAACTCCTAAGAAAGACTTAGGACATGATCCTTGCTAAATTATTCTATATTGTTCCGAAGTTTGGCTCTGATACCAAGCTGTGACGCCCCACCTCTATACCCACGCTAGCCAAGAACACTACGGAGTAATGCTGTCGACTAGCATGGAGAATAAGGCTGTTGAGGAGCGACCATTCGTGTAATTTCTTTGCGCGAGCACCGATATGTCAGATTGTATAACAGGAAATCCGACATACCGACACAAACTCAAAGCTACTACACAGTGGCTATAAATATCTTCGGAAAAACAAATATAGGAATAAACATAACATAAATCAGTCACAGAAAATTCATATCACAAAGGCGGAATAAGATATGAATACTACACATAAAAGTGTACATCAGAGTAGTGGTCAAAAAGATCCACAATATCACAAAAGAATAGTTACACGAACTACACAAAAGAATAAGTATACATTATGGAGTCTATATCTCTAATGTATACAACAAAAACTACTAATCTAAGTAGTCAACCAAAAGTCAGAGAAATCAATCCCAAGAGAGAAGTCAACCTGAAGCACCTGTAACATCTCGGTCTGACTCGAGTATTATTTAATAAGAAAATAATAAACGGATCAGTCTAACTATAAATATCAGATGAAACGATATAGAATCAGAGTTATGACTAAACACATAATAATCACAAGGCCAAGCTGTGATATATAAGTTGTTGATAATCAACAAGAGATTAATCAATATCACAAAATCTACACAAGAATCAAAGAAGTGTCATACTCTTTATTTCGTTCTTCAAACCACAAATATTGACGATAATATCAATGTCAATCACAAAAGTCAATGACGCACAAATTCCAGAAGGCTACACAAGAAATCCAGAAATCACTAAAGTCAATGACACACAAATTCACCAATGCACAAATATCGATAAGGCTTATCAATGGAAATCACGAAAAATTGGTGAAATGCAAATTCTAGAAATCTACACAAGAAATCCAGAAATCACAAAGGGGGGGAGGCCTATCACAAACGGGAGCATAAAGCTCACCAACACGTGTATCACAAACGGAACGCTAATTCCATGGTCGCTAACCATCATAAATTGAGCCGAAGCTCCACAAACGGCCCAAAGACCATGGGTTGCTACCCCATCACAAATTGAGTCGAAACTCCACAAAACGGGGTTTAGTCTCCCTCGCAGACAAAGAGACATCGCACATTGCTAGTCTAAATCACAAAGATGATCGTCATGATCAACGAGAAGTGACAATTACACTAAGCTAGTAAATATATGAGTTTAGCTTCATGTCCCATAACCACTTGTTTAACTTAAATATTTACGAACAAACTGTAAATTTCCACTAGAAAATTGTCACAAGGGTTTCAATCGAACAAGTCCAAGAATTAACCGACAAAGTGAACGCAAGCGTTTCATACCACTTGTTTTACTAAGTCGTTTAATTAGATTTCTCGTACGAGTGAAGTAAAGGTTTATATATACTAATAGATTGGAAAACGGTTTTATAAACGAATTTGGTATTAAAATAGTGTTGAAATCGTTTGAGGAAAGAGTTTTGATATTTACTACTAGTATAGAAAACCTTTATATTTTTAAAGTGACAAATCACAAAGAAGATTGTAGGAACAATCAATCACTAAGATTCACATCCGAAAACGTGAATAAAATCCAAAGAAATCGATATAAAATCCATCAAAGTGGATATATCTAAAATTCCCAAAGAAAAGGACATCTAAGTCGATAATAAATGACAACAAAAAAAGGGAGACTACACGAATCGATTAAAGTTGGATATTCAAACGAATTAGCAAAATAGGCTAATCTGGCAATTAACAGCAGGTCGGTCGACCGGACTCCCTGAGTCGGTCGACCGAGCCTTAAACAGAGGAGTGCTTATGCACTCGGCAGCAGGTCGGTCAGCCGACTCAGGGAGCTCGGTCGACCGGACCTGTTGCCAGCCTCTTCCCAGCCCATAGTAATGAGCTCCAACCTCGTCCAAATTTCGTTCTCTCGAGCAACGACGCTAAGGGTTTATGCCAATCGACTACCCGGCCCTATATGCTCCTCGATGCATCACCAATTCAATCCAAACCAAAAGCAAATGCACACGAATAAGTGTTAGGAATTCATACCTAACATTCGAAGATAATTCATAGACTTAGATGTGAGATTAAAAATCTCACCTTTTCACAAAATCGAGCAAGAAGAAGCTTGAAAGCAAATGGAGAATCAACCTCTCTTAAATCTCAACTCTAGAAGCTTGAATCTAAGCTAAAAAGAGAAACATTTCCTAAATTAGGTTTAGGAATTTTCTGAAATCAAGGAGAGAAAGAGTTGGAGAAGAAGAAGGAGTTGCTTACCAATGGGTTCTCTTGAGTTTGGAGCTAGAAAATGGATTTGCTAATGGAAACTAGGGCTCAGGATTTCCTAATTCTTCTTCTCTTCCACCATTGTTGAAAGCTTGAAGAGTTAGGAATTAGAAATGAAGTAATGAAGAGTTGGAGTGGATTGGGACTGAATACATAAGTGGGCTCAGCCCAACCAAAACCCTAAGTGAAAAGTAGAAAAATTCAACTTTCTCCAAACATATCGAAGCTTATACTCAAAAAGGTCGCAAACGGCATTTTGAACTCAATGGGGGTGGTCTCGGGTCCTAATTCGACCGTATGCAAAAAGTAGCTTTTCGGACTAAAATCCGACTAACGATAAAATATTTAAATAAAATATTAAAATATAAAATCGATAAATATGCGGGTTGTTACAACAGTACATGCTTAAATTTTCTTTTAAAACTTTGATGGCAGCAAGGCCCAAAAATGTTCCACTTTTACTCACGTGAATGCAAACAACGACACGGTTAATTCCCACTGACTAGAAAATGGTTTGCATTCTTACAATTTTTTTTCAATGTGCACCACCTATAATATCAACTGACCTTGCAACATTTTTGCATTGCAAATTTATTTTTCAATCTAAAATTTTCGTTCTAAATATTTATTTCGACGGTAATAAAATCACGGTCCTTACAAACTCCCCCTTATAAAAATTGCGGCCCCGCGGTTTTCATCCTAGAAGTAGTCAACAACTCAAATTATTCATCACAAAAAAGATTAAAATAGAAAAGATAGATAAGAATGCTCACCCCCACCCGAAGAGGAGAGAAAACCTGAATAAGAACGCTCGATGAATTCTTTGGTTTTCCGAGTGCAATCTTTGGGATTTCAGACCATTTAATTTCCACAAGCGGGATTTCTTTATTATGAAGGCGTTTAACCTCCGAAGCTAGCGCACGAATAGGATTTTGCACCATAGACAAGTCGGGTGAGATCTCAAGATCTTGCAACTTATGAGGATCAATGATAGAATCAGAATCTCGAAGGCATCGACGAAGCTGGGACACATGAAATAAGTCATGAATTCTTAAAAACTGAATAGGTAGCGATATACGATAAGCAACAGGGCCACTACGTTCCGTAACAGGAAACGGTCCAATATAACGAGGAGCCAAATTCCCGAAGCTACTAAAACGCACCACACCCTTCATCAGGGAAACACGAATGAATACAAGATCACCAATAGAAAATTCCAAAGGCTTCCTACGATGATCGACATAAGATTTCTGCCTATTCTGAGCCTCCTTCATTTTCTGTCTAATATTATAAATCCTCTCAGAAGAGTCGCGAATATAATCGGGGCCGAGAACTAAACTTTCCCCCGATTCCAACCAACAAGATGGTGATCGACACGGCCTTCCATAAAGAGCTTCGAATGGAGCCATACCGATACTGGATTGAAAACTGTTGTTATAAGAAAATTCAACAAGAGATAAGTGGTATTCCTAACTACACCAAAACCAAGAAGCAGACCGATTGGACTTGATAGGAATAAAAAGGTTGATCCAGTCAATCGGTCAATAATCACCCAAACACTAGTATGGCCCGACCTCAAACGAGGTAGACCAACAATGAAGTCTATAGAAATTTGATCCCATTTCCATAATGGAATCTCAAGAGGCTGCAAAAGACCACAAGGACGATGGTGTTCTGCTTTAATAAGTTGACAAGTCATGCAACGATTCACATAACTTGCACCATCATGCTTCATACCCTCTCAAAAGTATAAGCGTTTCATATCAGCATACATCTTACTACTACCCGGATAGATAGTATACTTTGAACGATGACAGTCCTCAAGAATGTCATTTCTAAGATTAGAAAAAATTAGGCACGATCAACATTCCATTCTTCCGAATACAACCATGAACATCAATATCGAAATCCCTTAGATCATCACTTCGGGATTCCGATTTACAACTCTGGATAAGACAAGAGATATTTGGATCTTGTTTCTAAGCATTGGGAATACGATCCAACAAACTAGCACAAGCTTCCATGCTAAATAAAAGAACGGGAAAATTAGAAAATGAAGAACGGTCTCTAATATCACAAAAAGATAAAGCTTCCAACATATTCCACTCTGCTAGCATCATGGAAACAACTACTTGCTGCTTGCGACTAAGCGCATCAGCCACTCGATTACCCTTACCAGGGGTATACTGAATATTGAAATCATATGAAGCAAGAAATTTGAGCCAATTCTGTTGTCTCATAATAAGTTCTTTCTGAGTAAATAGATACTTTAGAGATTTGGGATCAGTGAAGAGAACAAAATGCTCGCCCAAAAAAATGTCGCCAAATCTTTAGAGCAAAGATTATGGTGGCTAACTCCAAATCAGAGGTAGCATAACGAATCTCGTTAGGCTTTAGTTGTCTAGAAGCATAGGCAACTACTCTCTTTTCACACGAGAACATCACCAAAACAATCGGCTAGTATTGGTACAAACAATGAAATCTTGGTTCCCTTCGGGAATCACAAGGATAAGAGTATCAGAAAAGAGTTCTTACAAACAATCTTCTTTACTGAAAAGATAAAACTTCCAAAAATTTCAATTGTCTTTACGAAATCATTTTCTAGAAAAATTTACTTTTTATAGATCAATTTATTGTGTCAAATTGTCTCATCAAAGCGTTTAGGAGATTTCTATCGATAACGTTGATCAAGCGCATCGACCAGAATTCTTAAAGCACTCAATAGGCAATACAATCACAAAATCATCTTCTATATGATAAACACAAATCCAATTATACTTGTAAATAAATCTTATGAAAAAGATTTGCAAAATCTTAAATTGTTGTTTTCATCCAAAATCAATAAATACACAAATTGAGTCATCGAGATATTCGTAGAATCTGGTTCATAAAATGGATGAAATAAGCTGGGCAAACTGAATGACATAATAAGTCATTCATAAGAATCATAACGAGCGCGGAATGCGGTAAGTGAAATGCTAACTTCCGCAACTCGTAGCCAAATGAAAACCGGTGGTAAGGTCCAATTGGGAGAAGAGCTAGAACTAATAAATCGTTTGGCTTCCAATTCAGATAATTGTTGCTTGAGTTCCTCATTTTCCTTAGCAGACATCCTCATGGGAGGACGACTGATAGGATGAGCACCAGAGATAAGATCAATATGGAACTCAATTTCTCTATTCGACAGCACTCTCGCAATAGGCTTAAAGACAACAGAAAATCACAAACAACTGGAATATTAGCTAAGACATCCTCCGATTCGAAGGAATAAATGAAAGCATTCGAAGTATGGTCCATGCTTTGAAATATAATAGATAACTGCTCGATAGCATCGGGATGCCTGAGATATAAAGTTCTTTCGGGACATAGGATTTGAAGTTCATAATGGACGGGCCAATCCATACCCAAAATCATATCAAAACCAAGATGATCCATAACACGCAGATCCGCATGAAAGGGCAAACCACAAAGAATAATCTCAACATCAACACACAACAAACCAAGAGTAGCGGATCCACCAATAGGATGTACGATCCTCAAAGGGTCGCAAAGAGTAACAACATCCAAAGGAATAACAACAACAAGCTCCATTGATACGAATGAATATGATTCACCCGTATCGTAAAGAACTCTAATAGAACAGGCACGAAATAAAATAAAACCTTCCAAACAGAAGGAGTAGAACCTTTGGGATGAGAAGAATCACCAAAAGCTTTAGCAACATCAAGCTTACCGGATTTGAAACCCTTAGGACCAGTTAAAACAACTCAAGATTGAAAAGGAATTTAACAAAAGGAATACTACAGGGATATGGGATTTATCCCTAGACATACTCCAAGATGTTAAAGAGGATAAAGATTTAAGAACAACTAAGGAATAGATTAGAAAGGCACGAATAAAACCCCCGAATAGTTGTAACACATGTTCCATTTAACTTCTGTTCCGTGTTTATTATAATTTGTTCTAAATCTCAGCTCTGATAACAAGCTGTTACGCCCCATCTCTATGCTCACAATAACAAAGGTTATTATAAGGAATAATGTTTGCTATTGCGAAGAATAAGGCTTGTTAGAAGCGACCATCCGTAAGTTATGCCTTAGACGAGTATTGATTACATCTATAGGAGTTGTGAAATTTACTCCCAAAGATATAAATTCAATCCAAATCTAAAACGAAAGTACAATGGCTAAAGAAAAATCCAGAACAGCTCATAATAACGACATCACTCATAGTATAATCACATCAGAACAGAAATATCAGATATATAGCAGAAGACAAGTCTGGAATACATGCTACAACAATCGATATTTCACATGAACTAAATACACATATACTAAGACATCAACATACATGAGACGATAGTCAACACCAAAAGTAACACCACGAACTCTAGACGAAAGATGAAGTGAAATCCCAAAAGCTGAAGCAGCAACTGAATCAGAGATAACGATTATCCTGAAATAATCTCGGTCTGACCCGAGTATTATTTAAAAGAAAATAATAAACAGATCGGTCTAATTTAAACTTCAGAAATAAGTGTATGATAAATAACACTTAAGCAAATAATCATAATCTCGAATGAGATTACACAACATAGGTAATCAACATAATTCAATTAAAGAAATCTCAAGTTAACTCCATCAAAATCAGCTTTTAAATTCCCAATAGAATTCAAAACAGCAATACGCAAATTTAAAATCTCGGATGAGACTATACACAAAATTATGGTCTCAGAAGAGACTATACAACAGAGTAATCAGCATAGTTTAAAGGAAGAAATCCATTAAACATCATCAAAATCAAGTTCCAAATTCACAATTGAATTCAAAGCAGCAGTACGCAAAAATCTAGAAATCAATTAAGATAACCAGACAAATCAACAGTCACAAAATCTAGAAATCAAATAAGATAACTAGAAAATCAACATAAAAGATGGATCGATCCCAACAGATGGCGAGTTTTAGCTACGCCACACGTGCATCTCAGATGGCCAAACCCTACCAAGTACTATAATTTTTGGCACCCATCAGATGACCCGAAGGTCCGCAGAGTGACCCAAAGGTCTAGTACTGGTAATTGACCCGAAGGTCCATCAGATGACCCGAAGGTCCAGTAGAGTGGCTCGGAAGCCCAACAAAATCATCATAATCATCAACCAACAGCAATTGTTTCAATTAACGGGTCCGGAATTAGCCGAAATAGTAAAAGTATGGTTCCATACTCCGCACTTTTGCTAAATCTTTTAAATCTCTTCATCGTTTCCTTGAAAGTGCAAAATTGTGTATTTTATATAAATAACATTTTTCGTTCTCAAACGGACAAGTCCGGAATTAACCAAATCAGTAAAGTAAGGGTTCATAGTCCTTAATTTTTCTGAATCGTTTAAATCGCTTCCTCATTCTTTTGAAAGCGCAAACTGTAAAAATTTTGAAAACAATTTTTAATTTTAAAAAGGTTTTTAAAACACGTGATTAAAACAGTAACATCTGTAGCAATTTCGACGAGGAAATTGCGCTTCACAAAACACCGTAAAAACGGATACCAAAACAGTGTTGCGGGATAACCGCTTGCAAAGTCACTTTAAATTAACGGTTACCGACGTTAGAATAACAGTAAATTTTTATTCGTCAAAAATGCTATCAAAACAACACGCATCAAAAGTGTAGCACCGGTGTAAAAATTCCGTTATAAAAATAACGGCGCAATATAAGTTGCAAAACAAAATACCAGTTCAATGTAAATTAAATAGTAGACTGCACTACTATAATTTCATCAAATATTTCACTGCGTAAAACAAAATATGGCACTGCCTAGAATATCATTCATTTGCATGCACACTACTTCCACGCACGCACCCTACTTTATAACATAATTTTATAAAGCTGACCAATTATACAAATGACCCTGACCCTGAATTTAGTTTCGAAGCACGTATGCAACTTTCATGCAATAATTAAAATAGAGTGTAACTACCCTGTGCAATATCATTTATTGCGTGCACCCTGGACTTGGCCTTTGTTTACCTATATTTGTAAACACCAATATAAAACAAAAAATAACGAAGGCCTGGGCATACTACTGCAATATTTACGTGCGTGATGTAAATAGTGACTAGAACTTGCATGAAAATTTTTGGATGTACATTTTCTATACAACATGTACACAAACGGCCAAAATTGCAAAATAAAACGACCTGGACTTGAAAAATTTTACGGCACATAACCAACTTTCTTGAACCAAGAATTCACATTTTTGTACGCATGTATTACAAAGAAACTGTAAAATAGAGGGTGGTCTGGGAATGTTAATATAACATGCAAACTATATTATAACACTGTGGACTGCAGCTTTTAAGCTTGGACCCATTTTTATACAAGGTGTTTTTTTAAACAGTGACCCATTTTCACAGTAATTCCAGCTTGCATTTGGCAACTACTTTGCACTTATGTCATAATATAAAGGTCTGGACGTGCATACTCATCAAAATGACATGGCACTTCAACTAGACAAAATGCAACCTGGTTACGAGCGTAAAACCAAAAGGACGTAGATGGCAGCTATCCATTTGAACGCAAGTATCATTTCATACAAAATGAACCTGACAAAATTTCATGCTTTACGATAAAAAGGTGATGACCCCAGTTTTTTTTCACATGACTACACTTGAAAGAAAAAAAATAACTTGGGTTCACTTATCTATGCATGCATTTTGGACTTTCCACTCACGTAACAAATGAATTACGTACGTGAATATTGTGCATGTGTGGAGCAATGCACAGGCTTGAGTGTATACGCATGCAACTGTAACCAAAAGTGCAACCAAGAGCAACATATGCATCACTAAACAAAACAAAAGCAAGGAAAATGCAGAAACTCAAGTAAAAGATATATGGTTTAGTACATGCTTTAGAAACCAAAAGTACCAGTGCAGCAACCACTTAAACACAGTGCAACAAGATGAAATACACGTGGATAAATATATTACACGGGTGCAACAGAAAGGTGTATACTGGTGCGGCAACAAAAACATAGGCATGTGCAAATGCATTCAACATTTTACTAACTAAGTTGCAACCAGTTTTTAAATTAGAATTGTGAGTTTTCACTCACCTTAGATTTTCCTCAAAAATCAAATGGCGACCCGGATCCAAAAGAGATAAAAAGACTTGACTGCCGTTAGAAGCTTTTCTAGTGAGTAACTAAAGAAAGAGGAACTAATTGATGCAGTTTAGTTTTCTTTTCATTTCTCAAATTTATGTACAAATCAAAATGAGGTGTGCTGTAAATGTTTTGGTACAAAAGAATTAAAGGCAAACGTGTATAAAGTGAGAAAAGGTCTCACATCAAATAAAACAATGATGACAACACTTTCCAAGTTTTCAAACTTTTGAGATAGAAAAGTGTTCTCGCTAGCTTTGTAAAAAAATGACAGCACATGCTTAAATTTGCTTTTAAAACTTTGATGGCAGCAAGGCCTAAAAATGTTCCACTTTTACTCACATGAATGCAAAAAATAGCATGGCTAATTCCCACTGACTAGAAAATGGTTTGCATTCTTACAAATTTTTTTTTTCAACGTGCACTAGCTATAATATCAGTTGACCTTGCAACATTTTTGCATTGCAAATTTATTTTTCAATTTAAAATTTTCATTTTAAATATTTGTTTTGACGGTAATAAAATTACGGTCGTTACATTCGTAGTCTATAATGACGAGGAGGGAGAGAGGCAAGGTTAGGCATAGGGGGGATTGGCAGTGGAGATGGATGTGAATCTCTAGAACAAGTCTAGTAGTAAACGGCGGGTTGTGGTGGCCCGACAAGTCGTTCAATTTGCTTGTCTTGTTTCCAATCCTTGGGTGGAGCGAGTTCGATTTTGAAATGAAGGCTGTGGCGTGTTTCCAGGTAGTTGGGCGAGATGTGAGATCGTGGGCGAACTTGTGAGGGGGCTCAGCGTCAAGAAATGATTGCTAGAGGTGATGTGCACGTGTACGCTTTGTGCATGTCGCCTGGAGTTCGGAAGGTAGTGAGGATGTAGGGGATGAACTGGGAAGAAGAGTGGGAATGGGTCGTGATTTATTTGGGCCTAGGTTTGTTAAGAAGAAATTATATCAAATCTTGTTAATCTATAAAAGTATTGAAACAATAATTTCTTGTCCGTTCGAAAGTCCAAACAACTAACAGATTTTTGTGACGAGGCCCTATCGCTAAGTAGTTCCATCTGAGCGATTATTGACGAGTTTTCTACACGTTAAAATTTTAATATATTTAAAATAGGCTAAGTTAACGAATTAGAAATTTCGTAGCTATTAATTTTATGTTAATTAATTTTTTTATTTAATGAATTGTTTAAAATTTAATTTTTTTAGAAGAAATTATTCCTTAAATTGATGAATAATGGGGATTAAAATGTAATTTAGTTCAGTTAATTGGAAAAAACTAATTTTTGAGTTTATTAATGGGGTAATATAGGCTATAAATTGTTGATTAAGTTAATGAACTATGTTGACTAATATTCCTCTTGACTTTTGATTTCAGTTATCCTTTGCTTGTGCCATTTGGGAGCAAAATGATACTGATAAGCTAAGTCGAATTGAATAGGATAATTGGGCATTTGTTTAGCAAAATAAATCATTGCTTCGCTAATTTTTTTAATTGGACCCCTATGTCAGAATAAATCACCATTCTGCCATTAATACCGAATATATTTGTTTGGATATTGACCGGTAGAAATAAAACCCAGTTCTGCTGTTATAGTCGTACGGACATCTATTTATTATTCTGATATTTATATTAGGCAATATGACATTGAATTAATTGTTAAAAAATGGATTGCGGTGGATATCATTATCTTTTATTTTGGATTATTATAGAATGAATGGTAAGTTGACTATGCACCATTGAAATTAATAAGCCTCTTTTTCGATTTGGAAATGACTATTGAACAAAATTGTTTTAAGGGTAACTATTATTTATTAATGATATTTTAAAATTAAATAATAAATATTTTGACAATGATTTAAAGTTAATTATTTTGTTATTCTTATAAATTATTTAAAAGTTTTAGATTTTCGTTCAAGGCTATTTAATTATTTAAATTGTTTAAAGTATACAAATTTATTAATTAAAAGTTATTTATATGATTTGGTTAAGGTTAATTATTTCTTAAGAATAAATTAGTATTAAGGTATTATTATCGTTTCAAAGCCAAATTTATTAAATATTATTAATGTTTCAAAAATAATATATTGTAGAGTAAACTTTTATAAAAGAGTATTTTACTTAATTAAAACATGGAAAATTTATATTGAAACTATAAAAGTATTTTTTTGAAAATTATTAAATAAAGCATTCGGAAAGTAATGGTATACTTTCATGGCGAAATCGGAGGAAGAGAGTGCCTGCAGTTAAGTTTTGGATTTCTATAGGATAGAGACGTAACCATTGAGCTATGAATCTATGGTACTGCATGGTGCTTTCCATATTTTAAGAGCGTTTCAAATATTTTGAAATGAATGGTTTGTGAATGTACTTATCCGATGAGATAAGTATATACTGTTTTGATTAAGTAATTTAAATGTATTGAAATTTTAAATTAAATAAGGCTTAATTTATTTAATGGGAAATCAAACCTTTGATTTGAACATTGTATATTTGATAGTTAAGTAACCGACTATCATATATGGATCCAAAACAAAATTTAGCGACATCTCGAAGAAACATGGAAATTATGTGGAATAGTTACCGTTCTGGTGCTATGCTGTACGTATAAACTTGTTTCATTCTTCTAGGACGATAATAAGGAAATCTATCCACTAATGGTTAGGAGGTTATCTCCGATCTTATATTCGTCTGTTTATTTCCTAATGAACTATGATTGAGTTTGCCGAAAATATCGAACGTTGTTTCGAGGCGACCAGGATCAGTTAAGTTATCCGAAAACCACTTCGATCTAACGAGTACGTTTTCGATGGAAAAACAAGAGCATGGAGTCAAAGATGGAGCATTGAAGTGCAAGGGCTAATCGCTACTAATCCTGAGGTTGATTCCAAAATGGATGTAGTAGGAATCGTGCTTTCGGTTTCGTTCGAACCTAGAATGGACTTGTATGGTCGAATGCCATCAGCACATTATTAATGGAGGACAATAAGAATTCCAAGTGAAAATTCCTTAAAACGTAATCGTAGCCTCTAGCCTCATCAACCGGGAATGATCGAAAAGCAGGGGAGATGCAGCAATGCTAAGTAGGTCGCACACAATTAGGGTATGTCTATCACCTTTCTAAATACTCTCAGATATTATTTTATTACTACAATACTTGGACAGAGCTCGGGAAAGGGTGGGAACAACAGGGGTGATAACATATTCGGTCCATCTAGGTTAGGGATAGTCCAGTCTTGTGTTGTAGGGGATCTCGACGTGGTCCTCGGTATGCTCTTTCTAAACGTGTACTATGACAGGTGGTACCCTAGTGCCTAGTCATTCGTATGGAATCCATTCTCTAATACGAGCCTTTACGGTTTTGGTTGTAAAGCATAGTATGATGGAATTTAATTAACGTAACAATTTTAGCTATTTCAAAAAGTATTTGTATTAGACACTATTATAATATCAGAGGATTTGATATGTAATGTTTTGGTTATCGTAAGGTAAAAACCCAACATGTTCATGTGTGGCGTGGTCTTACGAGATACCTTTGATTTTCAAAGTATTTGGCAAATTTAACAATTCAAATTGAGTGTGTTTTCTCACGTTGGTTTTACCGGATTGACCCGAGCATGGTTTTTCCTATATGCTCGGGTCAGACCGAGCATTTTTCCATGTTCAGCTGGAAGATTGGAAGTTCAAGGAAAGGAACTGCAGCCTAGAGACATATTCAGGTAGATGATTATTTTTCGTTGCATTTCAGCTGTGTTTATCAGGAATTGTAAGGGCAGGTGTTATAATTGTCTATGCTGAATAGGTTAGTATACTCTGACTGATGTCTGCATATATATATATATATATATATATATATATATATATATATATATATATTACATTTTGTTTTATATAAATATTTATTCTATATTATAGATTATTCGTTTCCGCTATGTGATTCTATGTTGTTATATTTTTTTCTATCTTCTTTCTACTTTCTTCTCTTACTATCTTCCTTTCAGTTCAATTTGGACTGGAAAAGTGTGGTAAAGTGTCAGTTCAAACTATATGGAAAATTGGGTTGTGACATTGTGGTGTCGGAGCTTAGGTTGAGCGATTACCTTTTTTTTTTTGGGATTGAACTCATTATAGATAGGGTTAGTGATGCCCTAGAATGAGTAACTCATCAGAGAAAGAGCAGTAGCAACCTAGAATGAGTTTGAGTGTATTTATATATACACCAGTGTGTATTTGTTAGTGATATAAAAAAGTGTTGTATTATGTTGTTTAATCTATTGAGTGACTTTAGAATTCTAGTCGATGCGTTTGGCCTACATTATCGACAGGGATTTCCTAAACACTCGAACAAAACAAATTGACACGGTATTGTTTTGAAATGGTTAAATGGAATAATTTTACCTGGAAATATATTTTATATATAAAAGAAAGTTTTCCATAGTTATTCTTGGTTATGTTTGGGTGTTAGGGGTGATAGTATTTCATCCCTATCATTTAGGATTTGAATGGTCATTCTCATCAATTTCTGAGCATTGACTTTCATCCATAAATTTATCTTGAATCTTCCTTTGGAAATCTAGACTGGGTAACAGGAATGTTGGAAACATTGAAACAGGTACCATGTGAAATATAATTCACAAATTTGAATATAAATCATTCATTGATACTGCTGATTTCAAATTTGATTTCTAAGGCTGTTTATTTAAGAGGAAATTTGAATATTCTAGAATGTATATTTTAGAAATATAAAGTTGAGTATAAAAGTTGGTTGTAATTAAATTAGGTTTAATGAAAGAAAGTTATTAAAAGAAACTTAGACATTTCTAAAATAATACTTGGGGAATGATTTAAATAAGAAAGTTAGGATATTCTTTGCAATAAAAATATTTAGGAATGATTTCCTTTAAATGGAAATGACTTACAAATTTGATTTATTAAAATGTGCCTTATAACTAAAAGGAATTTGAGGGTTTAAGTTCTACTGATTTTGGCAAAATGGTTTTCAAGGTTTAAAAGGTTAATAATAGTAGTTAAGAATATTTTTGAATTTCTTAATATGAAATTGTTACTATTATGACCGTTCAAATGCATTTTTGAATTTCTTAATATGAATTTCTTAAATGGTTTTCAAGGTTTAAAAGGCTAATAACAGTATGGCTGGATTTACTATAAAGTAAAAATGTATATTATTATTTAAAATGATTTTAGAAAAAGGAAATAATAATTTTATTAGAGATAGCTGTGGGTCTTAAAGGGTTTTGGGTGTACTAATATTTTGGAAAGAATTGCTTAGAAGTATATTTAGGGATAAATATCTTCGAAAAGAAATTCGATGGGAAAATGGACATTTCTTTATGTTTGTTTGGGAATAAGTCTAGATTTGTTTTGTGGTGATCAGAATAATCTTCTAAGTGACGATCGGATGTTGGCTTAGGCGAACGGTATTGTGCACTTAGTAAATTATTCTCATTATCATTGTATGATTGGGACGAGTTTGAACCCGAAAGAATCCAAAGCCAATTGGAACTGGATATTTAGATGGAATATTTTGTTGGAAATATATTTATGATATTGTTTCAAAATGGTTTGAAAGAAGAAGTGATTTTCAATTCACTGGTTCGAGTGGCTCGAAAATAACTAAAATGGGTAAGAGACACGTTCGATTGTAAACGTTCTCTTGAGTATTATCCTTCTAAGGAAATATACAATACTGTTGGTAGCACCCAGTTCCTTGGTATAATTTTGGGGTTAATCAGGCTATATATATGTATATGTGTATATATATATATATATATATATATATATATATATATATATATTGGTGGATTAAATATATAGTATTGTTTCAAAAAGTGTTTTGAAGGAAAATCCAGGTATTTAATGATTGTGAAGTGAGTTAAAAATGAATAGTCTGAATTTAAATAGTTGGGTATACCCTTGTAATGTGGTGCGGTGTTTTATAACTTTTATAAATCAAAGAGAGTCATATCAAAAGTTCTTCACAAATATTTTGATGGGAATAAAGTTGGTATTAGAATAAACAATTAAATAAGTGTGAGATGGACATAGATCGTCTCTTTTTTCCATATTGTTTTGATCTAATATTCAAGTACAAGGCATTGAGGTGTTTCACACCATTCTGAATAAGGATCTATCGCTCGATTTTTGACAGCAGGCATTTGTTAAGGGTTCTTGATATGGAACTAAGGATTTCTATCATAGGTACAGCTATGCAAGAAGAGCAGAGGTTCCTAATCAAAGAGCGTGATCAAGGTACGCACTAGTAAATCAGGTGAACGATACCGGTTTGGGAGTGAAGTCTTGTATTTGACTAGTGATTGAATCATATTCTGAACATGTATTATCTTTGGGCATCATGCAGGCTTATGAATAATAATGAGTTTTTTATACTGGAAATTTCAGGGATGAAATTCTTTTAAGGGGGAGGAGTGTAACGACCCAGAATTTTTGTCGTCTTGAATTTTGAATATTAATTTTGAATATTTAATAATACGGTATTTTAATCATAATAAATCCTTGTTAAATAACAATTAGAAATAATACATCGTTTTAAAACCAAGACAATATTTTAAATTCCAAATTTTATTTATAAAGTAGAAATTGATTTAATTTGAATTTCTTATATATGTATGTATAACAACAGAATAAATATATGTATAAATTCAAAACAAATTCAAATTAATATTACATGAATAAAATTGATCCATGAAAATAGAAATGAATATGGTTTACCAAAATTATAATGTATTTAAAAATCAAAGAGTTTAAAACTTAATTTTCTTATGTATATGTATATATATATATATATATATATTAGTTAAGAGCAAAAAATATGAAATATATATATATATGTAATATTTTTAAATAAATGGTATGTTAAAAAGAATATATGTAAAGATCAAGTGGAATATATATATACTAAAAAATGGAAGGAGTAAATATATAAGAAAAAAATTATACATGAGAATATAATAAGAAGGAATGTAAACCATAAAGTATATTTTATTTAAATGGAATGAGGAGACTTGTAATGCTTTGAGTTTTAAAATCTAAAGCGAACTTACTAACTAAATAAAAGAGAAAAAAACCAAAAGTAAATCATGTAAGAGAATAAATGTATACAGCCAAACGAAAGTAAGCAAAAATGAGTACAAACATATATATTAGCTCAAGCATTGTCTGGATTAAAGATGGAATGGAAAAAACATTTAGCTTGATTTCTCTTTAATATTGCAAGCCACCAAAAGGTTCAAAATCACTTCATTCCCTTGTCAATCCGTCAAAAAATGTTGTACGCATACATCATCTTTTTCACTTCTTTGCATAAACATGAAAATAATGCCTGTACATACATAGCCACCAATCATTGCCTACAGCTTCCTTCATACTTGCGGCATACACCTCCTTCTCTTATAAATATATGGCCAGGCTTATTCATTCATACACACTTATAAAGATCTGCTATAAAAAGATCAAGGGTTCAAAGCTTGAAGACAAAAACAGGGCGTTCATCTGTTCTTTTTTGACAGTGAGTAAATCACTTTGTCTACTAGCTATTATATATACATGTATATGATTGTGTTTTGGATGAAACAGCGATATATAACAAGTGTCTATGTGTGGTACTTTGAATATGCGTTTGTATATATGGGTTCAACATCACTGTACTTCTTCTCTGTTATTGTTTCAACTAGAAAAGTTAAGCTTCAAAATTTTGAAAGTAGACGTCTGAACATCTATTGAAATTTTAGATCTTTATATCAAAATGAAAGATGTTTGTATTTGAGTATAAAATACTTAAAAATTTATTTTGTTTAATTTAATCAAACATAGAACAAGGAAACCATATGTAATAGTGAACAGGTCAATATTTTTCGAAAACCCAATTATATTAATTTACTAAAATGATCATATGGTTGTGATCATGATTGAAAAAAACGATTTTTAAGAGTGATTTGGTAAATTCTAGTGGTGTGTGGAAGGAGAAAATTGAGGATGAACAAAATTGGGATATTTGTCGAATTCCAGCGTCATGGTCGATTTCATGTGGTGGCGGCTAGCACGGAGGAGGTTTAGGCCGTGGGGAGTCAGGGAAAAATGTCGTGGAAATTTTTTAATTTCGTGTGTTGGCATGCCAAGATGGATTTAGGGTTTTAACAGCGCTTTGGGTGGTCTCAGGTTCGTAGTCAACTACGACGAGGGGAGAGAGAGGTAAGGTTATGCATAAGGGCGGTTGATAGAGGAGATGGAGGCGAATCATTATACCAAGTCTGGTGGTGGATGGCGGGTTATGGTCGCGCGATGAGTCGTTCAAGTGGCTCATCTTGTTTCCAGTCCTTGGGTGGAGCGAGTTCGATTTTGAATCGAAGGCTGTGGCGCGTTTCTAGGTGGTCAGGTTGAATGGAAGGTCGTAGGCGAAGTTGCGAGGGGAATCAACATCGAGAATTGATGGTCAAAGGTGATGTGCACGTGCATGCTTCGTGCATATCTCCTGGAGTTCGGAAGGGAGAGAAGAAGTAGGGGAGGAACTGGGAAGAAGAGTGGGAGTGGGTCGTGATTTATTTGGGCTTGGGTCTGTTAAAAAATTATATCAAATCTTGTTTTTTTTAATCTATAAAGATACTAAAACAATAATTTCTTGTCCGTTTGAAAGTACAAACAACAAATGGATTTTTGTGATGAGACCCTATCGCCGAGTAGTTTCGTCCGAACGATTATCGACGAGTTTTCTACATAGTAAAAATTTAATGTTTTTAAAACAGGCTAAGTTAACGAATAAGAAATTTCGTATTTATTAATTTTAAGTTAATTAATAAATTTGTTATTTAATGAACTGTTTAAAATTTAAATTTGTTAGAAGAAATTGTTCCTTAAATTGATGAATAATATAGACTAAAATGTAATTTGGCTCGGTTAATTGGAAAAAAACTAATTTATGAATTTATAAATGGGATAATAGGCTATAAATTGTTCACTGTGTTAATGATCTATGTTGAATAATATTTCTCTTGGATTTTGATATCAATTATCCTCTGTCTCTGCCATTTGGGAGCAAAATGATACTGATAAGTTAAGTTGAATTGAATATGGATAATTAGGCATTTGTTTAGCAAAATAAATCACTGTTCCGCTGATTTTGTTAGTTGGATCCATATGGAAGAAAAAATAATTGTTTTGCCAATAATACTGAATATGTGTGTTTGGATATTAACTAGCAGAAATAAAACCCAATTCTGCTGTTATAGTTGTGCGAACATCTATTTATTTGTAGCAACCCTTATTTTGGAGATTACCTATAAATATTAACTTGTAACGGTAATTATAATTTAACATTGTGAATTAAAATAAAATTCGAAATTTTAAATTGTTTATTTGGAATAAACAATGAATTTTGGAAATAAAATTAGAAAATAAACTTTGGAACTTTATTTTATTTTGTTTGGGTTAATAATGAAAGAAAAGTGGTTTTTGTTTGGAGAAAGTGAAATAATTTTAATAATTATTGCCAATTGCTTCTTTTAATAATTTTAAAGGAAGTATTTAATTTTTAGAGGTTGGTTATTTAAATAAAAAAGTGAAATTTGGTTTAAAAATAAGTTTTGATCATAAAATTGATGGAAAATGGTTTGTTAAATTTTATTACATAAGAGAATAATTTTTTTTTGTAATTTTTAAAGTTAAAACAGGCGTTTTTTGAATTTATTTGTGTAAATTGTGCATTTATGTAAAATTAAGGGTTTTTAATAATAAAAATGTTTTTATAACATAAATTATCTTTCTATTAAATGTAAAATATTTTATATAACTTGTAGATATATTTACATAATTTATTTGTAGAGAAAACTTGAAGAAAAATGTTGTTTTGATAATTACATAAATGTGTATGCTGGTTTTAGTGTTAATTTGTTTACATAGGCTAATGAATTCTTTTTTTTCTTGGGTCCAAAGCCCACTTAGCTAATTAAAAAAAAAATGAGAAGTTCCTTCCTGTACATAAAGATTTACATCTTTATCTTCTCCTATAAACCAAAATAGAGAAAAAGAAAGAAAACTTCATTCCTCTTTGAACCTAAGGCTATAAATCTTCAATTTTTTTCAATAAATTGTTGTTTATACCAAATCTAAAGAGAAATCAAAAGGTAATCTTCCAAAACTAAATATTTCATCAAAATCTAATCTTTGAGTTGGGTTTGTCTGTTAATTGTTCTTCTTCTTTGCATGTATCTACTTCTCACTTTACAGGTTCTTGAAGCCAAAAGTTGTACAAAGCTTCCACCTTTCAGCTTAAATCCGGATTTTGATCTTCAAATACAAGACGAGTTGCTACTCAAATAATGCTAGCTGAAGCAAAAGATTCAAAATGCCAAAAATTGAAGTAACATAGGTTCAATATTTGATTTTCTGTTGATATTTTCGTTTCTGTGAAAATTGTTTTGGTTTGTCTCTTTGCATGCTAATATCTTCAAATTCCAACAATGTAATGCTATCATATTTTCTTCAGTTGATAGTCCATGTGTTGTAGTATAAGTGTGAATTTTTTTTGTAGAAAAACTCTTTTGTTTGATACCCAAAAACTTGACTGCAAAATCAATGCGCAGCTTTGAAATCACTTGTACATTTTGTTTTTGAGTTGCTGCAAGCATGGCCTGAGTCCATGTTAGAGACAGCATAACTCTTTCATTTCTTACTAGAATTCATCGATTCTTTTTTTCCTCTGAAAGATAAAGTTTTCTATTATATGGTTACCAATTTTCATCTCAATCCAATGTGGTTTGCCCTCCATTTCATGCCTGAAATTTGTACCCGAGATGGTTTTCAGGCCTGTACATTTTTGTTGTTTTTGAACTGTTGCAAACACGGTCCGAGTCCATGTTCGAAACGGTGTAACTTTTTCATTTAGAAGTCGGAATTCATTATTCCTTTTTGTTTTAAAGATGAATTTTTCTAGTATGGGCGTACCAATTTTTAGCTCCATATGAGGTAGTTTGGTCCTTTGTTTCTGGCTTGTAATTTGAATCCAAGATGGTTTTCAGGCCTGGGTACATTCTTATTTTTGAACTGTTGCAAACATGGCCTGAATCCATGTTTGAGACAGCATAACCTTTTCATTTCCAGTCGGAATCCATTGATTCTTTTTTTGATTGAAATCTGAAGTTTTCTACTATGTGCATACCAATTATTATTTCAATCAGAGGTAGTTTGGCCACCTGTTTCATGTTCGAAAGTTGAACCCAGAGAAGATTTCAGACCTGGGTATTATTTTGCCTATGCATTTTTACATTCTTTTTCCATCCGACTTTTAACTTTACTTCATGTTTTCTGATATTTCTGAAATGTTTTTAGGCAGTGATGCCTATAAATAGGGTAGCCACGTTTTGATGGATTTGAAATTCAAATTTGAATTGAATTTGAATGACAGATTTGACCGATTTCATTGATTTCAAGCACGTATTTTTCTAAACAATTTTGAAATAATTTGTAAAATAAATTGGCATTTAAAATAATTATTATATAATACTTTTAAATTATTTTAGCCTATAAAATCTATTTATTCTACATAATAAGGGAATTTTCAAATATTGTCTTCAAAATTGATTGCGGAAAATTGTTTTAAAAGCTTGTTTTCTCAATAGAAAATTATTTTATATATAAATACATATTTTTGCACTATTCGAGCGAATGAGAAGAAGAATTAAACAGTTTGGTAAAACACGTGGTATGTGACACATGCGTTTATCTTATCAGTTAATTCTTAACTTGTTCGTTTGAACATTTTGACCTTCGCTTCGAGTTTAACGATGGGATAAGTCAAAAAATTTACTGCTTTAAGTGTGAAATATACTAGCAGTTAACTGTTTAGTGACAATGTGTTATACGGGACACACGTTAACATATTTCGGGTTCCTATCCGAGAGTTCGTGACACCTTTTCCATTGTGGCATATTGCCAGTACTTGATGTAACAATCCACATATTTTATGATTATATATTTAAATGTTTTATTTAAATATAACATCATTAGTTGAATTTAATGTCCGCAATGGGACCTTCTGTAAACGGTCGACTTCGGACTTGGGACTACTTCCATTGAGTCCAAAACGGCGTTTGGGAACTTTTTGAGTATAAACATCGATATGTTTGAAGTTGATTAGAATTTTGATATTTTCATTTGGGGATTTGGGTTTTGGTTTCAGCCCACTAACCTAACAATGAACCCAACTCCGGCATAATAACAACTCCCACTCCACTCCTCTTCATTCATTCGTAACATTTCCTAACACTCAAGCAAAAGGAACAATGGAGGAAAAGATAGGAAATTAAAATTCCTAAGCGCTAGTTCTCTTAGGAAATTCAAGTTCTTGTTCTAAAATCAAGGAGAAGCTTAGGTGCATCCTCTTCATCTTCTCCATCTCAATCTCTCTTCAATTATTAGAAATTCCTATAACCTGTAGTAGGAAAAACTTCACCTTTGATAATAGATTGAAGATTATAGATGTGTATTAAAGAGGAATTGGCCTCGCTTTGTTTTAAAGCTTCTCATTCGTTCTTTTTGAGTTTTCAAGGTGTGTTTTTGAACTCTCATCTACGTCTATAGCTTTCATTGTTGTTAGGTATGAATTCGTAACATCTATTTCATATTCATTTGCCTTTATTTGAATTGATTTGGTGAATTTTCCAATTTTGGTGTTTTGAAGTCAAAATCTTTAAGAATCCTATTTTGGATGTTTGGACATGATATTTAGGGTGCATCGAGGAGCCTATAAGGTTGAGTTGTCGCTTGGCATAAATCCCTAGTCTTCGTTGCTCGTCCGATCGCTTTTGAATCGTTTTGTCCATGAATGGCCTAGGCAAACTGTTGCCCTGTCCAGGTGACCAAACGTCTTGTTGGTCAAGTCTAAACATCTGGTTATGGTCCTTGGAGAAAAAATAATATATATATACGGCATGACAAAAATGGCCATGTCCTCAACCAGACGTCTAGTTAGCCTATACCAAACGTCTGGATGCCTTCAGATAAAAAAGAGCAAAGTAAAATAAAAATACGGTCGAACCCCAGGTCAGACGTCTGGTCATGCCGTGTCCTCGACCAGACTTTGATGGCTTCTTTTTTAAACTTTTTTGAATATCCATTTGATGGACTTGATATCGATTTTTTTGGTTTTAATTTACGTTGTTGAATGTGGATTTTTTTGTTAGATTGTTTTTGCAATCATTTCTGTGATTTGTCACTTTAAAATACAAAGGTTTTAATACTAGTAGAAAATATTCAAACTTTTTCACAAAAACGATTCCAACATAGTTTTAATACAAAGCAAGTTTTTAAAACCGTTTTCCAATCTATTAGTATATACAAACCTTCACCTCATTCATATGAACGGCTTAGCAAAACCAGTGGTATGAAACGCTTGCGTTTACTACGCGGTTAATTCTTGGAATTGTTCGATTGAACTCTCATAACAAATCTTCGAGTGGAAATCTACAATCTATTCATAAATATTTACGTTAAGCCAGCGGTTATGGGACATGAAGCTAAACTCATTTATTTACTAGATTGGTGTAATTTACACTTCTTTTTGATCAAAGATGATTATTTTGTGTTTCAAGTGGAAATCTACAATTTGTTCGCAAATATTTAAGTTAAGCCAGTGGTTATGGGACATGAAGCTCAACACATTTATTTACTAGCTTAGTGTAATTTAAACTTCTTTTTGATCAATGATGATCATTTTTTGTTTTGAGCAGAAATCTACAATTTGTTCGTAAATATTTAAGTTAAGCCAATGGTTATGGGACATGAAGGTAAACTCATTTGTATACTAGCTTGATGTAATTTACACTTATTATATGGAGCTTTGACTCAATTCCCATGGGGTAGCGACCCATGATCTTTTTAACAAGTTTACCTGGTGTACCGTTGCACTGCGTCATTGTTTCAGATTATTTGAGTTTCAGGTTCATCTGGCATACCATTATACTACGTCGTTGTGCCAGATTATTTGAGTTTCAGGTTCATCTAGCGAACCATTGTATTACGTCATTATTCCGGATTATTTGAGTTTTAGGTTCATTTGGCGTACCGTTGTACTGTGTCATTGTTTCAGATTATTTCAGTTTCAAGTTCATCTGGCGCACCGTTGTTGTAGTACGCCGTTGCATCGGCTCTATGGTTAGCAACCATTGGACAATGACCCGTTTGTGATACACATGTTGGTGAGTTATTGTGCTCCCGTTTGTGATAGGCCTTTCCCCTCTTTTGTGTTTTTTGGATTTCTAATTATTTATTTTGGAATTTGTGTTTCGCCATTTTTTTGCGATAGGCATTGATATGTTTTGTCGATATTTGAGGTTTGGTGAATAAGATAAAGAATGTGATATTCTTTTTGGATATTTGAGGAGATTTGAGATATTATATGAGTTTCGTTGTTATCAGTTGTATACTTGTCACAGTGTGACATTATTGTTATCATATATTTTTGGCATATCTCTTATCCTATGTCATCTTATATGATATTTATAGCTAGACTGATCAATTTATTATTTTTTTCTTAAATAATACTCGAGTCAGACCGAGGGTTTCAAGTGCTTCCACTTAACTTCCTAGCAGGAGCAAGCTTTTGAATTTTGGCTAACTACTTTAGCTTAGTAGTTTTTGTTTTTATACATTCGAGATAGAGACTCCTTGATGTATACATATTCTTTTGTCTAGCACTTGTACCTGTTCTTTAGGGATATAGTGGATCTTGTATGACCACTACTTTGATGTTCACTTTTATGCGTTATATTCGTATGTGTTTCAACCTTAGTGATATGAATATCTATGACTGATTTGTGTTATGCTTATTTTATATTTGTTTCCAAAGACCTCATATCCACTGTGTAGTAGCTTTGGGTTGGTATTGGATATGTCGGATTTCCTCTCGAAACAAAAATGCAGGACTATTATCTAACATATCGGTGCTCGCACAAAGCAATTACATAGATGGTCGCTCCTCAACAGCCTTATTCTTCGTACTAGTGGACGGCATTACCCCGAAATGTACTTGGCTAATGTGAGTATAGTGGTGGGGCATCACAGCTTGGTATCGGAGCCAAACTTTGGAACAATGTAGAATAATCTTGCAAGGATCATTATTCCAGTCTCTCTTAGGAATCGTGCCTTAGTATTTAAATCGAGTCTTAAGATCCGTTCTATCCTATTTCCTTTTATGATGCCTTGTTTTATCAATCAAGCTTATTTGAATTCATTTTGAGAATAACCTTTTTCCTTTTCGTTCTTTCTTTCTTTCTTAAAGAAGAAGAGATGGTTAGACCTGGCAGTATTAGCGCTAGTCAATCCAGTGGTCTTCCTCTGGATGGCGTATTCATGTCTGCCCAACAAATTTTGGATCTTATAAAGAATCAAAGGTTTATCTATGCTATGAATAAGAACAACAAAAAGGTTTTACCACTTAAACTAGAAGTTCCTTTCGATCAGCTTCTAGATATCGCTCTTTGACTTGAAGAGGCAGATAAAGGAAGTGATAGTGATGTTGGAGGTTCCAAAAAGAGCCTCAATAACAACAAGAAGAGGCATATTAAGTTCAAAAGCCATAATCCCAAGAAGCAGGCAACTTTGGTAGCAAAGACTCATACCCCTACTCGTGGAGAATGCTGCATTTGTGGTTCTAAGGACCACTTGCAAATAAATGTCGGAGGCCCCTTACTTGTCGCTATTGAAAAGGTTTGGGCCAACTTTTGTCTTCATATTCCAAACATCAAAGCAGGAAAGAGGGTAAGCTAAATGTTGTGCAAGCGACCACTAACACTTCTCTTAGTCAAGGTATTTCTCATTCTGTCCTTGATGGCATTATTATGTTTCGTGATCACTTTATTCGAGTTCTTTTTTATACGGTTGTATCTCACTCTTTTATATCAAAAGAATTTGTTGATTCTTTTTCTTTAAATATTATGGGCTTGATGACTTTTCTGAGAATTGCGAATCCGGTTGGTGGATCCGCAACACCCAGTTTACTTTGTAAAGATGTCGAGATTATTTTATGTGATTATGCTTTCCGATCTGATTTTCATATTATGTGCTACTTAGGTTTCGGAATTGATTTTTGGGAAAGGATTGGCTTAATCATTTTGAAGCCCATATCCTATATCCCGATAAGATTATCCATCTTCGACATTCTCAATCTATTAAGCAGGTTTTTATTTTTCTTAATGATTTCGATTCCAATTTTGTGGCATCATTTTATTCCTTGAACCCACATGATGAGTAAAATGTTACTTCCCTTTCAAGTAGTTCATAAATTTACCGGTATCTTTGAGCTTGTCTTAAGATTATCACCTAAGAAAATTATTGAGTGGTGCTATGGTCTTTTCAGCTTGACCTTACCGCTGGTTTTCATCAGCTTCGTGTTGCAAAGGATAGCATTCCTTTGACATCGTTTTGTACTCGCTATAGATCTTATGAATGGCTTGTTATGTCATTCGATTTGACAAACCCTCCAGCTTATTTCATCCATCTTATGAATCGAGTATTCTTCGAATATCTCTATGAGTCCGTCTTTGAATTTATTGATTATGGATGAAAACAACAATTTAAAATTTGCAAATCTTTCTAATAAGATATATTTATAAGTATAATTGGATTTCTTCTTAAAACAAGCAAAGAATATTCGTAAAACTTTTAAGAGGCATGTTTATCATATACAAGATGATTTTGTACTGTATTCCCTATTGAGTGCTTTAAGAGTTTTTGTCAATGCACCCGTTCAACGTTATCGATAGGAATCTCCTAGACGCTATGATGAGACAGTCAAACACAGTAAATTGACTTGTAAGAAGTAAATTTTTATAAAAAGACGATTACATAAAGTTAATTATAATTTTGAATGTCTTAGCTTTTCGGGACAAAGGATCATGAAATAAATGATTTAGCATAGAAGCTACTTTTCAAAAAAAAGAATTCCTTTCCTATGCTCCTATTCTTGTGATTCCCAAAAGGGAACCAAGACTTCACTATTTGTACTGATGGTAGTGGTATTGTTTCGGGTGTCTTTCTCATGAAAATAGGGAATGCGTTATCGCTTATGCTTCCATACAATTAAAGCCTACCGAGACTAGATATGCCACTCATGATCTAGTGCTCGCGACCATTGTTTTCGCTCTTAGAATTTGGCGTCATTATCCTTTGAGAGAGATATTTGTTCTCTACATCTATCATAAACCTTTGAAGTACTTATTTTCTCAAAAGAAACTTAATTTGCATCAACAACGTTAGCTCAAATTCCTTGCATCTGATGATCTTGATATACTCTATACTCCTGGAAAGGGAAACAGTGTCGCCAATGGACTTAGTCGTAAGCAACAAGCGGTTGTTTCCATGATGATATCTGAGTGGAATGATATTGAGACTTTGTCCACCTATGAGATTTGGGATCGTGAATCCGATTCATGTTCAGCTCTTGTTTAAGTAGCCTTGAGGCTCATCCTTCTCTTTTAGACCACATCCTTGAAGCTCAAAAGCAAGATCCCGAATTGGCTCTTCTTAGCCAAAGTCGTAGGGATAAAAATAAGGTTGATGGATTGAAAGACTTTGACATTGATGTTCGTGGAGTTAATCGAAAATTTGGTAGATTTATTGTGCCAAATATTAGTAATCATCGTAAAGACATTTTAGAAGATTCTCATCATTCTAAATTTACCATTCATCTTGGTAGTAGTAAAACGTATGTGGATATGAAGCGACTTTATTATTGAGATGGAATAAAATCTGATATTGCTAACTTCATTAAGAGTTGCATGACTTGCTAACTCATAAAGGCCGAGCATCAAAGGCCCGGTGGGTTATTGCAACCTTTAGACATTTCAGTTTGGAAATGGGATCAAATTTCAATGGACTTTTTTGACTGTTTCTCCGTTCTCGTCCGGTTATGACAGTTTATGGGTGATTGTAGAAGACTTACAAAATCCGTCCATTTTATTCCCGTTCGGTCTAATCAGACCGTACCTCTTTTGGCCAGAATCTACGTTAAAGAAATTGTTAAATTGCATGGAGTTCCTACTTCTATTGTTAGAGATCATAATCCGTTACTTACTAGTGGATTTTGGAAGGGTCTTCAAAAAGCTTTGGGAATGAAGCTTAATTTTAGCACTGCTTGTCATCCTCGGTCCGATGGATAAACGGAGCGGGTGAATCAAACTCTTGAAGGTCTCCTTCATGCATGTGTTCTTGGTTTTAGTGGAAGTTTTGAAGATCATATTTCTCTTGTTGAGTTTTCTTATAATAATAGCTTCCAATCTAGTATTGGTATGACACCTTTCGAGGCACTTTATGCAAGGCCATGCCGACCTCCATCGTGTTGGCTTGAAGCCAGTGAGAAGCTGGTTTTAGGTCCATATTTTATTCATGATGCCACTGAAAAGATTGACCTTATTCGTCATAGGATGAAAGAAGATCAAAGTAGAAAAAAATCCTATGTCGATAACCAAAGAAGGAATTTGAAATTTTTTGCAGGAGAGTTGGTATTCATTCGTGTTTCACCTATGAAGGGTGTTGTGTATTTCAGTCGATTGGGTAAATTAGCACCTCGATATATTGGCCCATTTCCCATCGCCGAACGCATTGGTTCCGCGGCTTATCGCCTTTTATTACCGGCTCAATTTTCTACTATTCGTGACGTATTCCATGTCTCTCAACTACGAAAATTCCTTAGAGATTCCGATTCTATTCTTGAGCCTGGAATTATTGAAAAAATTGAAGTTTCACCTAATTTGACTTATGAGCAAAATCCTATTCGCATCACTGCTGCGGAGGTTAAACATCCTTGTAATAAAGATGTCCCGCTTGTGAAAGTTCAATGGTCCTAAAATCCTAAGGTTTGTTCTTGGGAATCCAAAGAATTCATCGAGTGAACACATCCGGACTTACTCTCTCGTTCTCCTCAAGTTGAACTTCTTACTTCAAAATTTTCTTTTGTGTTGTTATGCCTTAGAGTGGTTGTTACTCTTTATTTTCTTCTTAAGAATTGCAAGGACGCAATTTCTTTAACGAGGGGAGTCCGTAACAACCTGCATATTTTATGATTATATATTTAAATGTTTTATTTAAATATAACATCGTGAGTTGAATTTAAAGTCTGAAATGTGACTTTATGTAAACGGTCGAATCCGGACTCGGGACTACGTCCATTGAGTCCAGAATGGCGTTTGAGGCCTTATTGAATATAAACATCGATATGTTTAGAGTTGATTAGAATTTTGATATTTTCATTCGGGGTTTTGGGTTTGGGTTTCAGCCCACTAACCTAACAAAGAACCCAACTCCTCTACAATAACAACTCCCACTCCACTCCTCTTCATTCATTCATAACATTTCCTAATACTCAAGCAAAAGGAAAAATGGAGGAAAATACAAGAAATTAAAATTCCCAAGCTCTAGTTCTCTTAGGAAATTCAAGTTCTAATTCTAAAATCAAGGAGAAGCTTAGGTAAGCATCCTCTTTGTCTTCTCCATTTCAATCTCTGCTCAATTTTCAGAAATTCCTATAACCTAACGTAGGAAAAACTTCACATTTGATAATAGATTAAAGATTCTAGAGGTTTATTGAAGAGGAATTGGTCTTGCTTTGTTGTAATGCTTCTCATTCATGGTTTTAAGTTTTAAAGGTGAGTTTTTGAACTCACATCTACGTCTATAGCTTTCGTTTTTGTTAGGTATGAATTCCTAACATCTATTTCATATTCATTTACTTTGATTTGAATTGATTTGGTGAATTTTCCAATTTTGGTGTTTTGAAGTCAAAATCTTTAAAAATCCTATTTCGGATGTTTCGACATGATATTTGGGATGTATCGAAGTGCCTATATGGTTGGGTTGTCGCTTGGCATAAATCCCTAGTCTTTGTTGCTCATACGATCACTTTCGAATCGTTTTGGCCATCAATGTCCTAGGCAAACTATTGCCCAGTCCAGGTGACTAGACGTCTGGTTTGTCAAGTACGGACGTCTGGTTATGATCCTTGGAGAAAAAAGTAAAATATACACGGTAGAAGTAAATGGCCATGTCCTCGACCAGGCGTCTGGTTAGCTGATACCACACGTCTGGATGCCTTCAGATAAAAAAAGAGCAAAGTAAAATAAAAAATGGCCGAACCCCCGGTCAGACATCTGGTCATGCCAGGTCCGACGTCTGGTCCTGTTGCCTTTTGACCATTTCGCTTATTTTTGAGAGGATTTTCAATTTTTATCGATTTGTATTGATCCGATTAGTTGTTGTCATTTATTATCGATTTTAATGGCTTCTTTTCTGGATTTTTGGGAATATCCATTTGATGGATATGATATCGATTTTTATGGTTTTAATCAAGTTGCCGAATGGGGATTTTTGTGTTAGAATGTTTTTGCAATCATTTCTACGATTTTTCACTTTAAAATACAAAGGTTTTTATACTAGTAATAAATATTCAAACTTTTTCACAAAAACAATTCCAACACTATTTTTAATACAAAGCTCTTTTTTAAAACCGTTTTCCAATCGATTAGTATATGCAAACCTTCACTTTGTTCGTATGAGAAATCAAATTTAACGGATTAGCAAAACAATTAGTATGAAACGCTTGCGTTTAATTCGTCGGTTAATTCTTGGACTTGTTCGATTGAACTCTCGTGACAAATCTTCGAGTGGAAATCTACAAACTATTCGTAAATATTTAAGTTAAGCCAGTGGCTATGGGACATGAAGCTAAAATCATTTATTACTAGCTTAGTGTGTAATTTACACTTCTTTTTTTATCAATGATGGTCATTTTTTGTTTCGAGTGGAAATCTACAATCTGTTCTTAAATATTTAAGTTAAGTCAGTGGTTATGAGACATGAAGCTAAACTCATTTATTTACTAGCTTAGTGTAATTTACACTTCTTTTTTATCAATGATGATCATTTTGTGTTTGATTGGAAATTTACAATTTGTTCGTAAATATTTAAGTTAAGCCAGTGGTTATGGGACCTGAAGCCAAACTCATTTATTTACTAGCTTGATGTAATTTACACTTATTCTATGGAACTTTGTCTTAATTCTTGTAGGGTAGGACCCATGATCTTTTTATCAGGTTCATTAGGCGTACCGTTGTACTATGTCATTGTTTCAGATTATTTGAGTTTCAGGTTCATCTGGCGTACTTTTATGCTACATCGTTCTTTCGGATTATTTGAGTTTCAGGTTCATTTGGCATGCCTTTATACTACGTCATTGTTACAAATTATTTGAGTTTCAGGTTCATTTGGCGTACCGTTGTAGTACGTCATTGTTTCGAATTATTTGAGTTTCAGGTTCATGTGGCGTACCGTTGTACTACGTCGTTGTTTCGGATTATTTGAATTTTAGTTCATCTTGCGTATCGTTGTTGTACTATGCCTTTGCACCGGCTCTATGGTTAGCAACCATGGGACAACGACCCGTTTGTGATACATGTGCTGGTGAGTTTTCATGCTCCCGTTTGCGATAGGCCTTTCCTCCGTTTTGTGTTTTTTTGGGTTTTTAATTATTGATTTCTGAAATTTATGTTTCATCAATTTTTTTTGCGATACGCATTGGTATGTTTTGTCAATATTTGAGGTTTGGTGAATAAGCTAAAGAATGTGATATTCTTTTTGGATATTTGAGGAGATTTGAGATATTATATGATTTTCGTTGTTATCAATTGTAGACTTGTCACAGTATGACATTATTGTTATCATATATTTTTGGCATATCTCTTATCCCATCTCATCTTATACGATATTTATAACTAGACTGATCCATTTATTATTTTTCTTCTTAAATAGTACTCGGGTCAGACCGAGGTGTTTCGAGTGCTTCCACTTAACTTTTTAGCAGGGGCTAGCTTCTGATTTTTGGCTAACTACTTTAGCTTGGTAGTTTATGTTTTTATACATTCGAGATGGAGACTCCATGATGTATACATATTCTTTTGTCTAGACTTATACTTGTTCTTTTGGGATGTAGTGGATCTTGTATGACCACTACTTGGATGTTCGCTTCTATGTGTTATATTCACATATGTTTCCGCCATAGTGATACGAATATCTGTGACTGATTTGTGTTATGCTTATTTTATATTTATTTCCGTAGACATCATATCCATTGTGTAGTAGCTTTGAGTTTGTATTAGATATGTCGGATGTCCTCTTGAAACAAAAACGCATGACTTATTATCTGACATATCAGTACTCGCACAAAACAATTACACAGATGGGCATGCCTCAACTGCATTATTCTTCATACTAGTCGACGACGTTACTCTGTAATGTTCTTGGCTAGTGTGAGTATAGAGGTGGGCGACACATTAGACCTGTGGGTTATTCCCATTGCGCCGTTTTCCATTGCGGCGCATTTGCAATTCCGGCATATTTGTCCTAGAGACGTTTTACCATTGCAACGTATTTGCCATTGCAGTGTATTTGTCACTATGATGTATTGCCTTCGGGTATGGTACCATATTTGAGGGAATAGTACTTGGTAGGCTTCGGCCGAATGCACGTGCAAATTTTTAACGATTTCATTGATTATAGTGATGTCCCAAGTTTGTCACCTTTTTAGGAATCGGCCCATCGAACCATTCGATATACATATTTGTAGCGATTATATATCAGGAATTCAAACCCTTGTGAATTCTTCTTTGAGATTTGAGTTGCCTATACTGGCCTTTATTGAGATTTTATCGTTATGGCATTGATTTATATTTTCCTACTTGGAGATGTACATATATTTGCCTTTTGGCGTATTTGAGATGTTTTCTCTTGTGAGAATATTTTGAGTTGCCAATATGACAGTTTAGGATTGCTCCTTTTTAGAAGTATGATTTTTCCCTAAACCCTGTTAGTCAATTTTGATGATACACTGAGATATAAGGCGTGCTTTTGTTGTGAGATTCGCTATGGAGTTATCTCCTTTAAGATTGTGTGCATGTTTAGTGATATCATTATATCACATGAAGTAACTACCCTTACTCGAATATGCCACTTGAAGTAACATACACTTTGAATTGTCCCTTCTTATTTGAGAATATTATCACCTTACCCTTATGCATATATTACCGCTTATCCTTTAAAACTGATTTGTTTGGCTAGAATGACCCATGTATTTTATACTCGAGTCAGACCGAGGTGTTTGAAGTTAGGTACATTTGGACTTAACCTAATCTCCTTTCGAATGGACTTTTCTACTAGACCTTTTTGTTGTAGCCTTTTTTAGTAGTCTTTTGTTGCTACTCAGATATGTATATTCTTTTGACTAGTGTGTATTGTAGTCGTCATACCACATGATATGTATCATTTTGTATTACTCCGATGATGTATCTGTACATGTGTATACGTATATGATTGTCTGCTGTTCTTTGATGCGTTTTACATTTGAGTTGTTTATTTTATTCTGATAGATCATATAACCACCTATGGATTTGTATTAGGTATTTATTGGACATGTCGATCCACTTGAGTTAGAAAAAAATACAGAGCATTTATCGACGTATTCAATAGATATTTAAGACAAGGCTATAGATGGTCTCTCCTAAACAGCCCTATTCTCCGCATTAGCAGACAGTATTGCTCAGTAATACTCTTTATTAATGTGGTTCTCGGAGTGTGGCTTCACAGCTTGGTATTATAGCTGAGTTCAGAACAAAATATGATAAACATAGAATAGAAACATATATTACGGTACATCATAGCATAATACAAGTGTTACGAATCCCTTAATCATCGTGTCTTTGACCTTTTTTGTATCCTTTGGGGTAGATAAGTTGGGAATACGTCTAGGAATGCATTTATAATTCCGTAGCATTCCATAATTGAATTAATGATACCAACCCTGTAAATAATCTTTATCTTAATATAACTTTCAGCTAATGGCGGAAAGAGGCAAAGGACGACCCTCGGATGCTGGGCAATCCAGCGGTTCACATCTGGACGGCGTATATATGTTTGTTGATCAGCTTATGGAGTTATTTATGAGCACTTAGCCTCCAGCTCCTACTTGAGCATCTTCTCTCTATAAGTCTGTCTTTGCGCGCTTGTGCACCAATTTCTCTCATATAGGAGGAAAGCCGTTCAAAGGCTCCGAGTCTGTTCTAGAGGTCCAGGCTTGGAGTCATACGTGCATGCAAATATTTTCTTGCAGCGATATTTCTTACCATCATAAGGTTCTTGTGGCATCCAGTATGCCACAAGAATGTGCTCTCGATTGTTATGAGCTTCTTATAGCCGAGCTTGATGATTCTACTCTCTCTTAGACCAGTTTCGGAAACGATTCGAGTTCAAGTTCGTACCCGAATATGAGAAAGCTTTATTGGCCCGTCTCTTCCTCGAGTTGAAGCAAGGGAAGTCCTCAGTTTTGGACTATGTTTCTTTATTCGAGGCCTTATCCAAATATGGTCTCGAGTACATCAGCACTTCCTATAAGAAGAACCTGAAGTTTGTCTGTGGTCGTAAGAAGTATTTGAAGAAGTCTTTGATGCTCTAGTTCACACTTTCTTTCGAGGAGTTGGTTGACTCAGTGCTTCATCTCGAAGCTATTGAGAAGGAGTGTGATAGTAGTGATGAGGTTGAGGTTTGCAAGAAACCTAACATAATGCGGTTTCCTTTCCAGAAGTCCAAGTCTTTTCCTCGTAATAAGAAGACGAAGTCTGTTAGTTCTGGTTCTAGTTCTCAGCCTCGTGGAGCACCTCCCACTCAGAACGGGTGTTTCAATTGTAGCTTCCCTACCATATGATTCGAGATTGTCCTAAGCCTTTCTTCTACTGGTATTGTAAGAAGGAAGGCCATCATATTTCCACTTGTCCTATTGTTCTAAATAATTATAAATCTGCCAAGCTGAATGTAGTGGATGCTTCTGGAGGTTCTTCCCAGCATAGAGGTACATCTCCTTCTATCCTTGAAGGTTTTTTGTTGTTTCATGACCAATCTATTCGAGTCCTCTTTGATATGGGTGTGTCGCATTCATTCGTATCGAAGGAGCTTGTCGATGATGTTCCTTTGGATGTTTCTTATTTGGTTACTTCATTGAGGATTGTGAATCCTATCAGGGATCCGCAACCCTAAGCTTGTTTTGTGAGGATGTTGAGATTGTTTTATATGGCTTTTCTTTTCATGCGAATCTACACGTTATTTCTTATTTGGGTTTTGATATGATTTTGTGTATGGACTGTGTAGTTCGATACAATGCCAAGATTATTTGTTCTAAGAGGATTTTTTACCTTCAGCATCCTGATTCTTCTGCTCAACTATCACTTGTTCTTCGGAATGTGGATGATTCTGAAGTGGCATTATATTCTCTAGACTCACGAGATGATGATGATTTATCTTGTATTCACGTTGTATGTGATTTTCCCGATGTCTTTGAGCCAGTTTCAGGTTTGCCACCCAAGCGGGCTATCGAGTTCTGCATTGATGTCATTCTAGGTGCGCAGCCAGTTAGTCATCCTCCCACGATGATGTCTACAAAGGAAAATAAGGAACTCAAGAAGCAGCTTTGGGAGTTTGAAGCTATACAGTTTATCCAGTCTAATTCATCATGGTGGCGTGCTACGGTGGTATTTGTGAAGAAGTCTGATGGAACTCTTAGGCTTTGCATTGATTATCAAAGTCTTAAGAAGCTGACAATCAAAAATAAGTATACGTTGCCTAGGATCGACGATATGTTTAATCAGTTGAGTGGTGCTCAGGTCTTTTCTCAGCTCGACCTTGCCACTGGTTTTCATCAGCTATGAGTTGCGGAGGACAACATTCCTCTCAAAGCTTTCGCGCTCGTTTGGCTTCTCTTGAATTTCTCATTATGCCATTTGGTTTGATGAATGCTCATGCTTTCTTCGTCGATCTTATGAATCGAGTATTCTGGGAATACATCGATAAGTTCGTCCTTATGTTTATTTGATACATCCTTGTCTACTCTAAGTCTGAAGTCGATCATGCATACCATTTAGGATTGTCTTAGATACTCTTCGTCGGCATTAGCTCAAAGCCAAATTCTCCAAGTGGCACTTTTGGGAGAATAAGGTTAAGTTCTTAGGCCACGTTGTTTCTTTCGAAGACATTTCGATCGATCCCTCGAAGATCGAAGCCATTGAGAATTGGAAGACGCTTGAGAATGTTCATGAGATTCGCAGTTTCCTTGGATTAGATGGTTATTACCATCAGTTCATTAAAGATTTCTCCTGCATTGTGCTTCCTCTTACTAGCCTTAGTAGGAAAGGTGTTCTTTATTTGATCCGGCAAGTGTGAAGCTTCTTTATAGCAGATGAAGGAACTTCTCACTAATACTCCTATTCTAGTGGTTCTCGAAGGGAAACATGATCTTGTTGTCTACACCGATGCCAGTAGATGTGGCCTAGGTGCCGTTCTTATGTAGAGCGATTGGGTAGTTACTTATGCTTCTAGGAAAATGCGAACGAATGAAATTTTCTATGCCACTTATGACCTTGAGTTAGCCGCCGTAGTCTTCGCCTTGAAGATTTGGTGACATTATCTTTAGGTAAACGCTTCATTCTCTATACCGATCACAAAGTTTTGAAGTATTTGTTCACTCGGAAGGAGCTCAATATACGACAATAGTGTTGGCTCGAGTTCCTTGCCCCTTATGATTTCGATATCCAGTATACCCCTGGAAAGGGTAATCATGTTGCTGATGCGCTTAGTCGCAAACAATCGGCTGTCGTTTCTATGATGCTAGCAGAGTGGGATGTTTTTGAGACCCCATCACTTCGCGATATTTGTGATCGAGCTCCATCTTCTGATTCGCCTATCCTATTATTCTATTTGGATCGTATTGCCGATGCTCAACAACGTGATCCCAATCTTGTGCACCTTATCCAAATTTGTGAGTCTAAGTCTTGCGACGAGGAGTTGAGGGATTTCAGCATTGATTCTTGTGGGTGTCTTCGTATGAAGAACCGTCTAGTCGTGCCTTCTGATTCTGCACTTAGGCAGGTCATTCTCAATGATTGTCACCATTCTAAATATACCATCCATCCAGACAATAGTAAGATATATGCTGATATGAGTCCCGTTTATTATAGGGAAGGCATGAGGCGTGATGTGGAAAGTTATTTGAGTTACTGCATGACTTGTCAACTCATCAAAGCCAAGCATCAACGCTCTTAGGTCTTCTTCCACCTTTAGAGATCCCGTTGTGGAAATGGGATCAGATTTCCATGGATTTCATTGATGGCGTACCTCGTTCGAGAATGGGCCATTGCAGCATTTGGGTTATTGTTGATCGCCTCACTAAGTCTGCTCACTTCATTCCTATTAAGTCTAATAGGAGTGCTTCTCATCAGGCTAAGCTATATATCAAGGAAATAGTGAGACTTCACGGTGTTCCTAGCTCGATTGTTTATGACCGTGATCCGCTATTCACGAGTCATTTCTAGTAGAGTCTTCGGCAAGCTTTGGGAACAAAGCTAAACTTTAGCACAGCATATCAACCATATTCTAATGGACAGACAGAACTTTAGCACAACATATCATTTACCTCTTGTGGACTTCTCCTACAACAATAGTTCCCAATCTAGTATCGATATGGCTCCTTTTAAAGCCTTATATGGAAGGCCATGTCGATCACCTTCGTATTGGTTAGGGTCTGGGGAGAAGCTTATTCTTGGCCCTGATTCAATTCGTGATTCTTCTAAGAGATTGGTTTTATTTGGCAGAGAATGAAACAGGCATAGAGCCTCCAGAAATCATACACTGACAACTTTAGTAAGCCTCTCGAATTCTCTATTGGTGATCTCATCCTTATTCGTGTTTCTCCTCTAAAGGCTGTTATACATTTCAGTACGACTGAGAAATTGGCTCCTCGGGCCATTTCCTGTTACTGAACGTATTGCCTCTGTGGCTTTATTGAGTTTCACTTCCAACTTATCTATCTGGCCTTCATGACTTGTTTCACGTCTCTCAGCTTCGGAAGTATCTTCGAGAGTCAGATTCCATTATCCATTCTCCTGATTCGCAAGAGCTTGAGATCTCACCGGACCTATCTATTATGCAGCAGCATATTTACGTACTTGTTTCGGAGGTGAGACGCCTTCGAAACAAGGACGTGCCGCTCATTAAAGTTCAATGGTCCGCGAATCCTTATAAATGCACTTTGGAAACCAAAGAGTTTGTTGAGCGAACCTACCCTAGTTTTCTTTCTTTACATAGCGACGGTGAGAAAATTTGAAACCCAAGCTTTTCGTTTTCTTTTGAACTGATGAAATAATTGTGTCGAATACAAACTCTACTCTAGAAATTGCGAGGACGCAATTTTGTTAAGGGAGAGTCTGTAACAACCCTGCTTTTGGAGATTACATGTAAATATTAAGTTAAAACTGTAGTTATAATTTAGTATTGTGAATTAAAATAAAACTGAAAATTTTAAATTTTTTATTTGGAATAAACAATGAATTTTGGAAATAAAATGAGAAAATAAAGTTTGGAACTTTAATTTATTTTGTATGGGTTAATAATGAATGGAAAGAGGTTTTTATTTGGAGAAAATGCAATAATTTTATTAATTATTGCCAATTACTTCTTTTAATAATTCTTAAAGGAAGTATTTAAATTTTAAAGGTTGTCTATTTAAATAAAAAGGTGAAATTTGGTTTAAAAATAAGTTTTGATCATTAAATTGATGGAAAACGGTTTTTTCAATTTTAGTACACAAGAGAATAATTTTTTTGTAATTTTTGAAGTTAAAAATGGCGTTTTATGCATTTATTTGTGTAAGTTGTGCATTTATTTAAAAATAAGGGTTTTCAATAATAAAAATGTTTTTACAGCATAAATTATCTTTCTATTAAGAGTAAAATGTTTATATAACTTGTAGATATGTTTACATAATTTATTTGTAGAGAAAACTTGAAGAAAAATGTTGTTTAGATAATAACATAAGTGTGTATACTTGTTTTAGTGTTAATTTGTTTACATAGGTTGATTAATTCTTTTTTTATCTTGAGTCCAAAGTACACTTAGCTAATCAAATCAGAAATGAGAAGTTTCTTCCAGTACGTACTTTACATCTTCATCTTCTCGTGTAAACAAAAATATAGAAAAAGAAAGAAAACTCCACTCCTCTTTAAACCTAAGGTATAAATCTTCAATTTTCTTCAATAAATTGTTGTTTCTATCAAATTTAAAGAGAAATCAAAAGGTAATCCATTCCAAGACTTAATATTCATCAAAATCTAATCTTTGAGTTGGGTTTGTTTATTAATTGTTTTCTTCTTTACATGCATCTACTTCTCACTTTTACAGGTTCTTGAAGCCAAAACTTAAAACATTGCTTCCACCTTTCAGCTCAAATCCGGATTTTGATCTTCAAATACAAGGTGAGTTGCTCCTCACATGATGCTAGCTAAAGAAAAGCTTCAAATTGCCAATAATTGTTGTAAAATAGCTTCAATATTTGATTTTCAGTTGATATTTTCATTTCTTTGAAAACTGTTTTGGTTTGTCTCTTTGCATGCTAATATCTTCCAATTTCGATAATGTAATGCTATTAGATTTTCTTCAGTTGATATCCATGTGTTGTAGTATAACTGTGCGAAATTTCATAGCAAAATTCCTTTTTTGTTACCCGAAAACATTGCTGCAAAATCAACGCGCAGCCTGGAAACCACCCGTAAATATTTTGTTGAGTTGTTGCAAACATCGCTTGAGTCCATGTTTGAGACAACATTACTGTTTCATTTCTTACTAGAATTCATCAATTTTTTTGAATGTTAAAGTTTTCTACTATATGCTTACCAATTTTCAGCTCAATCCGAGTATGTTTGGTTCTCTGTTCATGCCTGAAAGTTGAACCCGAGATGGTTTTCAGGCATGTACATTTGTTGTTTTTGATCTGTTGCAAACATGGTCTGAGTATACGTTTGAGACAGTGTAACCTTTTCATTTCCAATCGGAATGCGTTGTTTCTTTTTTGTTTGAAAAATGAAGTTTTTTAGTATGAGCATACAGATTTTCAGCTCAACATGAGCTTGTTTTGGTCCTCCGTTTCAGGGCTGTAATTTAAACCCAAGATGGTTTTTAGGCCTAGGCACATTTTTGTTTTTGAACTGTTGCAAACATGGCCTGAGTCCATGTTTGAGATAACATAAATTTTTCATTTTCAATCGAAATTCATTTACTCTTTTCTTTTCAAAGTTGAAGTTTTCCACTATGCACGCACCAATTTTTAATTTAAACAGAGGTCGTTTGGCCACCTGTTTCATGTACGAAAGTTAAACGCAGAGAAGATTTCAGACCTAGGTATTGTTTTGCCTATGCATTTTTATGTTCTTTTTCCGTCCGATTTTTTGCTTTTACTTCATGTTTTTGTGATATTTCTGAAATGTTTTGAGGGCTATAATGCCTATCAATAGGCAAGCTAAGTTTTGATGAATTTGAGATTCAATTTTGAATTGAATTTGAGTGACAGTTTTGATTGATTTCTTTGATTTCGAGCGCTTTTTCCAAAATAAATTAAAATATTTTTAAAATAAATTGGCATCTAAAATAATTATTATATAACATTTTTAAATTATTTTAAGCTATAAAATCTATTTATTCTCTGTAATAAGGGAATTTTCAAATATTGTCTTTAAAATTGCTTTTAGAAAATGGTTTTAAAAGCTTGTTTTCTCAAAGAAAATTGTTTTATATGTATAATACACGTTTTTTCACTATTTGAGCGAATGAGAAGGAGACAAACGGTTTGGTTAAACAGGTGGTATGAGATATGGGTGTTTATCTTATCGGTTAATTTCTAACTTGTTTGTTTGATCGTTTTGACCTTCAGGTCGAGTTTACCGATTAGATGAGGTAAATTTTTTACTGCTTTGACTGTGAAATTTACTAGCGGTTACTAAACCGTTTAGTGCGAACGTGTGGTATGGTACACATGTTAGCATTTTTTGGGTTCCTATCCAAGAGTTCGTGACACATTTGCCATTGCGGCGTATTGCCAGTACTGGACCATCAGATCATTGCTATTGAGGCGTTTGCGGCATGTTCGCCATTGCGGCATATTTATCCTAGAGACGTTTTGCCATTGCGGCGTATTAGCCATTGCGGCATATTTGTCATTGTGACGTATTTCCTTTGGGCATGGCACTGTATTTGAGAGAACAGTACTTGGCAGGCATTGTGTAGCGACGCGACTTTCTAACACCAGAAAGACGCATCACTATTTAAGAAAGAAAGAGATAGAAGAAGAAAAGAAAGAGAAGAAAGAACAATAACACATCAGAATCTCACAGCGGAACGAATGAAATATAATATAGAACATATAGATAGTATCATATACATCAGAGTACACAACTTACATCTCAATTTAGACAGTTATATTATTTCTATCTAATATACAATACCAGAACTACTATACAGAACAACACACAGCGGAAACTCTAACTATATATCTACACACTGAAGCCTCCTGCTCCAAAGCACCTCAAGAATTCGTCAAGGATAACCTGAATCACTTGAATACTCATACAGAATATGCGTACCCAAGAGTTTAATAAAACAGAAAATAAACACTCGGGTCAGACAAGGGTCTGGTGTGAGTAAACGGTTTAAGATTACTTAACTTTAGAAAATCCTTTGAAAGAAAAGGTATCAAGCAAGACTTTCCACACATAAACATGGAAAAGTTTTTACCTTATGCTAACCAAAACATTTGATAGGAAAGCTAGTGATATTATAATAATGTCTAGGGTTTTCAAGTAAATATGAAATAGCTGAAATTGTTACATGATTAAATTCCTGCTACTAGCCAAAACAGTGTGTAATACAAACAAAACCGTAGGGTCTCGTAGGAAGAATGGGTTTCCATCAAAGGTAGGGCTACTGGGGTACCTCCCGTCACAGTACGTGGCCTAGATCACTATACCGAGGAGCCACCCTAACTCCCCTGCAACACAAGGCTGCGACCATTCCTTACTGAACAGTCCCGAACAAGACCACCCTGCAGTTGGCTGCAGATCCAACCGCCCACAAAGCCGAAATAAGAAGGGACATCTTGACTGGGGTAAATCTCGTCCTACTTGGGCATGGCCCACTTAACCTTGCTGCACCTCCCCTGTTTTAGCCATTCCCGGTTGATGAGGCTTGAGGCTGCTATTACCTTTCTAGGACACACTTATCTTAGAATGCTCATCGTCCGCCTGACGATGTTCTGAAAGCATTCAATCCATACAAGTCTGTTCCGGGTTCGAACGGAACCGAAGGCATTATCACGTTGAACTCATTTTGGAATCAACCTCAGAGTCAACGACCATAGCCCTTGCACTCTGAATCACCATCTCGAGCCTTTAAGTACTATTTTCGTCAAACTCATCACGGAATCCCCCCAGAGTTATATTGACGAATAGTTCTTACACCTCAAGTCTTCACTTGCACTCCACTTGGATTCACGACCTAACGTTTATTTTGGATCGATGTGGTTTTTGGATATCCAAATATGGAAACTCAATACCGGTCTCACCGAATCCAAATGCCATTTTAATGTCCAAGTTGTACTTAAGGGTTTTGAACAGTAGATATTCAGAATATCACTTCACATAAATGGATGGTTCACATTACACAGATAGATAATCCACTATTATCACATTCATCCATACATATCACAAGGCAGCATATATATCACATCTCAGATATATCACATTCATTCATCACATTTCAATCAATGACATCCAATATCATCCAATATCTTTAACTCATCCAATGATATTTATCATCCAACCACTAATCAACCATAACAAGTTTGATCCAAACTTAATTAATTTAATTCATCCTTAATTAAATTAATTATTACTTAATCACTTGGATTATCATCAATCCAGCATACTTATTCATTAATTAATTACAAATTAACTAATAAACATCGCTTAATTATCCAATTTGAATTAATCATCTTTGATTAATTATTACTTAATTACTTTAAGTAATTATTCTTTAATTACAATATTAATTAATCATCTAGATTAATTATTTCTTAATTATCCAAGTAATTATCTCTCAATTACCCTTTAGTTAATCATCCTTGATTAGTTATCCTTTAATTATTCTGATAATTAATTATCCTTTAATTAATCACACCTAATTAATCACCTTTATATTAATCACACTTGATTAATTATTTATAATTAATCACATTAATTAATTACTTTTAATTAATCACATTTGATTAATTACTTTTAATTAATCACATTTGATTAATTACTTTTATTTACATTTAGTAATTAAGACTTATTTATAGATTAATTATCCTTTAATTATTAACTGACCATTAATTAATTACTTCCATTAATTAATGATTAATTTCATTAATTAAATTTCTTCCTTACTTAATTACTTTAACAAGTAATTTATAACATTATTAAATACTCTTAATCCTTTTGAAAATTAACCATTAATTAAATAATTTAAACCTTTAATTAATTGTATTAATTAATTCTTTAATTTACAACTCAAGTGATTAACCCTTAATCACATCCACTTAATTACTTCCATAAAGTAATCATCTTTTACTTAATTACCTCCAGTAATTCATCACTTAATTACCTAATTACTTTACCAAGTCATTATATTAGATTAACCCATAAGTGATTATCTTAATTAATCATAAATTAATTACTTAATTAATTACTGAATTAATCATTTAAATTTAATTAAATGATTCTTAACTTCTTATAGTATAAAAACTCTTAATTAAGAAAATCATTATCTTAATTAGATCATTTATATTAACTAAAACATTTTAATATTTAATAAAAATTGAACCATCTTAATTATTTTCACAAATTTATTTATCTTCAATTAATCAAAACTTTTAATTTCTTAAATTATAATTGATTACTCAACTTTAATCATTAAACCTTATTTAAGATAAAATATTTTAAAAATCAATTATAATTAAAACAAATTTAATTATTCAAATTAAACTATTTAAATCTTTAAAACTTTTTCCATAGTTATTTAAATAAAATTTAATACAAATTTTATTTCAAAATCCACTTATTTTATTTTTAAAAACTTTTTATATTTCAAAATATAAGAACTTATTTAAAACCCAACTTTAAAATAAATTTAGTTTTATAAATAAACTTTTTTAACTATTGGTTTTAAAACCTTAATCATTTACAAAGTCTAGTTTCCTTTGGTTTCAAAATCTTTAAAAAAACAATACTGTTAATTTTAAAAACCCTGAACAACAAAACTACTCAACACACTCGAGCCACCAGTCACATAATCTCGCGTCAACACCGAGTAACCCCACAACTTCACCCTGCTTCGAACCAAAGTAGCAGATACCTGAAGTCGTCTTTGAGCTCCCCTCATCTCTCCCAAAACCCATTTACTGATGCACGAAAATCGTGCACATAAATATGCACATCGCTGCCGGTCAACGGCGAACTCCACGCCGACCTCCAATCAATCGCATTCGACCCCTAAAACATAACGCGCAACCAAGAATCATTGATTTGATCGAGCATCAAAATATGACTATCGAAACCAAATTGTTCGAAACCACCATCTCCCAAAAACCACCCTCCACGGCAACACCAAACTCGAGAAGACCCACCATCACCACCGAAGCTACATCACAACCTCCTAACCCCACGACAACACTCGCGATCCACTCTGGTTGTCTCTCGACGCCGTAAATCCTAAAAGAACAACGTCGACAGTCATAGTAGCTTAAACCCTAATCCCTCGATTATTAGCCATCTCAAACATTAGTAAATTCCCAAATTATTTTTCCTATGATCTCTGTCGCCCCCTCCACCTTCGTGCTCAACCACGTAGACCAATTTGCCGCTGATCACCGTAAATCGACCATTATGCCCAAAACTGAAAATCCGAGATATTTCACTAATCACCCAATTAAAAATCATGATACAAACATTAAAAATCATGATTTCAATATGTAATCCCATTATGAAATCAATACTCAAAATTGATTTAATAAATTTTTGACCCAATTTACCATTTAACTGTAAATATGAAAATTTTAAGCCAAATATTCAATTTAAAAACTTACAATTATTTTTAGATAAAAATTTACATAATTACAAACAACTTTTGTTTACAAATCATAAGCAAATTCGAACTCAACATTGTGTTGTTGAATTTATTATGAAATTGAAAACCTGTTTATAAGCATACTAAGCATATATTTATGTATACATGCAATTCACAGTCATCAAACACCCATGCATCTACATGCATTAGTTTAAATCCAATAATCCAGACAAATCATCATAACTACACAAGAACAAGATAAATTTTAAGATTCAAAACTGTTTTTAGAACTACATTTACTCACCTATATATGCAGAGGACAGAAACTGTTATGTTTTCTAGGTTCTTGAAATTATTAGCTCTTGAATTCCTTCTGCATGTTGATTTTATTCTGCTGAACTTTCTAGATTGCTTGTTGATTCCAGATTGCATGTTGATAAATTAGTTTTTTTTGTCTGCATTGCTTGTTGTACTTGAAGATGAACTTGCATTTGCCCCTTTTTCCAGATCATCTTCCTTTGTTATTTTCCAGATTTTACAGTTTTAATGTCTTTCCCTTTTCATTGTTTTGATCTTTGTTTTGATTTACATTTTGGTTGAGAATGAAGAAAGAAATTTGCCGAAAATAAAACTCTTCCTTTCTTTTACAATCTAATTTTAAATTTAATTATTAAAGAGAATGACATGTGTCTCTTTAATGCCTTAGTTTGCTTACATATAAGTACAATGACTTACATTTGTCTCAAACACATATTAAAAAGTTCACAAGTATTTAATGTTTAATTAATATTTACAAATGTTATTTTCTTATTTATAATTTATTTAATTTATATATATAAGTAATTATGTAATGTTCACAATATTATAAAATGTTTTTATTTTATATAAATAAGCTTTAGATTTTAATAAATATTCAAAATAAAATTCAGTGATCATTTATAAATAACTTATATTTTATTAAATTTAATTATATCATATGTTTGTTAATTTGAGAAACTTATATTAATCCTTTATGTAAAAAATTTAAAACAAACTTATCTTATGTTAAAATTATAATGGAAAAATATTAAAACAATTGAACTTTTAAATTTAAATCTTAACTAAAACTCAGGTTTAAAATATATGTTTATAATAAATAAGAAATTAACTTTGTTATTAAAATTTAAATCTCAAATATCATTTTCAGAAGTATTAAATCAAATTAAAATTTCAAATTACAAATCATATATAATAAAGTTTGAAAATACTTTATTAAATTCAAATCAATATTTTTCCTATTTCTAATATATACAAATATATTACATTGTAAATAGAAAACATTTTTAATCATTAGATTTGATAATTGCTATATTATAATTTTAAACACAAACCAAATCATAATATATATATTCATATATATATATTATAATTTGAATATATAACTTTTATTACATTAAAAACTTCCTATTTACAAGATATATCAATACATATATATTATAAATTGAAAATATTTTGATTAACTTTTGAAAAATAAATCTTCCCAATTTTAAATTGCCAAAATAAATATTCCCAAATCATTAGTTTTCAAAAGAATTAAACTTACCTATTTATATTGTTGAGAAAATTGTCGATAGCTATTATCGAATTATATTATCAGCCTTTAAAAGAATTTTAACTTATCAATTTATAATGTAAAATGATCAAATCAATTTAATTACTATCAAAGATTATTAAATTGATATTGCTTGAAATTCCAGGTCATCACATTCCTTCCCCCTTAAAAGAATTTCGCCCTCGAAATTTAAAAGAAAAGATAATTTAATAACCCAGCAAAAGAATTTAAATTTCAATCAGCAATCAAACGCTATCAATCATGGCAACCATAACAACCAATTCAAACAAACAATTTTATCTGTCCAGCCAAAATTCTGAATAGAACTTCCTAATATTATCTAGAGTTTCCAGGTACATATACTGGAATACTCGCTCTACAGAACCTTAAGTAACTATACTACTATAACCAAGAACTCCCTCATCTGATCCTATAAATCTTAACAAGATATCAGACTAAACTCAAAACCAGCTCAACTGCCAGATCTTTCTAAACTGCTGATTATATCACTCGATGAATCATACACATATTCCTCAGAGATATGTGAAATATAATGAATTCCAGCTATCCGAACTGGCAATTCAATCCTGTAGATCAAAATCTAATCTCCAGAGAACACAGGAAAACTCAAAATACTTTTGGAACTAGCCTTCCAGTTTTTCCCAGTCTCTTATCTCCTTTGATCTGATAAAACTAAAGCAATATCCAAATTCCAACTTCACATTCCAAATCTCCTCAATTCTTAACTGCATAACTCTTCAGATGATCCTGAGTCATCTCCAATATTCTTGATCAGCTCAACCCTTGCTGATTACTTCATGAAACAAACTGGACCAAATCAAACTAATTCCCCAGGTCCTACTCAACAAAATGGCTCTCCCAAAAATTTGCTGAAATCCAATAAAACAACTCTACTCCACAAGCATTAGTGGATTTCAAACCTATATCTCATATCTGGAATAGCCAAACAGTTGCACTTGACAACCTTGTCTTCCCATTCCAGAAAATTTCTTCATACTTGAATTTCCTGTAGAAATCTTTTAATCCAAGAAAACTGCAACTTCCGGTTGCTCCCATACTAAAATAACTGCTATCTCGCTTCCGCTGCACAACTCTGATCTAGAGTAGATAAGAATACAATCGAAGAACTCGAGCACAATCTTTCTCCATACACAGTTCATCCGACTCATAAAATCTTATTGACCCATTCTACTTGGTCAAAAGCATCCAGTAGAAACTTAACTAGAAACTAGATGGTCAATCCCTCTCCCAAGAATCCTGAGCTGTCTCACCCACTTCTTCTTGCTCTAAGAGTCATCCCTCTATCTGGTTGAACTATTAGTATTGCTCCAGGAATCCAAGTTGATAAGAATACTCAATTTTCGATTCGAGTAGACTTCTGAATTCATCAAAAAACATCTGGAAAATCTCTGACTACTTTCATAGCTTTCACCTCCATTTGAGATGCCTCAATTCCCAAATCAAAGAATATTCCATGAACTCCCAAACTAATCGCAAGTCGCTTTTACGATTCTACCCAGTTCAGATTCCAAAGAACTATCTCCCCAGCTAGAGCAGCTTCGCTAATCGAGATCAGTCCTCAAGAATGGCTTATCTACCAGAAAAACTGATAGATCACTCCAACAAATATCCTGCTCTGCTGAGCTTCCCGAAGAAATAGATAAGCCTTCACTATCTGCCTGGCCTGCCGATAGTAGAATCCCAAAGATTACTGAATCATCGAAGAAACGGATCCATGCTGCTGCTTCCAAACTTCACTTCAATGATACTACTAAGCCAAAAGAACATCCTTAACTACAAGCTTCTTGAAACTCAAAATTATCACCCAATTCACCAAAAGATCTTTGATACGGGTAGACATCTTCTCAAGAAACTTGGCTCCAAAACAAACACTAACCACTTGCTCTTCTTAAGGAAAAACAAATGAAACCATGTCCGTAATGAGATAACTCATCGACCTTAGTCTCATACTTCAATACAGATAAGACAACCACCCTTACTTGAGATCCAGAAGATCCCTAAACATCAGAATCTTCCCGGTAGTAGGCATCAACGTTCCTTTAATCCCATCTTAAATCTTGCTCCAAAAGAACATCTTCAAAACCATCCATGGATACTGCATCTCATCACACAGCTGCCCCTTCCTGAAGCTATCAAGATACCATCACCTGCTTCTGCTCAGCTGATAGATACAACTCTTGGAAATCCCACTCACTCGAGAGCAAATCAACCTCAAACTTCAAGAATATACTCCAATCCTTGAAAATACTTCCTCTGGGATCAATAAAATCCTTTCACCAATCTACAAAGCTTATTCGAGACGGTATTAGGTCTACAATCTCGACAGACACACCACCAGCCACGACATATGAGCCTCTTCCATTAGTGGTAGTCGTGTTCCACACACTCCTACCTTATCTACCTTTATAACCTATGTTGAAAAATCCGAACGGATAACCCAACAGATTAGGTATGTGTGTGTGTGTGTATATATATATATATATAAATATATATATATATATACAAGTACTCTCTCTCAAGATAGACACCACTCCAGAGCCTAGGTATTTACTCAACCTAATGCTCTAATACCAACTGTAGCGACCCGACTTTCTAACGCCAGAAAGACGCATCACTATTTAAAAAAGAAAGAGATAGAAGAAGAAACGAATGAGAAGAAAGAACAACAACACATCAGAATCTCACAGCGGAACGAATGAAATATAATATAGAATGAATACATAGTATCATATACATCAGAGTACACAACTTACATCTCAATTTAGACAGTTATAACATTTCTGTCTAATATACAATACCAGAGCTACTATACAGAATAACACACAGCGGAAACTCTAACTATACATCTACACGTTGAAGCCTCCTGCTCCAAAGCTCCTCCAGAATTCGTCAAGGATAACCTGAATCACTTGACTACTCATACAGAATATGAGTACCCAAGAGTTTAATAAAACAGAAAATAAACACTCGGGTCAGACAAGGGTCTGGTGTGAGTAAACGGTTTAAGATTACTTAACTTTAGAAAATCCTTTGAAAGAAAAGGTATCACGCAAGACTTTCCACACATAAACATGGAAAAGTTTTTACCTTACGCTAACCAAAACATTTGATAGGATAGCTAGTGATATTATAATAGTGTCTAGGGTTTTCAAGTAAATATGAAATAGCCGAAATTGTTACATGATTAAATTCCTGCTACTAGCCACAACAGTGGGTAATAGAAACAAAACCGTAGGGTCTCGTAGGAAGAATGGGTTTCCATCAAAGGTAGGGCTACTGGGGTACGGCCCGTCGCAGTACGTGGCCTAGATCACTATACCGAGGAGCCACCCTAACTCCCCTGCAACACAAGGCTGGGACCATTCCTTACTGAACAGTCCCGAACAAGACCACCCCACAGTTGGCTGCAGATCCAACCGCCCACAAAGCCGAAATAAAAAGGGACATCTAGACAGGGGTAAATCTCGTCCTACTTGGGCATGGCCCACTTAACCTTGCCGCACCTCCCCTGTTTTAGCCATTCCCAGTTGATGAGGCTTGAGGCTGCGATTACCTTTCTAGGACACACTTATCTTAGAATGCTCATCGTCCGCCTGACGATGTTCTGAAAGCATTCAATCCATACAAGTCTGTTCCGGGTTCGAACCGAACCGAAGGCATTATCTCGTTGAACTCATTTTGGAATCACCCTCAGAGTCAACGACCATAGCCATTGCACTCTGAATCACCATCTCGAGCCTTTAAGTACTATTTTCGTCAAACTCATCACAGAATCCCCCCAGAGTTATATTGACGAATAGTTCTTACACCTCGAGTCTTCACTTGCACTCCACTTGGATTCACGACCTAACGTTTATTTTGGATCGATGTGGTTTTTGGATATCCAAATATGGAAACTCAATACCGGTCTCACCGAATCCAAACGCCATTTTAATGTCCAAGTTGTACTTAAGGGTTTTGAACAGTAGATATTCAGAATATCACTTAACATAAATGGTGTGAGTAAACGGTTTAAGATTGCTTAACTTTAGAAAATCCTTTGAAAGAAAAGGTATCACGTAAGCCTTTCCATACATGAACATGAAAAGGTTTTTACCTTACGCTAACCAAAACATTTGATAGGAAATCCAGTGATATTATAATAGTGTCTAGGGTTTTCAAGTAAATATTAAATAGCCAAAATTGTTACATGATTAAATTCCAGCTACTAGCCACAAAAGTGGGTAATACAAACAAAACCGTAGGGTCTCGTAGGAAGAATGGGTTTCCATCAATGGCAGCGCTACTGGGGTACCGCCTGTCACAGTGCGTGGCCTAGATCACCGTAACTAGGAGCCACCCTAAATTCCCTGCGACACAAGGCCGGGACCATTCCTTACTGAACAGTCCCGAACAAGACCACCCCGCAGTTGGCTACAGATCCAACCGCCCACAAAGCCGAAGTAAAAAGGGACATCTAGACAGGAGTAAATCTCATCCTACTTGGGCATGACCCACTTAACCTTGCTGCACCTCCCCTGTTTTAGCCATTCCCAGTTGATGAGGCTTGAGGCTACGATTACCTTTGTAGGACACACTTATCTTAGAATTCTCATCGTCCGCCTGACGATGTTCTGAAAGCATTCAATCCATACAAGTCCGTTCCGAGTTCGAATGGAACCGAAGGCACTATCTCGTTGCACTCATTTTGGAATCACCTTTAGAGTCAACGACCATAGTCCTTGCACTCTGAATCACCATCTCGAGCGTATAAGTACTATTTCCGTCAAACTCATCACGGAATCGCCCCCCAGAGTTATATTGACGAATAGTTCTTACACCTCGAGTCTTCACTTGCACTCCACTTGGATTCACGACCTAACGTTTATTTTGGATCGATGTGGTTTTCGAGTATCCAAATATAGAAACCCGATCCCGGTCTCACCGAATCCGAACGCCATTTTAATGTCCAAGTTGTACTTAAGGGTTTTGAACAGTAGATATTCAAAATATCACTTAACATAAATGGATGATTCACATTACACAGATAGATAATCCACTATTATCACATTCATCCATACATATCACAAGGTAGCATATATATCACATTCATATCATCACATATCAATCAATGACATCCAATATCATCCAATATCATCAACTCATCCAATGATATTTATCATCCAATCATTAATCAACCATAACAAGTTTGATCCAAACTTAATTAATTTAATTAATCCTTAAGTAAATTAATTCTTACTTAATCACTTGGATTATCATCAATCCAGCTTACTTATTCATTAATTAATTACAAATTAATTAATAAACATCACTTAATTATCCACTTTGAATTAATCATCCTTGATTAATTATTACTTAATTACTTTAAGTAATTATTCCTTAATTACAATATTAATTAATCATCTAGATTAATTATTTCTTAATTATCCAAGTAATTATCTCTTAATTACCCTTTAACTATTCATCCTTGATTAATCATCCTTAATTAATTATCCTTTAATTATTCTGATAATTATTCCTCAATCATCCTTTAATTAATCACACCTGATTAATCACCTTTATGTTAATCACAATTGATTAATTATTTATAATTAATCACATTTCATTAATTACGTTTAATTAATCACATTTGATTAATTACTTTTAATTAATCACATTTGATTAATTACTTTTAATTAATCACATTTGATTAATTACTTTTAATTACATTTAGTAATTAAAACTTATATAGATTAATTATCCTTTAATTATTAATTAACCAATAATTAATAATTTCCATTAATTAATGATTACTTTCATTAATTAAATTTCTTTCTTACTTAATTACTTTAAACAAGTAATTAATCACATTATTAAATACTCTTAATACTTTTATAAATTAACTATTTATTAAATAATTTAAACCTTTAATTAATTGTATTAATTAATTCTTTAATTTATAACTCAAGTGATTAACCCTTAGTCACACCCACTTGATTACTTCCATAAAGTAATTATCTTTTACTTAATTACCTCCTGTAATTCATCAATTAATTACCTAATTACTTCACCAAGTAATTATATTAGATTAACCCATAAGTGATCATTTAATTAATCACAAATTAATTACTTAATTAATTATTGAATTAATTATTTAAATTTAATTAAATGATTCTTAACTTCTTATATTATAAAAACTCTTAATTAAGAAAATCATTATCTTAATTAGATCATTTATATTAACCAAAACATTTTAATATTTAACAAAAATTGAACCATCTTAACTATTTTCACAAATTTATTTATCTTCAATTAATCAAAACATTTAATTTGTTAAATTATAATTGATTATTGAACTTTAATCATTAAACCTTATTTAAGATAAAATATTTTAAAAATCAATTATAATTAAAACAAATTTAAATATTCAAATTAAACTATTTAAATCTTTAAAACTTTTTCCAAAGTTATTTAAATAAAATTTAATACAAACTTTATTTCAAAATCCACTTATTTTATTTTTAAAAACTTTTTATATTTCAAAATATAAGAACTTGTTTAAAACCCAACTTTAAAATAAATTTAGTTTTATAAATAAACTTGTTTAACTATTTGTTTTAAAACCTTAATCATTTACAAAGTCAAGTTTCCTTTGGTTTCAAAATCTTTAAAAAAACAATACTGTTAATTATAAAAACCCTGAACAACAAAACTACTCAACAAACTCGAGCCACCAGTCATATAATCTCGCGTCAACCCCGAGTTACCCCACAACTTCACCGTGCTTTGAACCAAAGTAGTAGATACCCGAAGTCGTCTTCGAGCTCCCCTCATCTCTCCCAAAACCCATTTACTGATGCACGAAAATCGTGCACATCGCCGTCGGTCGACGGCCAACTCCATGCCGGCCTCCAATAGTCGCATTCGACCCCTGAAACATAACGCGCAACCCAAAATCTTTCATTTGATCGAGCATCAAACCCAAACTGTTCGAAACCACCATCACTCAAATACCACCCTCCACCGCAACACTAAACTCATGAAGACCCACCATCACCACTGAAGCTACATCACAACCTCCTAACCCCACGGCAACACTCGCGATCCACTCCGGTTGTCTCTCGACGCCGTAAATCCCAAAAGAACAACTCGACAGTCACAGTAGGTTAAACCCTAAACCCTCCATTATCGGCCATCTCAAACATTAGTAAATTCCCAAATCATTTCTCCGATGATCTCCGTCGCCCCCTCCACCTTCGTGCTCAACCACGTCGACCAATTTGTCGCTGATCACCGTAAATCGACCGTTATGCCCAAAACTGAATAACCGAGATATCTCACTAATCACCCAATTAAAAATCATGATACAAACATTAAAAATCATGATTTCCAATATGTAATCCCATTATGAAATCAAAAATCAAAATTGATTTAATAAATTTTTGACCCAATTTACCATTTAACTGTAAATTTGAAAATTTTAAGCCAATTATTCAATTTAAAAATTTACAGTTATTTTTAGATAAAAAGTTACATTATTACAAACAACTTTTGTTAACAAACCATAAGCAAATTCAAATTCAACATTGTGTTGTTGAAATTATTATGAAATTGAAAACCTGTTTATAAGCATACTAAGCATATATTTATGTATATAGGCAATTCACAATCATCAAACACCCATGCATCTACATGCATTAGTTTAAATCCAATAATCAAGACAAATCATCATAACTACACAAGAACAAGATAAATTTTAAGATTCAAAACTGTTTTTAAAATTGCATTTACTCACCTATATATGCAGAGGACAGAAACTGTTATGTTTTCCAGGTTCTCGAAATTATTAGCTCTTGAATTCCTTCTACATGTTTATTTTATTCTACTGAACATTCTAGATTGCTTGTTGATTCCAGATTGCATGTTGATAAATTAGTTTTTCTTGTCTGCATTGCTTGTTGTACTTGAAGATGAACTTGCATTTGCCCCTTTTTCGAGATCATCTTCCTTCCTTATTTTCCAGATTTTACAGTTTTAATGTCTTTCCCTTTTTATTGGTTTGACCCTTTTTTTATTTACATTTTGGTTGAGAATGAAGAAAGAAATTTGTTGAAAATAGAACTCTTCCTTTCATTTACAATTTAATTTTAAATTTAATTATTAAAGAGAATGACATGTGTCTCTTTAATGCCTTAGTTTGCTTACACATAAGTACAATGACTTACATTTGTCTCTAACACATATTAAAAAGTTTACAAGTATTTGATGTTTAATTGATATTTACAAATGTTATTTTCTTATTTATAATTTATTTAAGTTATATATATATATATAAGTAATTATGTAATATTCATAAGATTATAAAATGTTTTTATGTTATATAAATAAGCTTTAGATTTTAATAAATATTCAAAATCAAATTCATGTGATCATTTATAAATAACTTATATTTTATTCAATTTAATTCTATCATATGTTTATAAATTTGAGAAACTTATATTAATCCTTTATCTAAAAAATTTAAAACAAACTTATCTTATGTTAAAATTAAAATGGAAAAATATTAAAACAATTGAACTTTTAAATTTAAATCTTAACTAAAACTCAGGTTTAAAATATACGTTTATAATAAATAAGAAATTAACTTTGTTATTAAAATTTAAATCTCAAATATCATTTTCAGAAGTATTAAATCAAATTAAAATTTCAAATTACAAATCATATATAATAAAGTTTGAAAATACTTTATTAAATTCAAATCAATATTTTTCCTATTTCTAATATATACAAATATATTACATTATAAATAGAAAACATTTTTAATCATTAGATTTGATAATTGCTATATTAAAATTTTAAACACAAACCAAATCATAATATATATTCATATATATGTTACAATTTGAATATATAACTTTTATTACATTAAAACCATTCTATTTACAAGATATATCAATACATATATATTATAAATAGAAAATATTTTCATTAACTTTTGAAAAATAAATCTTACCAATTTTAAATTGCCAAAATAAATATTCCCAAATCATTAGTTTTCAAAAGAATTAAACTTACCTATTTATATTGTTGAGAAAATTGTTGATAGATATTATCAAATTATATTATCAGCCTTTAAAAGAATTTTAACTTATCAATTTATAATGTAAAATGATCAAATCAATTTAATTATTATCAAATATTATTAAATTGATATTGCTTAAAATTCCGGGTAGTCACACTTTGGCCAAATGTAGGTGCAAATATTTGATGATTTCATTGATTACTACGATTTCCCAAGTGTATCGCCTTTTTATGAATCGGACCTTTGAGCCATTCGATATATTCTGGTGATTACCTTTTGGGAATTTCAACTCTTGTGAGTTCTATCTTTGAGATTTAAGATGCCTACGCTGGCGTTTATTGAGATTTTGCCGTTATGGCATTGATTTATTTTCTCCTATTTAGTGAAATACATATATTTGCCTTTTGGCGTATTTGAGATGTTGTCTCCTCTTGTGAGAATGTTTTGAGTTTCCGATATGGCGGGTTTGGGATTCTTCCTTTTTAGAATTTTGATTTTTCCCCAAACCATGTTAGTCGATCTTGATGATACACCGATGATATGATGTGTGCTTTTGTTATGAGATTTGCTATGGAGTTATCACCTTTAAGATTGTATGCATGTTTAGTGATATCATTATATCACATGAAGTAACTACCCTTACTTGTATATGCCACTTGAAGTAACCATATACTTTGAATTGTCCCTTCTCGTTTGAGAATATTATCACCTTACCCTTATGCATATATTACCGCTTATCATTTATAACTAATTTGTTTAGCTAGAATGACCGATATTTATACTCGAGTCAGACCGATGTGTTTTAGGTTAGATACATTTGGATTTAGCCTTTCTGCTTCCACATGGACTTTTTTGCTTGACCTTTTTGTTGTAGACTTTTTTAGTAGTGTTTTGTTGCTACTCTGATATGTATATTCTTTTGGCTAGTGTTTATTGTGGTTGTCATACCACATGTATGTATCATTTTGTATTACTATGACGATGTATATGTATATATGTAAATGATTATCTGTTGTTCTATGATGTGGTTTACTTTTTAGTTGTTTTATTTAGTTCTGATAGATCCTATAGCCAACTATGGATTTGTATTAAGTATTTATTGGATATGTCGATCCACTTATGTTGGAAAAAAATACGGAGCATTTATCGACGTATTCAATAGATATTTAAGACAAGGCTATAGATGGTTGCTCCTAACCAGCTCTATTCTCTGCATTTGCAGACGGTATTACCCAGTAATACTCTTTGTTAATGTGGATCTCGAGGTGGGGCATCACATTATTATTTTGATATTTATATTGGGCAATATGACATTGAATTAATTGTAAAAAAATTAGATTGTGGTGGATATCAATATTTGTTATTCTGGATTGTTATGGAATGATTGGTAATTTGACTAAGTACCATTGAAATTAATAAGCCTCTTTTCCAATTTGGAAATGACTTTTGAACAAAATTATTTTAAGGATATCTATTATTTATTAATGATATTTTAAAATTAAATAATAAATATTTTTACAATGATTTAAAGTAAATTATTTTATTACTCTTATAAATTAGTTAAAAGTATTTGGATTTCGTTCACGGCTATTTAATTATTTAAATTGTTTAATGTTTATAAATTTATTAATTAAAAGTTATTTATAATGATTTGGTTAAGGTTAATTATTACTTAAGAATAAATTAGTATTAAGGTATTATTATTATTTCAAAGACAAATTTATTAAATATCAATAATGTTTTAAATAATATATTATATAATAAACATTTGTAAAATAGTATTTTACTTGATTAGGACTTGGAAAATTTATATTGAAACTTTATAAGTATTATTTTGAAAATTATGAAATAAAGTTTTCGGAAAGTAATGGTATAATTTCATATAAAATCGAAGGCAGAGAGTGTCTGTAGTTAAGTTTTGGATTCTCTGGGATAGAGACATAACCATTGAGCCGTAAATCCATGTTTGATAGCATAGTGGCGCTTTCCATATTTATATTAAAACGGTTTCAAATATTTTTGAAATGAATGGTTTGTGAATATAATTATTCGGTGAGATAACCATATAATGTTTTGATTAAGTAATTTAAATGTATTGAAATTTTAAATTAAATAAGGCTTAATGTCTTCAGTGGGAAATGAAACCTTTGATTTGATGATTGTATATTTGATAGTTAAGTAACCGACTATCATATCTGGACCCAAAACAAACTTTGGGGATATCTAGAAGAAACACAGGAATTATGTGGTACAGTTACTATTTGTGGTGCTATACTGCATGTATAAACTCATTTCATTCTTCTAGGATGATAATAAGGAAATCCGTCCACTAATGGTTAGGAGGTGATCTTCGATCTTATTTTTGTCTGTTAATTTCCTAAAGAACCGGGGTTGAGTTAACTGGAAATACCGAACGTTGATTCGAGGAGACCGAGATTGCATACGTTATCTGAAAACCACTTCAATCAAACGAGTACATTTTCGAAGGGAAAAGAAGAGCATGGAGTCGAAGATGGAGCATTGAAGTGCATGAGCAAATCGCTACTAATCCTGAGGATGATTCCAAAATGGATGTAGTAGGAATAGTGCCTTTGGTTCCATTCGGACCCAGAACGGACTTGTATGGTCGAATGCTATCGGTACATTATCAGTGGAGGACAATGAGCATTCCAAGTGAAAATTCCTTAAAAGGCAATCGTAGCCTCTAGCCTCATCAACCCAGAATGACTGAAAATGTGATGCCCCACCTCTATACTCACACTAGCAAAGGACACTACAGAGTAATGCCGTCAACAAGCACGAAGAATAAGGCTATTGAAGAGTGAACCTCTATGTAATTTCTTTGTGCGAGTACCGATATGTTAGATATTATTATAGGCATTTCGTTTCAAGAGGAAATCTGACACATCAATTACAAACTCCAAACTACTACAATGTGGCTATGTGATTTGCGGAAACAAATATCAAATAAACAACATAAATCAGTCATAGAAATTCATGTCACTAAGACGGAAACGAATTTGAATTTAACAAATAAAAGTGTACATAAAAGTAGTGGTCATATATGATCCACTACATCACAAAAGAATAAGTTCAAGTGCTAGACAAAAGAATATTTATACACCAAGGAGTCTCTATCTCGAATGTATAAATCAAAAACTACTAAGCTAAGTAGTTAGCCCATAAGTCAGATGAAGGACCATGATAAGAAGTCAAGCAGAAGTACCTAAAATACCTCGTTCTGACCTGATTATTATTTAAGAAGAAAATAATGAACGGATCAGTCTAGCTATAAATATCATATAAAATGAGAAGGACAAGAGATCTAACGAAAAATATACGATGACAATAATGCCATACTTTGACAAGTATACATCAGATAACAACAAAGTATCATACAATATCTCAAATTTTCTCAAACACAAAAAAGAATGTCATATTATTTTTTTATTCACCAAGCCATAAATATTGACAAAACAGATCAATGTAAATCACAAAAATTGGTGAAACACAAATTCAAGAAATCATCAATTAGAAATCTAGAAAACACAAAGGGGAGGCCTATCACAAAAGGAAGCATGAAAACTCACCAAGACATGTATCACAAAAGGAACGCTATTCCATAAAATGATCTAAAGCTCCACCTAATAGGGTACAGTCCCCCATTGCGGACTATGAGCCAAAACTCCTCCTAACAGGGTACAGTCCCCTATTACAGACTGTGAGTCGAAGCTCCTCCTAATGGGGAATAGTCCCCCTCAAAAACCAAGAGACATCACACGTCGCTAGTCTAAATCGCAAAATGATCATCATTGATCGATAAGTAGTGTAAATTACGCCAAGCTAGTAAATAAATGAGTTTAGCTTCATGTCCCATAACTACTGGCTTAACTTAAATATTTACGAACAAATTGTAAATTTCCAAATGAAAATTTTCATGAGATTTCAATCAAACAAGTCCAAAAATTAACGGACGAAGTAAATGCAAGCATTTCATGCCACTTGTTGTGCTAAGCCATTTAATTAGATTTCTCACACGAATGAGGTAAAGGTTTGTATACTCTAATAGATTGGAAAACGGTTTTAAAAACATGCTTTATATTAAAAATAACATTGAAATCATTTTTGTTAAAGAGTTTGAGTATTTCTATTAGTATAGAAACCTTTTTATTTAAAAGTGAAAAATCACAAAAACGGTTGTAAAAACAATCTATCACCAAAAATCCACATTCGACGACGTGAATTCAAACAATAAAAATCGATATCAAATCCAGTCAAATGGATATTCCAAAAAATCCATAAATGAAGTCATCAAAGTCGATAATAAGTGACAAAAACTAACCGGATCAAAAAAAATCGATAAAATTTGGAATTCCACTTAAAACGGCCAAAATAGACAAAACTGCATAATTCCAAACGTCTGAAATTATCAACCAGACGTCTGAACCACTAACCAGACGTTTGGTTGGATTTCTAGCCATTTGGATTTTGCCTCTGCTTTTTTATTTTTCTAGGGACCAATTCCAAACATTTGTATTTTTCAACCAAACATCTGGATTTTCAACCAGATGTTTGGATTTTCATCTAGACGCTTGAAATTTCCTGCCAAGCAAAAATCAGCCTAGCCTAAAAAGGGCTAAAAACCAAACCGGAAGCGATCGAACGAGCGACGGAAACTAGGGATTTATACCAAGCGACAACCCAGCCTTATATTCTCTTCAATACACCCCAAATAACATGTCCAAATATCCAAGATAGGATTTTTTAATGATTTTGACTTTAAAACATCAAAATTGGAAAATTCACCAAATCAATTCAAATCAAAAATAAATGAATATGAATAGATGTTAGGAATTCATACCTAACAACAATGAAAGCTATAGACGTAGATGTGAGTTCAAAAACTCACCTCTGAAACCAAATATAGAAATGAGAAGCTCTAAAACAAGCAAAAATTGATTTCTCTTCAATCGCACCTCTAGAATCTTCAATCTATTATCATATAAAATGAATTTCTTAAGTTAAGTTACAGGAATTTCTGAAAAATGAAGAGAGATTGAGATGTAGAAGATGAAGAGGATTCTTACCTATGCTTCTCTTTGATTTACAACTTGAATTTGAATTTCTAAGACAAACTAGGGCTTAGGAATTTTAATTTCCTTATCCCACCATTCTTTCTAGGGCTTGAGTGTTAGGAAATGTCATGAATGAATGAAGAGGAGTGGAGTGAGAGTTATATGGTAGAGGAGTTGGGTTCTCTTGTTGGGTTAGTGGGCTGAAACCCAAACCCAAAGCCCCAAATAAAAATACCAAAATTCTAGTCAACTCCAAACATATCGATATTTATACTCAAAAAGGTCACAAACGCCGTTTTGGACTCAATGGAAGTGGTCTCGAGTCCTAATTCAACAGTTTACAAAATGTAGCATTTTGGACTTTAATCCGACTAATGATGCTATATTTAAATCAAACATTCAAATATATACAATCGTAAAATATGCGGGTTGTTACAGACTCACCTCCTTAAAGAAATTACATCCTCGCAATACTTAGGAAGAAAATAAAGAGTAACAACCATAAAAGCATATCAATACAAAAGAAAATCTGAAATAAGAAGTTCACCTTAAAGAGCACGAGAGAGTAAGTCCGTATGTGTTTGCTCGATGAATTTTCTGGATTCCTAAGAGCAATCCTTATGATTTGAGGACCATTAAACCATCACAAGCGGAACATCTTTACTATGAAGCCATTTAACCTCTGTAGCAATGATACAAATAGGATGTTGCTCATATGTCAAATTAGATGAAACTTCAATTTCATCAATAACATCGGGCTCAAGAATAGAATCGGAATCTCCAAGGCACTTCCATAGTTGTGAGACGTGGTAAACGTCATGAATAGCTGAAAATTAAGCCGGTAATAAAAGGCTATAAGCCATGGTACCAATGCGTTTTTAATGGGAAATTGACCAATATATCGAGCTGCAAATTTTCCCGATCGACTAAAACGCACAACACCCTTCATAGGTGAAACACGAATAAACACCAAATCTCCAACAGAAAATTCCAAATTCCTTCTTCAGTTATCGACATAGGATTTTTGTCTACCTTGAGCTTCTTTCATCCTACGACGAATAAGGTCAATCTTTTCTATGAAATCACGAGTAAAATCTGTGCTTAAAACCAGCTTCTCATCAGCCTCAAGGCAATAAGAAGGAGATCGACATGGCCTTTCATGGAGTGCCATGAAAGGTGCCATACCAATACTAGATTGGATGCTATTTTATAGGAAAATTAAACAAGAGAAATATGATCTTCCCAACTTCTACCAAAATCAAAAACACATGCACGAAGAAGATCTTCAAGAGTTCGATTCACATGCTCTATTTGTCCATCGGATTGAGGACGATAAGCGGTGCTAAAAGAGAAGGAGAGCATCAAGGCTACATAAAATAAGAGATGAACATGAATTGGATTCACGATCTCAAATCTCACAAGTAGACAAAGTCTCCAAATCAATCCATTCAGATATCATCATCGAAACAACTGCTTCTTGCTTACGACTAAGGGCATCGGCAGCACGATTTCCCTTTCCGGGAGTATAAAGAATATCAAGATCATAAGATGCAAGGAACTCGAGCAAACATTGTTGATGCAAATTAAGTTCTTTTTGAGAAAATAAATACTTCAAAGATTTATGACCTGTGTAGAGCACAAATTTTCTCTTCCAAAGATAGTGACGCCATATTCTAAGGGCGAAAACAATGGCCGCGAGCTCTAAATCATGAGTGGCATATCTAATTTCGGCAGGCTTTAATTGTCTAGAAGCATAAGCGATAACACGTTCCCTTTGCATGAGAACGACTCCCAAACCAACACGACTAGCATCGGTATAAACAACAAAGTCTTGGTTCCCTTCGGGAATCACAAGAATAGGAGCATCAGAAAGGAGTTCTTTTGAATGATCCTCTTTCCTGAAAAGCTAAGACATTAAAAATTATAATGAAATTTGTGTAATAATCTTTTAGAAAAATTTACTTTTTACAAGTCAATTTACCGTGTCTGACTGTCTGATCATAGCATTTAAGATATTCCTATGGATAACATTGATCAGGCGCATCGACTAGAATTCTTAAAGAACTCAAAGGGTAATACAACACAAGATCGTCTTCCATATGATAAATATGTCTCTTAAAAACTTTATGAATATTCTTTGCTCATTTTAAGAATAAAATCCAATTATACTTATAATTATCTTCTGAAAAAGATTTGCAAATTTTAAATTGTTGTTTTCATCCATAATTAATGAATACTAGGATGGAGTCATCAAGGTACTCAGAGAATACTCTATTCATAAGATGGATGAAATAAGCTGGAGGGCTCGTTAAACCAAATGGCATAACAAGCCATTCATAAGAATCATAATGAGTGCGGAATGCGGTTAGTGGAACACTATCGTCCGCAACTCATAGCTAATGAAAACCGGTGACAAGGTCGAGCTGAAAAGACCTTAGCACCGCTCAATAGATTGCTTAGGTGATAATCCTAAGACAAGCTCAAAGATAACGAGAAATTCATGAAATACTTGAATGAGAGAAATAACATCTTCTTCAACAAGTGGGCCTAGAGAATAAAATGATGCCACCAAATTAGAATCATAATCATTAAGAAAAATAGAAATCTGCTTAATAGATTGAGGATGCCAAAGATAGACATTCCTCATTGGATATTGGATATGGGCTTCATAATGTTAAGCCAACCCATTCCAAAATCATTCCGAAGCCTAAGTAGCGCATAATATGAAAATCGGCTCGGAAAGAATAATCACATAAAATAATCTCGACATCTTTACAAAGCAAACTGAGTGTTGCAGATCCACCAACCGGATTCGTAATTCTCAGTGAAGTCATCAAAGTCATAACACTTAAAGGAAAAGCATCAACAAGTTCTTTTGATATAAAAGAGTGGGTTGCACCCGGGTCAAAAAGAACTGGAATAGGATGATCATGTAACAAAATAATGCCATCAAGGATTGAATGAAAAATACTTGACAAAGAGAAGTGTTACTAGGCTCATGCACAACATTTAGCTTTTCCTCCTCCTTGCTTTGAAGTTGGGACATGTAGATATATAATGACCCGAACTTTTGCAATAGCAGCAAGAAATAGGCCTTGGAAACCTATTTATATAGTAGTCCTTAGAATCACAATTGTAGCATTCTCCATGATTAGGGATTAGAGCCTTTATTACCGAAGTTTCTTGCATCACTTTCTTGTTGGGATTATGGCTTTTGAACTTAATAAAGGGATGCCTCTTCTTGTTGTTGTTGAAGTTTTGTTTGACACCCACAACTTCTACATCACTCTCTTTAACGTCATCTTCAAGTCGAAGAGCGATATCGACAAGATGATCAAAAGAAACTTCTAGTTTCAGAAGTAATGGCTTCTTGAAGTTCTTATTCAACCCATAAAAAACCTCTGATTTTTCTTCAATGGGGTTTTATTATACTTGACCCAAAATTTAGGGAGAGAGATTCAAAAGATGCGATATAGTCTGTCACGGAAGATTCACCTTGAATAAGGTCAATAATGCGTCGAGCCAAAGTTACCTTTTCAGCTTCCGCCACAAACTTCAACTCGAACCTTTCTCGAAATTTCTCCCAAGTAAGATCCACCTCAACGATTTCCGAAATCAAAAGCTCATCCCAATCTAATGCTCTTTCTTGGAGCATGCTAGAACCCACTTGGACTCGATGTAGATTCACAAGATTCATGTGAGAAAAGATTTCATGTTCTATGCCAAGCTTGGATTTCTATAACGCTTTCGGAACACTTGAATGGCCTTCCACCCAAATCGGTATAATATCTGCACAAGCATGCAAATCAAGATTTAGGATGAGTAGGCTATGGAATGGGTCAGGCAGCTTGAGAATTTTTTACAAGATCTAAAAGCTGATGGGCAGGCACAAATACTCCATCCTGAGGAGTAGCACTAGATTGACCGGCGCTGGGACAGCTAGATCTAAGCATTTCTCTTCTTTAAGAAAGAAAGGAAGAAGAGGAAAAAGTTATTCTCAAAATGAATATCAAACAAACTTGATTGATAAAACAAGGCATCACAAAAGAAATTAGGATAGCATGGGTCCTAAGATTAGGATAAATCCTAAGGCACGATTCCTAACAAAGACTTAGGACGATGATACTCAATAAAATATTCTATACTGTTCTGAAGTTTGGCTTCGATACCAAGCTTTTACGCCCCACCTCTACACTCACACTAGCCAAGGACACTACAGAGTAATGCCATTAACTAACACGAAGAATACGGCTGTTGAGTAGCGACCCTCTATGTAATTGCTTTGTGCGAGTACCTATATGTCATATAGTATCACATGCATTTCGTTTCAAGAGGAAATATGACACATTAATTACAAACTCAAAACTACTACACAGTGGCTTTGTGATCTTCGAAAACAAATATAAAATAAACATAACATAAATCTGTCCCAGAAATTCATATCAATAAGGCGAAAACATATATGAATATAATACATAAAAGTGTACATAAAAGTAGTGGCCATATAAGATCTGCTACATCACAAAAGAATAAGTTCAAGTGATAGACAAAATAATATTTATACATCAAGGAGTCTCTATCTCGAATGTATAAATCAAAAACTACTAAGCTAAGTAGTTTGCCCAAAAATCGGATGAAGGATCATGATAAGAAGTCAAGCAAAAACACCTGAAATACCTCGGTCTGACCCCAGTATTATTTAAGAAGAAAATAACAAACGGAACGGTCTAGCTCTAAATAAAATATAAAATGAGATAGGATAATAGATATGACAAAAACGTATGATAACAATAATGACATACGGTGACAAGTATACATCAGATAACAACAAAAAATCATATAATATCTCAAATTTTCTCAAACACTAAACGGAATGTCATATTCTTTATTTTATTCACCAAGCCACAAATATTGACAAAACATATCAATGTAAAAAACAAAAATTGGTGAAACATAAAATCTAGAAATCACCATTTAGAAATTCAGAAAACACAAAGGGCGAGGCCTATCACAAATGGGAGCACGAAAACTCACCAACACATGTATCACAAATGGAATGCTATTCCATAAAATGAGCTAAAGCTCCTCCTAACAGGGTGCAGTCCTCCATTGCGGACTATGAGTCGAAACTCCTCCTAACAGGGTACAGTCCCCCATTGCGGACAATGAGCCAAAGCTCCTTCTAGCAAGGTATAGTCTCCCTCACAAACAAAGAGACATCGCACATCGCTAGTCTAAATCAAAAAATGATCATCATTGATTGATAAGAAGCGTAAATTATGCTAATCTGGTAAATAAATGAGTTTAGCTTCATGTCCCATAACAACTGGCTTAACTTAAATATTTATGAACAAATTGTAAAGTTCCACTTGAAAATTGTGAGATTTCAATTAACCAAGTCCAAGAATTATAAGACAAAGTAAACGCAAACATTTCATACCACTTGTTTTGCTAAGCTGTTTAATTAGATTTCTCATACGAATGAGGTAAAGGTTTGTATATACTAGAAGATTGGAAAACGGTTTTAAAAACAAGCTTTGTATTAAAAATAACGTTGAAAACATTTTGTGAAAGAGATTGAGTATTTACTACTAGTATATAAACCTTTGTATTTAAAAGTGACATATCACATAAATGGTTGTAAAAACAATTTATCACCAAAATCCACATTCGATGACGTGAATTCAAACCATAAAAATCGATATCAAATCCTATCAAATGGATATTTGCAAAAGTCCACAAATGAAGTCATCAAAGTCGATAATAAGTGACAACAACTAACTGGATCAACAAAAATCGATGAAATTTGGAAATCCACCCAAAAACTTCCAAAATAAGCAAAATTGCACAATTCTAAACGTCTGAAATTACCAACTAGACGTCTGAACCACTAACCAGTTGTCTAGTTGGATTTCCAGACGTTTGGATTTTGCCTCCGCTTTTTTTCCTTTTCCAGGAACAATTCCATACGTTTGGATTTTTCAACCAAATGTCTGGATTTTCAACCAGACATCCAGATTTTCATCTAAATGTCTGAAATTTCCTACTAGGGAAAAATCAGCCTAGCCCAAAAAGGGCAAAAATCCAAACCGGAAGTGATCGAATGAGCGACGGAGACTAGGGATTTATGCCAAGCGACAATCCAGCCTTATAGGCTCTTCGATACACCCCAAATAACATGTCCAAACATCCAATATAGGATTTTCAATGATTTTGAGTTTAAAACATCAAAATTGGAAAATTCACCAACTCAATTCAAATCAAAAGCAAATTAACATGAATATATGTTATGAATTCATACCTAATAACAATAAAAGCTATAGACATAGATGTGAGTTTAAAAACTCACCTTTAAACCCAAATAGAAATGACAAGCTCTAAAACAAGCAAAGATTGATTTCTCTTCAACATCACCTCTAGAATCTTCAATCTATTATCAAAATGAATTTCCTAAGTTAAGTTATAGGAATTTCTGAAAATTGAAGAGAGATTGAGATGGAGAATATGAAGAGGATTCTTACCTAAGCTTCTCTTTGATTTATAACTTGAATTTTAATTCCTAAGAGAAACTAAAGCTTAGGAATTTTAATTTCCTCTTCCCATCATTCTTTCTAGGGCTTGAGAGTGTTAGGAAATGTTATGAATGAATGAAAAGGAGTGGAGTGGGAGTTATAAGTAGAGGAGTTGGATACTCTTGTTGGGTTAGTGGGCTGAAATCCAAACCTAAAGCCCCAAATAAAAATACCAAAATTCTAGCCAACACCAAACATATCGATGTTTATACTCAAAAAGGTCGCAAACACCATTTTGGACTTAATGAAAGTGGTCTCGAGTCCTAATTCGACAGTTTACAAAAATTATCATTTCGGACTTTAATCCGACTGACGATGCTATATTTATATAAAACATTTAAATATAAATCGTAAATATGCGGGTTGTTACAGAAAAGCAAGGGAGATGCAACAAGACTAAGTGGATTGCAACCAATTAGGGTATATCGATCACCTTTCTAGATAGCCTCAAATATTATTTTATTACTATGATACATGGAAGAAGCTCGAAAAAGGGTTGGAACACCCGGTGTGATAGCATATTCAGCCTATCCAGGTGAGGCATAGTTCGGTCTTGTGTTGCAGGGGATCCCGACGTGGTCCTCGATACGCTATTTCTAGATGTGTACTGTGACAGGTGGTACACCAGTGCCTAATCATTCGTATGGAATCCATTCTCCAATACGTGCCTTGACGGTTTTGGTTGTATAGCCTAGTATCCTGGAATTTAATTAATGTAACAATTTCAGCTATTTGAATAAGTATTTGTACTTAGACACCATTATAATATCAGAGGATGTGATATGAAATGTTTTGGTTATCGTAAGGTAAAAACCCATCGTGTTTATATGTGGCGTGGTCTTATGAGATACCTTTGATTTTCAAAGGATTCGACAACTTTAATAATTCAAATTGAGTGTGTTTTCACACGCTGGTTTTACCAGACTGACTCGGGCGTGGTTTTTTCTATATGCTTGGGTCAGACCAAGCAAATTTCCAGGTTCAGCTGGAAGATTGGAACTTCAAGGAACGGAGCTGGAGCCTAGAGACATATTTGCGTAAATGATTATTTTTCGTTGCATTTCAATTGTGTTTATCAGCAATTGTAAGGACTGGTGTTATAACTATCTGTTCTGAATAAGTTAGTATACTCTAATTGATGTCTATATATATATATATATATATTAATTACAGTTAGTTTTATATAAAAATTTATTCTATTTTCTTTCTATCTTCTTTCTACTCTCTTCTCTTACTACCGCCTCTGTTCAATTTGGACTGGACAAGTGTGGTAAAGTGTCAGTTTGAACTGTATGGAAAAGTGGGTTGTCACAATAACTAAGGTCGAGCGGAGAATATCAACGACTAGTTTACGCAGTCCTCTCGACTTGAGAATACTGTTGATCTTCAATATGGAAGCTCCGCTTTGATTATAGTTAAATCATGGTATAGTGTGTATCAAATGACTATAATTGGGTGGAGTGAAAGCATTGGAAGTGAAACATTATTCAAGAGAAGATTCGCCTCCTCGGTTATATGAGCTTAGTATCACGGTCGATTGAAGTCAATTCAAAGTCAAAATATCTGGCCGGAGCAGTTCGATTAATAATTATTATTATTATTGAACCAAGGACTTTGTGTTTGGATTATAAAGTTGGACGATATTGGAATTTTTACCATTGCCAAATTTCATAAGTCCTAATGTGATATAATTTTGACAAAGAGAATTGGTGTAAATAATTGTCACTATGAGGTACTTCTTATAATAAGTAAAACTGGATTTTTACCAAAAGACGTGTAAGCAATAAATTAGCCAAAATGTCACCAATAGCAGCTAAGTGATGTGTGAACATTAATATTCAAATAATTCGATATTAATCGCTGATTGAATTTTTACCTTTGAGTCGCACAACCACAATTATGAATACTCTGAATGAACAATATGATTTAATTAATATATAAATTGTTGTAAATTAATTAATATTTGTGAAATAATAATTATTTAACCACATTTGATTTGTTTGTATTAGTAATCAATAAAGTGTGTCTATAAAAATAATAAATGCATGTATTAATATTCGATATCAATAAAATATTTAAATTGGATTTAAATAGATTAATTGCTAAGTATATTTTGGAATTTTTCATTAAGGCCCACATGCACGATGAAAAAAAGGATAGATTTCAAATGTGATTTGAAAATTTAAAGGAGGAATTAATTAAAAAGGAAATAAATCTCCTTTTTATAAATCACTTAAATATCATTTATGAAATGAACTTTGTCTTTTCTCTTTATTGTATTCTTCCAAATATATGAAGAGGGATTGGTGATTTAATTTTGTAATTAAATAAGGAAAGTTTCGAAGGAGGAAATTGAAAAGGTATTATTATATTATTGTGTTTTTTAAAACATATTTTAGACAGATAATTTTTCCTTCTTTCCTTCTTAAGCTCTCCTCCTCTCCTTTAATGGCCTCCGTGAAAATAAAATTTTAATAAAAAAATTCAAACAAAATAAATAAATTCAAGGTGATTCTTGTCCCTTGATCGTTGCAACATCTAGAGGCTGGCCTTCTGAATCTAGGAGGTTTGATTCATCATTTAAAGCTAGATTTTGGAAAGTAATGAAAATATTTCCACTTAATGAATTATTTTTTTATTATTACATAAAGTTGATCATAATTTTTTTATGTCTTAGCTTTCTAGGGAAAAAGAAGATCATTTAGTAAACGATATAGCAAAAAGCTTGTTTGAATAGTTTGAAATTAAAATGGTTTGGAAAATTTCAAATTTCACCTTGATTTTAAAAGCTAAAATTTCATTAGAAAAGTGTTGTATTAAAACTAAGCTAATTTGAGATTTGAAACTCCAAAAGAGCTCAATCTTTTTGCAAATTAAAGAGCTTTCAGTAAGTTATACAGTTTATTTTTACCACTTTAAAAGATTTTTCTTTTTACTGAGTCTAAAATGGGTTTGAATGTGGATGGACATTTCTGTTCTCTTAATTAAACCATTTCAAAATTTAATTTATAGCCAGAACATATTTTAGACCAATTTCCACCTTTCTATTTATATAACGCACTTTAAAAATCAAGTACTCCTTTTAAAATTTATTAAAAGAAGCAATTGGCAATAACTAATGAAATTATCGCATTATCACAAAATAAAAATTATCTTCCACTTATTATGATCTCAAACTACTATAACAAAGTTCCAAAATGTTATTGTCACTTTTTATCCCAAAATTTGTTGTTTATTCCTAACGAACTATTTAAATTCTCAAAATTCGTTAAATTGTTGAACTGTTTTATTAATTTTGAGCTTGAACAATGTATTTTACCTAAGCCTGTTTTACCTAAGAATTACCTGAGCTTGAACCAATTGTTGAATTGTTTTACCTGAGCTTGAGCCTTGTTCATATCAATGGAAACGCATTGCCATTTCATGACAAAAACCAAATTGAACTAGTTATTGCAAGAAATACAAGGCAACACATTGCAAGTTTTAGATAGTCGAGCACAAGGCACTAAACAAGAGCTCGTTAGAAACCAAGTTAAACCAAATTGCAAGTTTCAGTAGGTTTCAAAAATAAATGATATGACTGAAGCCAAATTGAACTAAAAGGAAAAACAAGGTAGCACATTGTAGATAGTCGAGTAAATAGAAAATCGAGCACAAAGTGAAATTCAACTAGTCAGTAGAAATATTCAAAACAAAAATAAAAAAATATAGGGTTTCAATCCCTATAAATTTCATCCAAAATCAACAATGGCAAATAGTCGAGTGTAATGAACCAATTTTTCGACCCCCGAAAGTCGACATCAATATATCCACTGTATCAAATGTGGAACAATCGGTTGCTGAAAAACAGAACCGTTAGGGTTAAAGAAGAAGAAGGTAGAAGAAGAAGACAGAAATAATATCAGTATCTCACATTCAGAGTGGAAAAATATAAAATAAATAAATGAATAACTTTATACAAAAGAACTATATTTGTTTATACATTACATCATCAGAGTATTACAACAACAAAACACAACATAGGCAGTTATAATAACTAAATTTGCAACAAACAGTACGCAGCAGATACTACATAATATAAGTGATACGTCTTGTCATCCAGCTTGTCTCCTGATCTCCATAGCATATTTTTCTAACTTCGCTCCAGCACTACTGATTACCTAACTCTGGGCTGCCCGTGTGGAAAATTATGGGCACCAAGAGTTTAGAAAGGGTACAAAAAACTCTAGGTCGGTCATGGGACTTGTGTGAGATCTTAAAACATTTATTTTTCACAAAAAGAAGAGGAAAAGAAATCTGTTATGCTTTTTGTAAAATGAATTTACTATAAGGCCTCCCGGCACACACAAAATGCAATCGCACACTTGTGGGAGATTTCTCCTTATGATAGTCAAACATGGCTGATATGCAAAATCTTTTTGACATTATTATTAGTGCATAGTATGCAAAACATTTCGAAAGTATAATATAAATCTTAGCCAATATACGTACCATTATAGTATGCCTACTATGGCTACCATGTTAGATAGCAGGTTCTACAACTAAACCGTACAGGGATCGTATTTGGTGATTGGATTTCTAACAAATGGTCAAGGCTAAGGAAATTCCTTTTCAAAAAAGGGTATGCCTCTGGAGGGACGCCCCGAGAACTTAACCAGCTCTCTGCCAAAACAGGCCGGTTTACCTCTGTAACTAAGTAACTAACTATCACGAGTACGCCATCCCCGGTGTAGACCGACCTTTTCCGAGGCACCTCACAACCAACAACCACATAAGTAAATAATCTGGGCTCCATGCCAGAATACCATTTTTTATCCACATAAGTTAAATATCTGGGCTCCATACTAGATACCACTTTTTATCTAGAAGGAAATGCACATACCCTGAGGGGTGCGACCCCTATAACCTTTCTGCATCCTTCTTGTTTCGACCATTTCTGGGGTGTGAGGTACGATGAAGTCTTGTTCATAAAGTCACGCTTTGCACAAAAGCCATGCTTCGATCAACAAATGATCAACATTTAGTATGCCACATTACCAAATTGGGAATATATCACTAGGAAATATCAACTACATAACCTCTGAGCTCGTACGTCACACAGAAGGGTGTTAAGCTGAGAGAATAAATTCCCCGCTACCAACAGAAATGTATTTGATAGAAACGAGCTTTACATCTCAAAGTGTAACGTCAGACATACATCCATAAAGTTCATCCTGGGTTTGAATGGAATCAAAGGAACTACCTCCAATTAAGGAAAGAAGCCCTTGAAAATCCGGATATTCCCTAATCACGTCCCGACTCCCCATCACATAGGGTGATATAAATCTCTATACCGGAGCAACTCGGTGTAGAGACATTCGAAAGGTAACCCTTTCATTTTTGAAAATACCCAGTCTTCAACACCATCTTTAAATGCAATCCCATTTCGTCGTTTCATTTATTCGGAATGGGTTTTATGACACAATGTCATCTCCCGGCTAATCCGAATAATGAGTGCTTACTTTAAAAATAAGTGGTTACATTCAGATTTCAAGTAAGTCACAACAAATTTGCACTTTGATCTTTTAAACAAATAATCCATCACTAAGATTTAATGTGGTTTTTGGATTACCATTTGGAATCTGACCCCGGTCGCATCGAAAATCAAATGCCGTTTAAAGGCCAATATTGATAGTTGGTTATTTTACTATCAAACAACATTCACAACAAGCATCAAATTTAAATAATTTCCCCGAATTATTTATTTCAAAATATCTTCGCAAGATATATTTTCACACTTCAACCATTTGAAAACAAATTTTCAAATCTTTCCTCTCGTGGAATAAATTTTCAAATATTGTTTATTTCCATTGAAAAATTTGCCGAGTCCAAAAACTTTAAAATAATTTAAATCACTTATCCAGAAATATATACTTGGAAACACTTAAATAAAAACTATTTTAAGATTTATTTAAAATATTAGTTATGAAATTTTTATACTAATATCTCGTATAAAACTTAAGCCCAAAACAATTTTAAAAATAAAATTATTAGATTGAGTGTAATTATTTAAATAACCATTTTCTAAATCAAATACCAATTAAATCATTAAAATAATCACTTCTATAATTAACTTAATAAATATTTTCTTCAAAATTTTAAAAACAATTTAAGAAAATAATTTCTCAAAAAACATTCTCTTTAAAACCAACTTTAGAACTTTTAATTTAAAAGCTACTTTGAAAACATACTCGGCTTTCCAGGGAAAATATACTTTCTATTTCAAAATGGTCCATTAAATCAATTAATAAATCCTTTTCGGTTTATTTCAATTTATATCCCAAATTGGTAAATTTTCTTTCGACACTTTAAAAAATAAACCAATATTTATTTTTAAAATAAATTGCCCATTCCTTTGTAAATTCCCATTGTTAACTTAAATTTCCAAATATCCACTAATATACAATTTTCAAATCCATTTTCAAATATTCACTTTCAAACACCAAATCAATTTCCAAATTGATTTTTCTAAAAATTTATTTTCAAACACCAAATCAATTTCCAAATTGATTTCCCAAATTTACTTCATTTAAAAATTACCCCTTTTACTTATCCAAATTTATTTCAAAAATCTATTAATCAAACATTCATACTTTTGTTAAGAATTTAAAATCTGAATTAAAATAAATTCTTCAACTTTAAAACAATACTACTTAAAATCCATTTATTTTCATTTATTAAAATCTTTTTCCCATTATTGGAATTTATTCAATACGATTTCAAAAATCAATCTTTACCCTCTTCTTTTAAATTTATCCAATTTTCTAAAATTAATTTACTTACAATTTTCTACTTTAATTTCCAAAAATCTAATTATATATTTCTGGTACTTTAAAATACCAGAATATATTCGACCAAACCATAGCCTATAATAATTTCCATCACCAATATAATCATTCATGGATTATCAATAAATCACATCACAACATATGAAGCAAATTCAAACAATTTGAGGAATCCAATTGGATCCCTCCAACCTGTTTCCCTGCATCCATAGATGTTAGCACAATAATTAAATACCAATTCCACTTCGAGGTGGAATATCGCGGTATATGGGGTTATATCACCTCATTCGCTATTATTCGGCGCGTAGGGTCTCATCTGCTATATATTACAGGAAATCAATCACTCCAATGTATATGTATATGTATATGTATAGGTATATGTATATGTATGTGTATACGTATGTATACGTATACGTATGTATACGTATACGTATACGTATATGTATACGTATACGTATACGTATACGTATACGTATACGTATACGTATACGTATACGTATACGTATACGTATATGTATATGTATATGTATATGTATATGTATATGTATATTCTATCATATATACTATCACATCCAAACAATCAATCAATAATTTAATTTCTAATTATTTCGATTGAGTGAGAAGATCTCACATTTTCTTTTGTTTTGCAATCCATTTCCATCTCGACTTTTTTTCTCGATTTTTTGACCTTGTATAATAATTATATAATTTTATTAATATTAAACAAATCGAACAAATAAATTTCCATTTAACATATTTAATTAACCAACAAATTTAATTTAAACTAATCATTAATTTTTTTAAAATAAACTAGTAATTTAAAATTGATTTTTTGTATATTTATTTTCCTTTTATATTTTCCAAAACCTCGCATATATATACATATATTTTAATTACCTAAATAAATGTATTAATTAACAATAACGTTAACTGATTTCATATATTATAAAATTACCTTACTGTTAATCAAACATTCATCAATATATATATATATATATATATATATATATATATTAAGAACCATTATTAATTAAATCGAAATCGAAATTTACCTGCACATTGACGCCTTAAGAAAAATCGAAATCACGACGCCTCGCCTATTCGAACGTCGTGACCACCACCTAGATCTACACCGATGGCCGCGTGCCTCGTCCACGGCATCGGGAAACCCAAACGCGGGCGCACCTTTCCGTTCGAACCTCAACTACGACCACAACTGCTGCCCCAATTCACGATTCGAAACTCGAGCTATTGCCTTGACCATCGCCGCTAGAAGAAGACGAACGCGACTATCGACCCAGATCGATCGCTTTGCGCCCATCGCTAGAATATCGCCGCTACAGGCTTCGCTCTCTTCCTTTTTTTCAATTTTGAGAATCGAACATAGGCGAGAGAAGGAGATGCGATTATAATCGAAATCGAAAAATCAATTCGAAAGCTCCTCTGCCATTTTAAATCTCCTTTCAATTTTTTTCTTTTGTTTTGAACGAAATAGGATTGGTATTATCTTTGGCCATTAATAAATTTGAATTGAAGACGACAGTTTTGTTTTAATTTGTTCGCATCTATCTTTATTTTTATTTTTATTTTTATTTTTTTTCAAACGCGTGTAAAATGAACAGAGAAGAGAAGCCAAGTGTTCGAAAGGGGAAAACGTGTAAAGTTTGCCCTGAGAAAACATTATTATATTAAATACATGTATACAAATATATGTATATATATATTTAAATCTAATAAATCATTACAATTACCCAACTCACAATCTCGATCTCCAATCGAGGCATGCTGCTAATGTTAAACCCCTACTTCGAACGCAATGGAAAAGGTTTTGAAGCCAAATTCGATCGTATGGAGAAGATAGCTTTTTGTACCCGGTTATTAAATTAAATTTCAATATAATTTTCAACGCGTTTACCTACCGTACAATCACACAACAACACCGAATGCTATGGAAAATTGAAATCCATAATAAAACACAATTACGGATCCAATAGAAGGGTTTCGTCGAAATCCGGCCTCGGAAGACTATTTTTAAATGTCGTTTTAAACGATATAAATTTAAACTAAATAAAACAGTTTTAAATTCAACTTTTAAAAGTTCTATTATCTCCAGTATTATCAATATGAATTTTACAAGCCTTTAATTTATTTTTAACAGGCTTAAAACTGAAGATTCAAATTTTTACCCAACTTTCAAAAATTAAATTGAATAATCTAATTACCAAACAAACAATGATATTTGAAATTCAAGTTAAACTAACTTCCTAATATTAAAATTCAATTAAAATTTTCAATTTCAAATTTTCAAAATTTTCGGGTCGTCACATCGAGCATAAAGCGTAAAATTGAAAACTAAAATTTGAGAGTCCATACCAAATTTCAAATCAATCTTGCTCGACAAAGAAGTTACTAAATAGGTACAACATCTAGAGAATCAAGCACACAATCAATCGATGAAGAGGAGCTAGGGCGAGGTTAGGGTTTAATCAATCGACACAATCAAAATATAGTAAATAGAGATAAATAGATTTCATCATTTGATTTTCTAATTTGAGAGAAAGGGGAAAAGAAATGAAAAGACGGGGAATAGTTAATGAATGGATGAGGGAACAAAATCAAAATAGCGGCCACAAAATAGTTGAAAGGGAAAGATAGAGCCAAAACTAAAAAATTTGATAACTTACACAAAATGACAAATAAAACATTGTCCGAATAACAAGCATATTCATAGAGATTTCATGGACTATGTAGACAATAGATGAACGATTGCAAGGGCTCTTAAGCCAACAGATGGTTATTTCTTATGTTGTTTGAAAAAGTAGGATAACAGAAAATCCACCTCATGTTGTATGATCACTGTTGTCTAATTCACTTTGTGGAAAATGCTTAAACATTTTAGGAATTATGTTATATAGAAATGATTTGGTATTAGTTTAAAATATTTATGTTCACAACATAAATTAGTCATTCAATGACTATAGTTCCCAAACTTCATTTGATGTGATTCACACAAGACGCTTACATACAATTATTACGTGCAGTCTTTTGACTCACACAGCCTGCCAATTCCTTGGCCCAAGACATGATGGGTTTCTTATAAACCCTTATTTTTTATGATTTTTGTAAACAATTCTTTGGATGATATTAAATTTAACCTTGTGTAATTCTCTTAAGTACACACCTTATAGAAATAATTTAGCTCAACTTCCCTCAATATTAATAGTTCTTTGTCCAATATACTCTTTATCAACACATCATTATGTATTATAAGGATGAGTGACTCTTAAGACAAGATCTTAATTCATTTTAGGTATGTTTGGAACTCTTTCCAATATACTCACTCATTCGATCAAATCAAATCATTTATTTTACATGTTATTCACTTCCATTTTATATTCTTTGAACTTATCATAGACCTGCTTCATATATATCAAATACATATATTTCTGTTTGTGATAGTTGATTGACGAATACAATGAAGTGTGTGGAGCTATTTTGGTATTATCATACTTGCAATTGCATATATCTATATGTATCAATCCGAAGAGTTCATCAATTTTTTAGATGCTCCTACTGAATGGGTACTGTAATATCCCGGAATTTCCAGGAGTTAAAAATGCTGATAATCGCTTAATTTAAATTATTTGAATTGATAAATTAGTTATTTTCAAAGGTAATTAACCAAGTAATAATAATATAATGTTTTAATTATGGTTATAAATTGATTTTAAAATAGGATATATTATTTGTAAATAATAATGAGCTTATTTTAAAATAGTTGTTTTTATTGATTTAAATTTATTGTAGATTTGACTTTTTAATTTGTCTTTGAAATGAATCTAAATTTGAATTCAAGATATACATACATATTACTAATATAGTTTGAGTTTAAAATATATAGGTAATGTTTTTAATTAAAATAAGATTTGTTTTATTACTTTTAGTTAGAAATTTGATTTGTCTTTATTTAATAAAATAAATGTAAGGCTTTTGAAATAACATTTAAAATAAGTTTGCAATGTTTTATAATTTTATTTAAATTATCATTGATTTTATTTTATGTTTTTTTTTAAAAGATTGTATTTTATAAATTAAGCATACATTTGTAAATGTATAAGTGAATTTGTTATTTGATATTTAATAAGAAAAGCATTTTTTTTAAAATTTAGAAAACATACTTGTAATTAGGAAAATAATTTTAAATGCTTTTAAATTCCTTTAGAATTAAAAATAAACTAACTATTTACAAATGTTCATTTCTCAAACACCTTGATAACAAGTGTTAAACCATTTGTGTAAATAGAGACAAGTGTCCTTTATTTTTCTAATTTCTTTTAATTTATTAAATCTGAAATTTATCCTATAAAAACCCTCTTTATCATTTTCTTAAACCTTTGTTCATTGCTAAAAGAAAACCTAAAATCTTCATGCAATCTTCATTCATTAACCAAAACCAGAAAACAAAAAATCAATTCTCAAAACAAATCAAATATCTGAAATCCTTCAAACTCAAACACATTCAGTAAAACGAAAGCCTGCAGTTTTTCTTAAATCAAAATTTGCATTTAATTTCCTCAAACCAATATCTGTAATCTCAACAAGCTTGCAAAATTCTTTTTGTAAAAGTTCAAACAAATTCCTCAAAACTCAAGTGCAGATGCCTGCAATATTTGTTCCAAATCAAAAACTGCACATTTACAGTTTATTCTCAAAACAAAAACGAGTGCAAGCCTCCAATTCATGTCTGCCTCAAGCTTCTAATGCATGCAAGTCTCAAGACTTCAATAAAGCTTCAACTCCAAAATGCTTTGCAAATTTCCTATCACTTTCAAAATTCTGCACTGTCATCTTTTTAATGAGGTGAGTAAACATTTTACTATAAAATCTAAAGCAGAAATATCTGATTCCATACAAGTTGTGATGATGTTAGTTATATATATACAAGTCTATATCTGTGTAGACAAATCTGCAAGTTTTGATTTTGAAGCCTGAATCTGTGCTTGTTGATTTTGTTTTTTTTTTATTCTTTCTTCTCTGTATTTCACTATAGAACCTGAGACAAAGACTAAACTTTCAAACAATCTATTCAAAACTGTTAAGTCATAGTTTCAAAATTTAAAACAGGGTAGTTCAAGTATAAACTGTGAAAAAAAAATTATAAAATAAAATTAAGTCTCTGTTTTCTGAAGATGTACCTAGAAAAAAAAAAGGCAGTAATCAATTTATTAACAAATGTTGAAACCAAATGATGAAATTTGATGAGATAACTATATGATTTAGATTTGCATTTGAAAGCATGAATTTTGGAAAGAAGTTTATAATTTTTAAAATTGTAGTGAGGGAGTATTTGGGGGTTTTCTGCGAATTGAGTTTTGACCTTTAAATAATGATCCTTGCATTTGTTTTGTTGAAATTCTTCATGGAGTTAGTGTTTGAATCAGAGAGTTTAGCAAAAATTAGTGAAGAATTTATAAATCATCGTGGGGTTTAATTTAGCTAGAAATTTGTTTTTGACCGAGTTTGGGGTTCTTACTGGAAATTGAGCATTTGCACTTTCTTCTGTGCATCGAGCTTGAAGTAGTTTCTGGGAAAGGAAGCTTGGTGGTTCGGTGGACCATGGCCGGAGCTATGGCCGTTGTAGTTGATCGGAGTCGTGGAAACGTGGTTTTTCTGATGAGGGTGTTTGGGTTCTGTACCTCAAGAATGCTCGAATTCGATTTGGGATAGATTTTGAGGTTTGGTGGGTCGTGGAGGCTTGTAGGGTGGTGGAGTGACTCGGCGGTGGGTTCGACGTTGGCCAGAGAAGGTCCGGCATTGGTGCAGGTTGCACGGTGATGGGGAGGTGTCTGCTGTTCTATTTGGTTGGGTTGTTGGATTTTCTCGAAGCAGTTCTCGGGTTTTAGGAAGATGGCTCGGGGAGGTTCTCGTGTTGTTCTGGGGGTTGTTGCAGGAGTTTAAAACTATTATGTATTAACAGTTTTCAGTATAAAATTTAAACAGTTTTTAAGGATTTAAAAATCCTTGTGCTTTGTTCCTTAGGTTCCAGTAAGGGCTGAACCCACATTAAAGTGTTATCAAATATTTCAAAATTTAAGTAAAATAAGTTTTAAACTTTAAGAAAATTTTAAGTTAAATTTAAAGATTTTTTTTTGGAAATTGAATTGTTTTTATATAATGTTTTAAATATCTTAAAGTTAAAATCTTAATATTATTTCAAATCTTATTTTGAAATATAAGGGGAATTTTAAGTAAATGTTTCCTTTAAATTAATTAAGGGAAAATAATTTATTAATTAACAATTAAAGTAAGATAATTTATTATCTTGAAATTAGGATTGTTAATTAATAATTAAAGAAAGAAATTAATGATTTATTATAATTTAATTTAATTAATGAATTAAGTCAAGTAAAGATTTCAAGAATTATTTAAGATAATGTTTTATCTTAAATAATAATTAAGTATTAATAATTTGTAATTAGTTAGTTAATTCAAGAATTTTAAGTTAATTAATTTATTTAATTATTATTTAAAGGGGTTAATTAAGTAATTAATTAAGTATAATTAATTATTTAATTAACTATTAACTAAGATGATGATTTAATTAATGACAAATGATTAATCAATTTGTAATTACTTATTTATTTAAGTAATTAAGGATTAATTAAAAATAGTAATTAATTAATAATTAATAAAGGTTTTATTAAATTTTAATTGGGATTTCTTAATTAATAATTAAAGAATTATTAAAATATAATGCTAGTTAATTAAGAACTAATTAACCATTTTTATTTAAGGTTAATTAATTTTAATTAAGGATTAATTAATTATATTTATGGATTAATTAATTTGTAATTAAGATTGTTAATTAATAATTAAGTTTATTAATTAATGATTAAGAGTTAATTAATTAGTTAATTAAGTTTAATTAATTAATTATAAAATAATTAGTGATTAATTACTTTGTATTAAAGGATTGATTAATAATTAAGGTTTATTAATTAATAGTTGGAGATAATTAATCTATTAATTAAAGATTAATTTGGTTAATGAGTAATTAGGGAATGAATTACTCAATTTTGTTTATGAGATGAGTTTGATCAAGTAAATTAATTAATTTGTTAATTAATTAAGAATAGTCACTTGATAAATGATTAAGTATTATTACTTAATAAAGTTTGATAAGGTTAATTACTTAAGATAAGTAATTGATTAATTACAGAGGTAATTGAGTTAGATAAATTACTGATTTGGAAATAATTTTTGAATAACTACTTGTTAAAGAAATTAAAGGATTACGACTTGGGTATTAAATCAAAGGATTTATAAAGTAATTAAGAAGTAATTAAGAATAATTAATTACTGTATTTAAGTTGATTAATTAAAAGCAATTAATCTAAGTATGATTAATTAATTAAGGTTCATTAATTGATATGATTAATGAAAATAATTAAGGATTAATTACTTTATTAAGAGTTAATTAATCAAGGTTGATTAGGATTAATTAATTGATTTAACTAATGCCTATTTAAGCAAGATATATTGTGATGAAGGTAATTAATTTAATTAATTTTAAATTAATTAAGTGATTAGGTAATTAATTTAATTCACTTTAAATTAATTAATGATGGAGATAGCTAATTTAATTCATGTTAAATTAATTATAACGGTTTCAGTTAATCATTGCTTATGAATAATTGGATGACATTGATTGTCTTGAATGCTGTGTGATCTCAGTAATGAGATAAGTATGGTTGAGTGATATGAATGCTTGGTTGAATTGTGATTATCAATTGGAATGTTGATATATGGATTATCTATTATGATATGGATTATATGAATTACCTGTTATTTGATAATGTTGATTATCAATTGTGGCCTGTGAATTATCTATCCTGTGTATATATAGATAGTTGAATTTAATTGTTTTAAAACCTTTAAAACATCTTGGACCCTAAAAGACACGCTTTGGATTTCGATGAGACCGGGATCGGGTTTCCATATTTGGATATCCGAAAACCACATCGATTCCAAATAACGTTAGGTCGTGAGTCAAAGTGGAGCTTTGTGAAGACTCGAGGTGTAAGGGCTATACGTCAGTATAACTCTGTGGGTGATTCCGTAATGAGTTGACGGAATAGACCTTATAGATTCGAGATGGTGATTTAGAGTGCAAGGATTATTGTCGTTAACTCTGAGGGTGATTCCAAAATGAGTGTAACGAGATAATGCCTTCGGTTTCATTCGAACCCGGAACGAACTTGTATGGATTGAATGCTTTCAGAACATCGTCAGGTGGATGGTGAGTATTCTAAGTGATATGTCCTATAAAGCTAATCGTAACCTCAAGCCTCATCAACCGGGAACGGCTAAAACAGGGGAGGTGCAGCAAGGCTTCGTGGGTCGCACCCACTGGAGAGTAAGATTTACCCCTGTCTCGATGCCCCTTTTATATTCGGTTGTGTGGGAGATTGATAGCTAGAATCGCCGGGGTTGTCTTATTCGGAACTGTTCAGTAAGGAACGGGTCCGGCTTTGTGTTGCAGGGGATTGGGAGTAATCCTCGGTACGGTGATCTAGGCCACGTACTGTGACGGGCGGTACCCCAGTAGCCCTGCCATTGTATGGAATCCAAAATCCAATAAGTGCCAACGGTTTTGATTGTATTACCCACTTTTGTGGCTAGTAGCTGGAATATAATAAATGTAACAATTTCGGCTATTTCTTATTTACTTGAAAACCCTAGACACTATTATAATATCACAGAATTTCCTATCAAATGTTTTGGTTAGCGTAAGGTAAAAACTTTTCCATTTTTATGTGTGGGAAGTCTTACGTGATACCTTTTCTTTTCAAAAGGTTTTTTAAAATTAAGCAACTTTAACCGTTTACTCACACCAGACCCATGTCTGACCCGGAGTTTATTCTGTTTTTCTTAAACTCTTGGGTACTCAAATTTTTACGAGTAGCCAAGGGAATTCAGGATAGGATAGAGTTGGCTTGACGAATTCTGAAGGAGCAATAGAGCAGGAGGCTTCTGCGTATAGCTATAGAGTATTCCACTGTGTGTTCTCTGAGTTGTTTTCTTTGAGTTGTATAACTAGACAGGTTTCTATAACTGTCTAGTATGAGTTGATTATGCTGTGTAACTCTGATGTATATATACTATGTAAAGCATTATGTGATTAATATAATTTATTCGTTCCGCTGTTTAGATTCTGATGTGTTGTTTCTTTCTTCTTCTCTATCTTTTCTCTTTCTATCCCTTTCTTTCTTAAAGATGATGCGATTTTCCGGTAGTGGAAAGTCGGGTCGTCACAGGTACTTTGCTCTTAATTGTGTAAGATATAATTAACCGGTATCGTATGATTTATAATCATATAATAAAATTTATTTCTTAAAGCTACGGCTTAGTCTATAGTTTCAAAATAATTGTAAATAATTTTAAATACTTCGGTATTTTCCAATGCGTCACTTTTGTTATGAAAAAAAATTACCGCATTATATTTTTATTTCTCAGTGAATATTCGTAATATTCTTATTCAAATAAAATTATGTTTAATCTTCAATCAGCACTACCAAACATATATTACTTCTTAAATAATGTGCGGTACGTTTTATCAAAAAAAATGATAGCTTGATGCAATCAATAAGTGCTACGTGGCATGCTGCTACTTTTTCGTCATTATTATAATGGCATATTGAATACGAAGGTCCATTATCCACGTAATATGGACTATTTATTCTTATATTAACTAGTTTAAAGTGGGAAGTTCTTTAATCAATTATCTTGAACTCAAATAAATAAATCTCATAAAAAATGATTTTCTATATAAAAATATATTTTGGAATAGGAATCATATTTCTTATTCCAATGTTAAATATTTTCCATCACACAATTTTAGTTTCTGAAATTTCTTTATCAAACAGAAGTGACAATTCACTCTCTGCACCCCAATAAATTACATCCACTCTCGTGGGTTCATTTTTCTTTTGAAATGGTTAAACTTTTTAAACGAAAAACCTTACTGCAATATTATAATTAACTCTTTAAAAAAGTACATTCGATCATCCCTGGCATTTAAGTACATCAATTATGTTGCACTTTAAGTAAACTTATCGAAATGGACATTTCAGCGATGGAGTCCTCAGATCCCTTTTGTAGTATGGTCTAATGTTACATTCAACACAGTATGATCTTCACTGTAATCAATCAAATTGATTATTTAATCTCATAGTTCGGTTTATTCTCTTATTTCGAATGAACTAATTTCATTGGAATATCATACATTACAAGCTGTGGCCATTCACATTATAACGCTTATATGTGATAGTATATGGATACAATATCTATAGCCTTATATTGTATTAGAGTTTGAAACTCATAGTATGCAATACGCGGTCTCGGTGAATGTATTTAGTAGTTTTAAAATTAGACGATTGCATGGGTATTGAACCATTAGCATGCAATAATATGTATCAGTAAGTATATGTTATATTTCCATTTGTCAATCTTCAATTCAATTCATTTGTATATTTCACTTGATAAAAATTTTACCAATCATTTAATATCCTAAATTTTTGACCCTCGTATGTCGATACTAATACATCCATGGTATTCATGTGCCGAGCATCTAGGTGTCAAAAAGACAAATAGCTAGTGTAAAGTAAAAAGAAAAGGAAGTAGAATATGAAAGAAAGAACACAATATGTTAATCGCATAGTGGAATGATAATATACAATATCCAAAAAAACAATATGAAGGATTACAATATCCAAAAATATAGAGTAATTACAGAGATATTAAACTAAGTACTATCATCAGCCTAGACAGTTATAACTGCCAATCTTCACAATATTGATACTTACATAATAACAATGCAACATAAATAGAAATAGATAGATACAGGGAAGCCTCCTCTAGCTCGTCTCCTAAAGCTCTGAAGCATCTAAAGTCAAACCCACTTTATTTTTCCTACCTAAAAGAGTACATGAGGAATTTAGCGTAAACAAAAACCACGTGTCGGACATAAATATGGTATGAGAATCTCAAGATACATGCTCCCATATAACGGTAACATTTGTGTAACAACCCTGGGTTTAGTAACAATTAATTATCGTCGTTAAACGATTAATCTGTTGGTTAATTGCTGTTTGGAGTTTTTAAAATCGGGTTGTGATTCTTTAATAATTGATTGGAATTTTATTGGGTTGAATTTTTTTTGATAAATGGTTAAGTGTTAAGCGGGCAATAAAATAATATTGGCCCATGTTTTATTTTTGGTGCCATGTTATCTCAGGCAAACCCGTCCCCCTCTTCATTCATTATTCGAAACCCTAAAACGAAAAAAAATGGAGGCTTGATTAATTTTCGTTTGTTCCTCTTTGCAAATTTAGGGCTTTCGAATTACAATCGAAGCTGCTCTTTCGTTGATTGATCGATAGGGATTTTGCGTGATAATTTGTTCTCGTTCGACTTCCACTCGGCTGCTTCGATGTTGGTCGAGTTTGTCTTTGCTCCGTTCTGAAGCGAGTGACCCTCACATCTAATTCAATCCTATACTTCGGTAGTCAATTTTGTTTTTATGTTGATGATTTCTTGTCTTCTGGTTATCATGGCACTGTTTGATTTCGTTTGAATTTGTCTATTTCCTTGGTGGTGAACTGTTGACTTAGGTCACTTTCACCTGCGATCTTATTTTTGATTTCGTGAATTTCTCGCTTTGACTTGGACTTGTTGCGTGAATTTCTTGTTGGCTTCGACTTTGATTCTTCACTGACCTATATACTTTGTAATTCCTGATGCAAGTTATCTTTTTCGGCTTGTACCTTGTGTAGTTGTTGTTGCCTCTGTCCATTTGCCTCTGGGTACTTTGTTTACTAGTCCAGTTTCTTTTGAAATTTGTTGTTTCATTTGTTTTCAGTTGCATGCTGTATCATTTCTTTGGTTCAATGTTTATATATGTACACTGATATACATGTCTTTAAGTGTATAGCACTGAATCTTTTTAGTCGAGACTGTGTTGTTGTTTGTGGAGGTTGTTGTGCACTGTCTTGGACTTCTGGCCTTGATGTCATGGTGTACATGTAAGTTGCATTGCTGTTGCATTTGATATTTTCTCTGCTGCATATATGCTTTATGTATAAGCATTGAGTCTTGAAAATTTGGGGACTTTGAAAATATACAGTTTCAAATATGAATTTCTATCTTGACTCGTTTGAAACATGTACGTTGATTTTACGTTGATTTTGTCGCTGCTGTATATTTGAACTTGGGTTAGATTTTGCTTCGAGCATGATTCGGGTTCGATATGCACCGTGCCTTGAACATGAGTTTGCACTCTGATTGTTCATCTCGGTTGCGTCTTGATATTTAATGATCTCTTTGTTCACTTGAGTTATCCGAGTTAGTTGGTATTTTTGTCGCATTTAGGCTTGCTGCCGATTCACCATTGAACGATGTCACTGCCTTGTATTCTGTTACTTGCGGTGCCTTGCGGTGTTGCCTTATCTTTGGTACACCGTCCAGTCTCATTTATTTATACACTTGAGCAATTGGTAGATTTCACTGCAACCTTTGTTTGCCTAAGTAATAAGCAGACACACTTTGTTGTGCCGCTGCTGCGTTGCCTTATTTTTGAGCATTGGTGAGCTCTTTGTCATTGTTGCCTCGGGTTTGAGTTTTGCTGGTCTTGGTGCTTTATACCTGTAGCATTATGTTGACTCTCTTTTGATGAAAAATAATAATTGATGTGCTCCTTTTTAGCTTGTACCTGTGTTGAATCTAGTCGATGGCTTGGGTTGGACCTTGTGCTCAGTTGGGAATTTTCATTGTGCATACATGTGCACTTTGTTCATTTGATGGTCACTGGGTGGATGCTGTACTTTCCGTTGCAGTCCCATCTGGTTCATTTTGATTTGCGTTGTTTTAGACTGTCTAGTCTCTGCTTCAAGTGTACATCTGATTTTGGCTAGGCAGTGCACGCGATCGTGTACTGCAGCCAAATCAGATTTGATGTTTTAATTGATGATTTCAATTGCTGGAATTGTTTCGTGTTTCCAAATTCAATATATTTTGAAGTTGTATTTTGATTTGGTTTAATTTGATCATTTTGTTGTTGTCTAATTATCTTCTAGATAATTAGATTATGAGTTTCTAATTATTTATTTAATAATTAGATTTTTTTGTAAATTGCCGTGAGGCAATTCTGTTATTTTCTAAATTATCTTCATTAATAATCCTTTCACTTATCTTTGTTGAAAATTTGAATTTGCTGATTTGTTGTTTAACACTGTACGTGTTATATTTACATTTATCTGATTTCCTTATTGAAGGATTGGATAAGTGAATTTACTTTGGCTGTTGTCTATCTGATTATTTAATTATTATGGCTTCCGTGCACTAATAACTGAGTTTGAATTAGACTGACCCGTGTATTATTTTCCTTTGAATTTAATACTCGGGTCAGACCGAGTTATTACAGGTTGTAGATATCTTGCTTTGGGTTGCTGCTAGAACTATGAAGTCTCTTTATATCTTTTGGAGTAGTTGTTGCCATAGTATAGGATGATGTGTATTCATGTATATTAATTATATTAATGTACTTCTATATGTAACATCCTGTGTCGACAGTTATAGTTGTATCATATGTATGGTATCACATGTATTATAACTGACTTCAGTTATATATATATGAGACTTTTTATTATCTGTGTTCCGCATTTAGCTGATCTGTGTTATTATTATATATATTGTCCTAAATTATTATGAACCATCGTTGTTCGTTTTATACTGGAATTGGGTACGTCGAAGGGAGTAAATAAATAAGAGATGAAAAACAAAAATATATACCACTCTTATTGAGGTAACCAACACTAGCATAAGGCCCAACAACGGATGGCCGCTCCTATCCAGCCTTATTCTTCATAATAAAAGATGGTATTTCTTTCAATACTCTTTGTTATTGTGAGCATAGAGGTAGGGCTTCACATTTTGAGACGATAAGAATTATCGTAACATGTATGACTTCAAAACAAACCAGATCACTTGATAATTGAATACAACAATACAATATATAATGTCTCGGGTATAGAATATAAATTAGAAAACAGTTAAAGAGTGTGTACACTACAGCAATATTAGAAGTACATATAAAACTGTTAAGGTAGATTTTCATATAGATTTTCCGTGGAGATGCTTCCAGTAAACTAGAATGGGTCTCCATGACAAGGATTATAATTACCTTCCGAGCGTCACATATCTTTAGATATAGTACACCATAGGGTAAACACAACTCATCCATCTTGAACACATGACTCTAAGTACAACTTTAGCTTGCAACATTGATGATATACTCTAGATATGGAGTTGATATTCCATGTCGTGGGTGTGACGACCCAGAAATTTTGGACATTTGAAATCGGAATATTAAATTGATTTTAAATATTTAAAAGTTGATTTTTTCACTTCAGTTCAAATATCACTATTTATTGGGTAATTTAAATTATTAAGTTAAATAATTTGAAGTTGGGTAAAATATGAAATCTCGAGTTTTAAGCTTGTGAAAATTAATTTGAAGGCTTGTAAAATTTATATTGATAGCACAGAAGACAGTAAAAGCATTAAACTTGAATTTGGAAGTGTTTTGTTCAGTTTTGAATGTATCGTTTAAATTGATATTTAAAAATAGCCTTCGGAGGCACAGTCTCGGATTTCGACGAAACTAGTTCCATTTAATCCGTAATATTGTATTATTATCAGATTTCAATTTTCGTAGTGTTTGGAGTTGTTGTGTGAGCATACGATATATAAACGCGCTAAAATTTATATCGAAAATTTAATATAATAACCGGGTTCAAAAAGCTATCTTCTCCATACGATCGAACTAGGACTCGTAATCCGTTCCATTGCGTTCAAAATAGGGCTATAACATTTTAAATGCCTAGCCGCACGCCACGATAGGAGGTCCAGATTCTGGGTTGCATAATTCGAGACGATTTAAAATTCAAATTTTAATATAAAATATATATTGTTGTCCAATCCAAAACTATTCACATCAGAACATTTTCCAAATCACTGTTGCTCACCTTCTCCAACACGCCTCCCTCAGATTTATATCACGTCAAAACTTTATCCCCCCTCGTTCAAATCAAAGCACAAAATAAATCAGAGGCTGTTATCTTCTTTTCGAAGCCACTTCTCTATATAACAGCGTGCTTCCTCTTTTCTTCGTCTTCTGAAAATCATTCAAATGAAGTTCAAAATTGAAATCAGAAAAATGGAGAACGCCTGTAGTCTCCACCTTCTCAAACGATTCCCAGATAAATCAAAAATCATAGCCGGAAAAAAAGAAAGAAAAAATTTGTCGCATTCCAATTTTTCCTGTTCCTCAAAATAAAACCCAAGCGCATCCCTCTTTAAATCGATTCTTAGACAAAAAAAGAAGAGAAAGGGATCCTACGACTCACGAAAATCAAAAGGGTTTTTTTGTTCAACTCCTACAAGTTTCATCTTCAATCCTATGCGATCATAGGTAGGCTCGGTGCAGACAGGAGGTTCGACAATTTGGGCACGAGGCGGTTTGGGCTAGGGTTCGATTAACTATGAGTGAAGGGCGAATCGATCGACTGATGGAAAGAGTCGCAACGAGGTCGTGACGGTCGTTTGGAAAGACATGGCGGCGGCGCCTTAGGATGGGGAGGAACGCGAACAGGGATTCGCGATGGGTGGTCGTGATTCGATTGGATTGTGATCGATGGTAGCCGTGGAGATTTTGGGATGGCGGTAGTTGTAACAACCCTAAATTTTTTCCTATATATTTTAAATTTGACTTTATTTTATTTCAATTATTTTAAATTTATTTTTACTTCAAACATTTCATTTTTAAATATAAATGATGATTATTAAATGATTTATATTTCAAACCGGTATAATTTGAATATTTTACTGTAAAGTGGATTTCCAGTCAAGCTGTTCAAACTGTGGCTTTTAAACTTCAAATTTAAATTATTTACATTCTTAAATTTTATCTTTTATTATGAAAATAGATGAAATAACTTGAACACTGCTTTACGTTTCGTTGGAAACAGACTTAAACTGTGAAAGTTATGTACATCTCAATTTTGAGTATAATTTGTTTTATTTTGCAATTTTTTCTATTTTAAATTATATAAATTATATTTTCCTTGTCATATTAATATGTGTAAATATGTTATTGTATGCATATTTTTGTATTATAATAATTTTTAAATGAAGTAAACAATTTTCCAAAGTCAACGGTGATTTAATTGTAAATTCTGGACAACGTTTTGGATTTTTAAGCAATTTCTTTAAATCTTTTTCTATTGCTTTAAATTAATTATTTATTTTTAATATTTGTTAATATGTTTTTAAGTATATTTTTGTCTTTTAATATTTTTAAAGTGATAATAGAATTTTTCTAAATTCTATTGAAATTTATTTCAATTTATTAAGCCTAGTTTCTATTTTTCTTTGCTATTTTCTTCATTTAAATTATATTTAATTAAATTTTTTTTTTGTGAAGACATTTTTTATTTCTTATAGTTATTTTTAAATATTTTCCAAGTGCATAATATTTTCCAAAGTTTGTTCCATTTAATTTCAAATTTTCTAGACTAGTTTTCATTTTGTGCTATTTTCTTATTTTAATCATATCTAATTAATATTTAATTATTAATATTTTGTTTATCTGTTATATTTTCGAATTTGAACTGAAATTTATAAGTATTTTCAGTTATTTAAAATGTATATAAATATATATAGGAAATTGGAAAGGTTTTAAATGCTTTTGAAACGTAAAGTCGTTTCTTTTACCATTTCCTCATTTACTCTTTGACCGTTTTTTTTTCTATTGAATAGCCGTGTATTTACCATCCTATACACATGAGAAACTTCTCACTTTCCATCATCAAACTCACGGCTAGAAGTATTGAAGGTAATGGCTTCCATTTCATCTTATTCTTCTTTGTTTTTCGACTTTTCTATTTGAATTTTGTACTTGTTCTCACCTTCATAGCTTGGCTTCTCCTCAACCAGATCTGACCTGACCTCCACCAGCCCCTTCCTCTGACCATCTCCCATCCTACTACCTCTCCATTTCAGGCCAAGCCAATCCAAGGTGAAGACCACCACAAAATCCACCAAAAACCATCACAAACTATCACTTATGGCTAAATTGTCATCTCCTCCTTCTACCACTATATGCCGCCACTACCACCACCACCTTTGACCTGACCTCCACCCTTTGCCACATCACCCACCATCACCTGCACCACTGGTTGTGCCCACCTAGCCTCTGGTCGAACCAAAAAAGAGCAACAAATGATGTATGTTGCATAGTTTTAGCTCTGTACACCTAGTTTTATGCACCTAGACTAAACCCTCCTTCAAACCCATGTGTAGGCCGACCCTTACACACCCAAACCTGACCCAATTCCCTGATTTAGTTGAGCCTAATCACTGCCTATCTGAAGTACATGATGTTGAGAACAAGTGCAATTCATTCGATGTTGTTTTGGGCTTTGAATTCTAATGTTATTTGATGTTTAAATCGTGTTGAAACTTTCATATAATTGTATTGTTTTGTGTAAATGTTTGAACAAGTCAAATTGCTTTGGCTCTCCACTCTCAAGTCATATCCATGTCATCGTGCCTTCATTGTGTTGTGTTTTGTGCTTTGGTGGATATCTCCAGCTTTGAACACGTGAGTTATTCTCACCAGACAATATGTACATATATAACTAGTAAATCGACCCCTTTTGAATCTGTAAAATGCATTATCATGTTACACCTGCTATATTATGATTTTATGATGTTCACCCATGCTTAAACACCTGTCATAACATCTGTTACTGTTATATTATGTTGTTCTGCTATTTTTATCAGTTTATCACACTGTATGTTCCCTTTAGATTGGAATCACTATGGGTTGAAATGATACATACCCGAACGGACTTTAGAATAGGGGAAAATCGTTATGGGCTGAAATGATAGGCCTGAACGATTTTCAACTTATTATTTACTTGGGACTGCAGGTTTGAAATGATAAAACCCGGATTTTTCTTTGTAAATTACGGGTTGAAATGATATATTACCCGTATCACTTTACCTAACGTAGATAATTATGTACCGGCCCGTAGTTAAAATATGTTTTCTAAAAATTTTAAAATATTTATAAATTTAATTATTATAATATTTTGATTTAAAATTTAATAAAAAATTATTTTTGTAAAGTATTATTGATTTTTTGGAAATCTATAGTTAAATAAATTATGAAAAAGTTAGAAAATCTGAATGTAAGTTATTTTGAAAATTTTGATTTAATTTTTAATGGAATTTAAATTAACTTTGAAATATGATAAATTTATGATATTTTGAATTTAAATTAATTTAAAATGGTTTTATAACATATTAATGATTTTTGAATAAAGTTAAAATGTTAATGAGTGAATATTGAGTTGAATTTGGAAATATAACTTAAATTGGAATTTATGAATTTGGTTTAAAAGTGAAATTTTAAGTTAAGATAAATAAAATGGAATTAAGTTATATTTGAAATTTTAAACTTAAGTGTTAAGTTGAAATTTAATGTAATGAATTTAAATTTGAATGTTGAAATTTAATAAGCGAATTATTAACAAATATTGATTTTTGAAAGGAAACTTAACTTTATAAAATCATGAATTTAAGGAGAATTAAATGATGCTTATAAATGTGAAAATGTATGATTTTATAAGTTAAAAATGATTTAAATAAAAATATAAGTGTTTGTGAAATTATATTGGATATTTGAAGTTAATTAACAACATTTTTAATACTGTCTTTTGTTAAATTTAATTGTTTTTGAATGTAACTTTCTGTAGCATTTTCTAAATGCTGCGAAACTTGAATTTTCATTGTTTTAATAAATTTAAGTGCATAAATGAACATTGAAAAGTTTAAATTTTTGGAATTTAATAATTTGATTATTAAATGTAATAACTTCATTTTTATGATTTAATAATGGAGTAATTTGTTTTGAAATATAACCATTTGATATATTAAGATGATTTGAAAAATGGAGTTTCGAAAGATATGATATTTTGATATATTAAAATGATTAAAATGTGGTTTCGAAAAAATATGATATTTTGATATATTAAAATGATTTGAAACGAAGTTTTGAAAGATATGATATTTTGATATTAAATGATTTGAAAAATGGAGTTTTGAAAGATATGGTATTTTGAAATTAAATATTTGAAAAATGGAGTTTCGAAAGATATGATATTTTGATATATTAAAATGATTGAAATGTGGTTTCAAAAAGGTATGATGTTTTGATATATTTAAATGTTTTGAAACGAAGTTTTGAAAGATATGATATTTGATATTAAATGATTTGAAAAACGAAGTTTTGAAAGATATGATATTTTGATATTAAATGATCTGAAAAATAGAGTTTTGAAAGATATTATATTTTGATAAATTTAAATGATTGAAATGTGGTTTCGAAGATATGATATTTTGATATATTAAAATGATTGAAATGTGGTTTCGAAAAGATATGATGTTTTTATATATTAAAATGATTTGAAACGAAGTTTTGAAAAATATGATATTTTAATATTAAATGATTTGAAAAATGGAGTTTTGAAAGATATGGTATTTTGATATTAAATATTTGAAAAATGAAGTTTTGAAAGATATGATATTTTGATATTAAAATGATTTGAAAAGAAGTTTTGAAAGATATGATATTTTGATATTAAATGATTTGAAAAATGGAGTTTTGAAAGATATGATATTTTGATATTAAAATGATTTGAAAAGAAGTTCTGAAAGATATGATATTTTGGAAATGAAGCTTAGAAAGGTTATGATATTTTGATATATTAAAATGATTTGAAAGGAAGTTTTGAAAGGATATGATAATTTAATATATTGAAATGGTTAGAAATGACTTGATATTTATTTTGATACATATTTGAATTGAAAGATATGGTATGATGATATATTGAAAAGGTTTGGAAATGATTTAATCTTTATTTTGATGAAGATTTGGGTCGAAATGATATTTTATTTTGAAGTATAAAACATTGTTTTAAAGTTATAACTACGGGTTATAATAACGATTGGTTGTTAAAGAGACCGGGATCAGATATTGTCTTATAGCCGGCCAATACCGAAAAACACTTTAACAACTGTGTACGCGGTGGAGATTCCAGAATGAAGTAGGATGGTGACGACGTTCTCGAGGTATATTAGGTGGACCCAACTCCCGTGAGTTGGCATATATGACTAAAACAGGAGCTATACCGGGCTACACAAAGGGTCACACCCTTTCATCGAGCAAGCTCCATCGAAAACCATTCTATTACTTTTGTGATTCGATACGTGGCGCCACTTTGATTCAGTGGTATTGTTCGAGGTGGGCGGAAGCTGCTGGCTTGCCGTCACCACCGGTCCGGGAGTGCAAACGTGTATCCACCGTGGCATTTCCTCGCGTGCCATGTCATATCCTTATATCGAGCCCACTACGGTTTTGGTTTTAAAGATCCGACCGCGTTATGGTTCACCATCCCCTTAACGCTATTTTCTATATGATCATACTTTACTGATTAGACACTAATGTATATAGCGCAATATACTACATAGTAAATAGTTTAACGGATCCTTAGAGGATGGGCGGTCCCAAGCATCTTCTAAGTTACTTGTACCTTTACTACAGTTAACTAAAGTTGGTTTACATTGTATAAATATGTATGTTCTGACTCGAGTGTTTGTATTTTTATTTACGCTCGGGTCAGCCTGAGTTATTCACAGATTTGGATTCCGCTTTCTGGAGATTGGAATCGCTGGAGGTATCTGCTTATCTAGTTTTACCTATTCCAGTTCTGTTGTTCTATTCAGCTTGTACTTGGTTGTCATCTTAAGACTTCTGTTGTACTTTATTTTCTTCTGTTGTATTTAATTTAACTCTGATATTTTTATATAGTAGCTTCATGAACTACTATTTCTTCTACTTCTGCTGCATTTTAAATACTCTGTGTCTGTGATCTGTGATTTTTATTTACTACATATTCTGAGGTTTGCCAAATTTTTATTTACAACGCGGTATTTTGAGCAATTCAATTCTGGCATGAGTGTCTACCTATACACTTGTGATGGATGCGAATGGTTGAAAATATTGGGTCGTTACAGTTGGTATCAGAGCTTTGGTAGCTCTAGGTAAAACTCAGCACATGGAGTGAATGTAATTACAGAATCACGTTCATTCGAGTTTGAATCTCCTCCTTTTTGACTCGATTCCTTTGAAATTTGGAGCGTTCCCTGCGGTTCCAAAATCCATTCATGTCCCTCACTATTCATCTTCTTTTGGTTTTGGAGTATCCTATAATTCCACTCCAAAATGATCTTTATAATGAGTTGGTAGTCCCGCCAATCTCAAAAAAAAAAGTTGAATTGTAAAAGGGTGAAACTCCTTTACAATTAGCATCGTTTCGCCAGGGATTTATATCCATCCTTAGTTTAGATGCTAATATCTTTTGTTATCCCAAACTTTATCTATTGAGATCGAATGTAGATTTACCCTAGAAAAATCCACATTGATCTTATTCTTTGAGCCACGGTTGACCCGGTAAATGTTGCCCGTGATTTATTTAAGCTTATGCACCTCCCTACTCTGTTATCTAATCATCTTGTCTTTTGTTTCCATTCTATTCTTCCAAACATTTTGAATAGTACTTGTATATCTATGTTTTGTTTATATATTGTGTTGTATGAGTTGTTGATGTTGATTTGGGTTTCTGATCGATTCGTCCGATCAACGCTATCGATAGGATTTCTAAAACACTTTGACAGAACAAACTGACACAATATTATTTTAAAATTTTGTTAATGAAATAAATTTTGATATATAAGTAAATTTATGAAACTGATTTAAATTGATTATTTGAAATGATAATACTTAATTTATCATTTATTGTTCTACAAATGAATTTATAGATAGTTGTTTATAAATTTATTTGGGAACTGAAATGAATTTGAAACAAGAAATTTGAGAATTTAATTTCTGATGGGTTCAAACTTTGTGTTTAAAGTTTTAAAAAGTTATATTATTTAAAGTATTTTCGAATAAGAATATGTTTCCAAAGGATTTTAAATTTTAAAAATTAGCGCTCTTCTCTTTGTCGCTGGGAAATAATTTCGGTGATGACTGCAGCACCATCGACATTCATTTTCAAGTCTTGAAGTGAAGAGATCGCTCTGTACGCTTGCTACAGCTTTGTTTTGGTAAATCAAATTGATTTGAATTGAATTTCTAAAATATTACTTGATTTATAATATATATAGGCATATGATTTAAATTTTATTTGATAAACTATGTACATACATTTAGTTATCTCTAAATGGTTTGAAGAAATCGGAAATTTAATTCTTAAATTTTATTTTTAAAGAATAATTTCAATTATAAAAAGAAAATCAAATTTTTTGAATAAATGATTTAAGCTTAAAATGATTGAATTGGAAAGTTTTATTTGTATAATACTCAATTGCATTCCAATATAACTTACCTTAATTTCAGAAGTTAACAATGTAATTGAAAAATATACAATATAAAAAGTTTTTATATATAAAATTTAAGTGGTTATAATAAATGTTATACACTTAAATTTTAATTATAAAATGATTAACAGAGGTAAATATAATAAAGGGTAATTGAAAACTTACAATAAAATAATGTTAAAAGAACTAAGAATAAAAGAAAGCAGTTATAATAAGTGTAAGCATATTTAACATAAGTGATAAATATATTGAGAGGAATAAATTTAATTTAAATTAGGAATAAGGAAGAATTAAATTTATTAAGTACATTGTGAGTGTAATAAATGATTATTTTTCAAACCCATGGTTTTAAAATTTGTTAATTTAAGATGATTGGATAATAAGATAATGAAATTTGAGATATTTAATAATTTATTTAACTTATGAAAAAAAGGAAAAAAAAATTTAAGTTGAAATTCCCATGCTTTCAAATTTATTTCCTTATTTTGTTTTTTTTCAAACTATCTTTTGGTTGTCCTTATCATCCTTATCTTGCTATAGAGTGGTATAGGCATCTTTCTATAATCTTTCTGTTTAGAAATCTTTCTATAATCTTTGATAATCTGCACCTGGTTAAACTTACCTATAACAATAGTTATCAGGTATAATTTCAATCTCCTTATCATCTTCTCTTAATCTTATTTCACTTTATCTTTTTCTGTGCTTTTCCGTACCTCATTCCTTTTCGGGGACGAAAAGTTTTGAGTGGGGGAGAGTGTAACAACCCTAAATTTTTGCCTATATATTCTTAAATTTGACTTTATTTTATGTCAATTATTTTAAATTTATTTTTATTACAAACATTTCATTTTTAAATATAAATGATGATCATTAAATGATTTATAGTTCAAACCAGTATAATTTGAATATTTTACTGTAAAGTGGATTTCTGGTCAAGCTGTTCAAAGTGTGACTTTTAAACTTCAAATTTAAATTATTTAAATTCTTAAATTTTATCTTTTATTATGAAAATAGATGAAATAACTTGAACAGTGCTTTTCGTTTCTTGGAAACGGACTTAAACTATGAAAGTTATGTACATCTCAATTTTGAGTATAATTTGTTTTATTTTGCAATTTTGTCTATTTTAAATTATATAAATTATATTTTCCTTGTCATATTAATATGTGTAAATATGTTATTGTATGCATATTTTTGTATTATAATAATTTTTAAATGAAGTAAACAATTTTCCAAAGTCAATGGTGATTTAATTGTAATTTCTGGACACCGTTTTGGATTTTTAAGCAATTTTTTTAAATCTTTTTCTATTTTCTTTAAATTTAATTATTTATTTTTAATATGGGTTAATATGTTTTTAAGTATATTTTTGACTTTTAATATTTTTAAAGTGATAATAGAATTTTTCTAAAGTCTATTGAAATTTATTTCAATTTATTAAGCCTTGTTTCTATTTTTCTTTGCTATTTTCTTCATTTAAATTATATTTAATTAATTATTATTTTTTTGTGAAGACATTTTTATTATGTTTTCTTATCGTTATTTTTAAATATTTTCCAAGTCCATAATATTTTCCAAAGTTTGTTCCATTTAATTTCAAATTTTCTAGACTAGTTTTCATTTTATGCTATTTTCTTATTTTAATCATATCTAATTAATATTTAATTATTAATATTTTTTCTATCTGTTATATTTTCGAATTTAAACTGAAATTTATAAGTAGCTTCAGTTATTTAAAATGTATATAAATATATATAGGAAATTGGAAAGTTTTTAAAAGCTTTTGAAACGTAAAGTCGTTTCACCTCCTAAGTCGTTTCTTTTACCGTTTCCTCATTTACTCTTTGACCTTTTTTTTTCTTTTTCTATTGAATAGCCATGTATTTTCCTTCCTATTCACGTGAGAAACTTCTCACTTTCCATCATCAAACTCACGGCTAGAAGTACTGAAGGTAATGGCTTCCATTTCATCTTCTTCTTCTTTGTTTTTCTACTTTTCTATTTGAATTTTGTACTTGTTCTCAACTTCGTAGCTTGGCTCCTCCTCAACCAGATCTGACCTGACCTCCACCAGCCCCTTCCTCTGACCATCTCCCATCCTACTACCTCTCCATTTCAGTCCAAGCCAATCCAAGGTGAAGACCACCACAAAATCCACCAAAAACCACCAAAAACCATCACTTATGGCCTAGAATTGTCATCTCCTCCTTCTACCACCATTTGCCGACACTACCACCACCACCACCTCTGACCTGACCTCCACCCTCTTCCACATCGCCCACCACCACCTGCACCACTGGTTGTGCCCACCTACCCTCTGGTCGAACCAAACAAGAGCAACAAATGATGTATGTTGCATAGTTTTAGCTCTGTACACCTAGTTTTATGCACCTAGACTAAACCCACCTTCAAACCCATGTGTAGGCCGACCCTTACACACCCAATTCCCTGATTTAGTTGAGCCTAATCACTGCCTAACTGAAGTACATGAGGTTGAGAACAAGTGCAATTCATTCGATGTTGTTTTGGGCTTTGAATTCTAATGTTATTTGATGTTTAAATCGTGTTGAAACTTTCGTATAATTGTATTATTTTGTGTAAATGTTTGAACAAGTCAAATTGCTTTGGCTCTCCACTCTCAAGTAATATCCATGTCATCGTGCCTTCATTGTGTTGTGTTGTGTGCTTTGGTGGATATCTCCAGCTTTGAACATGTGAGTTATTCTCACCAGACAATATGTACATATATAACTAGTTAATTAACCCCTTTTGAATCTGTAAAATGCATTATCATGTTACACCTGCTATATTATGATTTTATGATGTTCACCCATGCTTAAACATCTGTCATAACATCTGTTACTATTATATTATGTTGTTGTGCTATTTTTATCAGTTTATCACACTCCAAGTTCCTTTTAGATTAGAATCACTATGGGTTGAAATGATACATACCCGAACGGACTTTAGAATAGGGAAATATCGTTATGGGCTGAAATGATAGGCCTGAATGATTTTCAACTTATTCTATTTACTTGGGACTGCGGCTTTGAAATGATAAAACCCGGATTTTTCTTTGTTAATTACGTGTTGAAATGATATATTACCCGTATCACTTTACCTAGCGTAGATAATTATATACAGGCCCGTAGTTAAAATATGTTTTCTAAAAATTTTAAAATATTTTAGAACTTTAATTATTATAATATTTTCATTTAAAATTTAATAAAAGTATAATTTTTGTAAAGTATTATTGATTTTCTGGAAATATATAAGTTAAATAAATTATGGAAAAGTCAGAAATCTGAATGTAAGTTACTTTGGAAATTTTGATTTAATTTTTAATGGAACTTAAATTAGCTTTGAAATATGACAAATTTATGATATTTTGAATTTAAATTAATTTAAAATGATTTTATAACATAATAATATTTTTGAATAAAGTTAAAATTTTAATGAGTGAATATTGAGTTGAATTTCGAAATATAACTTAAATTGGAATTTATGAATTTGGTTTAAAAGTGAAATTTTAAGTTAAGATAAATAAAATGGAATTAAGTTATATTTGAAATTTTAAACTTAAGTGTTAAGCTGAAATTTAATGTAATGAATTTAAATTTGAACGTTGAAATTTAATAAGCGAATTATTAACAAATATTTATTTTTGAAAGGAAACTTAACTTTATAAAATCATGAATTTAAGGAGAATTAAATGATGCTTATAAATGTGAAAATGTATGATTTTATAAGTTAAAAATGATTTAAATAAAAATATAAGTGTTTGTGAAATTCTATTGAATATTTGAAGTTAATTAACAGCATTTTTAATACTGTCTTTTGTTAAATTTAATTGTTTTTTAATGTAACTTTCTGTAGCATCTTCTAAATGCTGCGAAACTTGAATTTTCAAGTGTTTTAATAAATTTAAGTGCATAAATGAATATTGAAAAGTTTAAATTTTTGGAATTCAATAATTTGATTATTAAATGTAATAACTTCATATTTATGATTCAATAATGGAGTAATTTGTTTTGAAATATAAGTATTTGATATATTAAGATGATTTGAAAAATGGAGTTTCGAAAGATATGATATTTTGATATATTAAAATGATTTGAAACGAAGTTTTGAAAGATATGAAATTTTGATATTAAATGATTTGAAAAATGGAGTTTTGAAAGATATGATATTTTGATATTAAACGATTTGAAAAATGGAGTTTCGAAAGATATGATATTTTGATATATTAAAATGATTGAAATGTGGTTTCGAAAAGGTATAATGTTTTGATATATTAAAATGATTTGGAACGAAGTTTTGAAAGATATGATAATTTGATATTAAATGATTTGAAAAATGGAGTTTTGAAAGATATGATATTTTGATATTAAATGATTTAAAAAATGGAGTTTCGAAAGATATGATATTTTGATATATTAAAATGATTGAAATGTGGTTTCGAAGATATGATATTTTGATATATTAAAATGATTGATATGTGGTTTCGAAAAGATATGATGTTTTGATATATTAAAATGATCTAAAACGAAGTTTTTAAAAATATGATATTTTGATATTAAATGATTTGAAAAAGTGAGTTTTGAAAGATATTGTATTTTGATATTAAATATTTGAAAAATGGAGTTTTGAAAGATATGATATTTTGATATTAAAATGATTTGAAAAGAAGTTTTGAAAGATATGATATTTTGATATTAAATGATTTGAAAAATGGAGTTTTGAAAGATATGATATTTTGATATTAAAATGATTTGAAAAGAAGTTCTGAAAGATATGATATTTTGGAATTGAAGCTTTGAAAGGTTATGATATTTTGATATATTAAAATGATTTGAAAGGAGTTTTGAAAGGATATGATAATTTAATATATTGAAATGGTTAGACATGACTTGATATTTATTTTGAATAAATATTTGAATTGAAATATATGGTATGATGATATATTGAAATGGTTTGGAAATGATTTATTCTTTATTTTGATAAAGATTTGGGTTGGAATGATATTTTATTTTGAAGTATAAAATATTGTTTTAAAGTTATAATTACGGGTTATAATAACGATTGGTTGTTAAAGAGACCGGGATCGGATATTGTCTTATACCCGGCCAATACCGAAAACCACTTTAACAACTGTGTACGCGGTGGAGATTACAGAATGAAGTAGGATGGTGGCGACGTTCTCGAGGTATATTACGTGGACCCAACTCCCGTGAGTTGGCATATATGACTAAAACAGGAGCTATACCGGGCTACACAAAGGGTCGCACCCTTTCATCGAGGATGCTCCATCGAAAACCATTCTATTACTTTTGTGATTCGATACGTGGCGCCACTTTGATTCAGGGGTATTGTTCGAGGTGGGCGCAACCTGCTGGCTTGCCGTCACCACCGGTCTAGGAGTGCAAACGGTGTATCCACCCTGGCATTGCCTCGCATGCCGTGTCGTATCCTTATATCGAGCCCACTACGATTCTAGTTTTAAAGATCCGACCGCGTTAAGGTTCACCATCCCCTTAACGCTATTTTCTATATGATTATACTTTACTGATTAGACACTACTGTATATAGCGCAATATACTACATAGTAAATAGTTTAACGGATCCTTAGAGGATGGGCGGTCCCAAGCATCTTCTAAGTTACTTGTACCTTTACTACAGTTCACTTGAGTTGGTTTACATTGTATAAGTATGTATGTCCTGACTCGAGTGTTTGTATTTTTATTTACACTCGGGTCAGCCTGAGTTATTCACAGTTTTGGATTCCGCTTTTTGGAGATTGGAATCGCTGGAGATATCTGCTTATCTAGTTTTATCTATTCCAGTTCCGTTGTTCTATTCAGCTTGTACTTGGTTGTCATCTTGAGACTTCTTTTGTACTTTATTTTCTTTTGTTGCATTTTATTTAACTCTGATATTTTTATATAGTAGCTTCATGAACTACTATTTCTTCTACTTCCGCCGCATTTTAAATACTCTATGTCTGTGATCTGTAATTTTTATTTACTGTATATTCTAAGGTTTGCCAAATTTTTGTTTACAACGCAGTATTTTGAGCAATTCAATTCTGGCATGAGTGTCTACCTATACACTTATAATGGATGCGAATGGTTGAAAATATCGGGTCGTTGCGGTAGTCGGTTGCGAGAGTAGGATTGCCTGGAGAGTTCTGCAGTAAGGTAATTCTTATTGTCGGTTTTGATTCCGTGTATACTGATGAATATAACATTAGAAATTATAACAGCAATAAGGCATATGCAGTTTTCAAGATATATATTCAAAAGTAGAAATTTTATTACAGTTAGTATATAAAAGTTAGATTTTTAAACCTTTATAAATTATTTTTATATACAGTTTATAATTGGAAATCTACCAGTTTATTTAAATAATGTATATTAGTGATTAATGTAGTTAATATCTTATTTACTTTTCGGGAATTCGTTGTAAATTAAATTATTTGTTAGTTAAATCTATGGAAATTAATTGTCCAATTAATTCGTATATTAATAAATTATCAAAATGGTAACGATTGTTCAATTCATTCAAGATATTTATAAAACCGTAAATGTTTTACAAGGTCTAACCATAGAGAAAACAAGCTGGTTTGGACCAGATTGCAAATCAAAAATCAAAGGTGAGTTAATCTCCCTCATCTCGGTATTATTTAACACAGTATCAAATGTGAGCAAAGGTCTAACACAGTATCAAATGCAACACAGTATCACTTCGAATCAGTTTGATACTGTGTTGCATTTTATCACTTGTCTCATATCTTGTGCTCGAGCTCTGTAGCCTTGCTTGTTCAAGTCATACTTGTAGCCTTTGTGCCTTGTTGTTCCACTGTTGCACTTCAATTGCTTCTGCTGGTTCATTTATACGTACGTGTCATTGCCTTTGTGCACTGATGCTTACCGTCTTGATGAATTTGTGGATTTTTGAGTTGTTTTGGGTTTGCTGTTGCTTTATATCTGGACTTTCTCTGGTCCATTTTGAATTTGAATACTTGTAGTTGTGTTGAGTCGTGATATCTACGACTCGACCTTTGCATTTTATTGGTTCTCGAATTTACTTGAGTTAAATCCAGCTAATAGTTCGGGTTTGACCTTGTGCCCGGTTGTGTACATCATTACTGTAGTGGCAAGGCAGTGCACGCTAGCGTGAACTGCAGCCACACGGAATTGAGTTTTTTGGTACATTATCACTATAATGGCAGGACAGTGCACGCAAGCGTGAACTGCAGCCACACGACATGGCTTTTATGTTATTCTATCTTGCTTTGATTTATTGATCTTTTGCATATTCCATATGCTGTAGTGGCGAGGCAGTGGACGCGTGCGTGTACTGCAGCCCTACTCAATTAATATTTTAACTGATATTTCAATGGTTTGAACTGTTTTGTTTATTCAATTCAATATTCTGATTTGGTTTAATTTGCTGAATTGTTGTTTAACACTGTTATGTGTTATATTTATCGTTATCCGATTTCTTTATTTAAGGATTGGATAGACGAGATTTATTGTGACTGTCATCTATTCATTAGTTAATTATTATTGCTTCTGTGCACTAATAACTGAGTTTGAATTAGACTGACCCGAGTATTATTTTCTTTTGAATTTAATACTCGGGTCAGACCGAGTACTTCAGGTTGTAGATATTCTGCTTTGGGTTGCTGCTAGAGCTATGAAGTTCTTTCATATCTTTTGGAGTAGTCGTTGTCATTTGTAGTAGTCTATAGAATTGTATAGGAAGATATGTATTCATGTATATTATATACATTAATGTACTTGTATATGTAACTTCCCGAGTCGACTGTTGTTGTATCATATGTACCATATCAAATGTATTGTAACTGGTATCAGTTATTATATATATGAGACTTTCTGTTTTTATCTGTGTTCCGCATTTATATTTATCAGTGTTATTATTGTATATTTCGTTCTAAACTATTATGAACCATCGTAGTTCATTTTATACTGGAATTGGGGTATGTCGATGGGAGAAAATAAATCGAAGATGAAAAATGAAAGAATATATATATATATATATATATATATATATATATATATTTATACACCACTCCTATCGAGATAACCAATACTAGTGTAAGGCCTAACTACTGATGGCCTCTCCTCAACAGCCTTATTCTCCGCGCTAGTTGACAGCATTACACCGTAGTGTTCTTGGCTAGCGTGGGTATAGAGGTGGGGCGTCACAGCTTGGTATCAAAGCATAAATGCAATGCTTAATGCACAAAGTAAGTACCAGTAAGCAAAGGGCCAGAACAATGTATGGAGTGTGCAAGTGAACATGACAACAAACCAAAGTGCAGAAGCATTCATTCTAACATAAATGCAAACTGAACGACTCAAGTGAAACAAATTATATGCTCTGTGCACAGTGGATTTTCAAATGATACAACTCGAAGCAATGCGCCAAGTTCATATAACAAAGTGCATAAGGGCAATAAAATGAAGACTGTACCCAAGTGGACTTATCAACATGTGCTCAGTGGCATGCCTACAAATATACAATGCAAATAGATCAAGTGAGGTGTTCGATGCAACATAAAGAAGGTTCAAAGTCATATGCAGTGAAAAACATAATGCACAATTGAACAAATAAATGAAACTGGACAGTGCTATTAAAATGAAACTCATTTTTCCTTGCCTCGAGAAATAAACATGGATGTCAAAGGCAATACACAAGTGACAGTGCATTAATAACCAGAAACTCAAGATCACACAAGCAAATGTCCAAAAAACAACTTAACAGCACATGACTGCAAATATTAAATGAAGGAGACATGAATGCAAATTAAATACAGATGGCAAGACCAAGCTGCAGCAAACTAGTGGTGCAGATGACCAAATGAAACATGCTCAAAGTAACCAAGACTCAAGGATGAATGAAACTGGGTCAAGCAAGTGCAACAGGTAGAAGAAGATGTAGTGAAGCATGTACAAGGGCAGTACGTATATGCAATCCAAACATGTGCCATAGAAGCAATATGACACAGTTACAATATGAAATGCATCAGATAGCAAATGATGGTTGCAGTTTCAAATCACGAAGCATGCAACATTCGACAGTGCACACAAATGCACAAAGAATCAAAAATACAACAGAGATCAGGGATGCAGACTCAAGTACATCAAACCGAGAACTCGAAGACATTATCAAGTCAATGTCGAAGTTCAACTAAAACAAGTTCGAACTAATCCAGTGCCAAAGCCATAGTTAAAATGCAGCAAGCACAAATAAAGGCAAGGCAAAATTGAACAGCAAGAACAAGTCAGGAATCATCTCGACTATGCCATCAAAATCAAATGTCAAATAATTCCACCGATAGCCAAGAATTCAAACAACGAAAGTCATGAATTTGAACAACATTTATTAATGTACAGTGAATGTATAAAACAAGCCAATGACTGCAATACTTCGACAACTACAGATGATTAACATTGGGTCAAAACAATGTCGAAGTCACAGCAGTTTCAGAGTAAAGAATTGAACAAAAATCACAGAACTCGAACCTTAATTAAGCACGAGACACGAATTAGATGTGAGTGGAACACTCACCTTAGCACGAATTTAAGCAGAGACGATTACTAATCAAGCAGCCGCGAGTACCACAAGAGACGAGCAACGATTGAACTAAAGTCGGCTACCACCATTCCAAGCCCTAATTTGGAGAAGGGGAACGAACGAATCAGAAAAAAATGAATAAAAGGGGATGGGCCGAAGTAATAAAGATGGAGAAAAGGGGGGTTTATTGGGCCGGTTATTTGCTTAGATAACCATCGGCACATAATAAAAAGTATGGGCCACTAATTAATTCAAAGCCCATCAATCCTTTTAACAATTTATAAAAGAATTTTAATTTTAATTTTAAAAAAACTTCAATTGGCAATAAGCTAGGAAAAGTAATCGTCCAAAGACGATAATTAATTCGGTACGAAATACCGGGTTGTTACAGATTGGAGTGTGAACAATCATAGCTGTGGAGATTTTGGGATGGCGGTAGTCGGTTTCGAGAGCAGGATTGCCTGGAGAGTTTTTGCAGTAAGGTAATTCTTACTGTCGATTTTGATTCCGCATATACTGATGAATATAACAATAGAAATTATAACAACAATACGGCATATGCAGTTTTCATGATATATATTCAGAAGCAGAAATTTTATTATAGTTAGTATGTAAAAGTCATATTTTTAAGCCTTTATAAATTATTTTTATATACAGTTTATAAATGGAAATCTACCAGTTTATTTTAATAATGTATATTAGTGATTAATGTGGTTAATAAACTTATTTACTTTTCGGGAATTCGCTGCAAATTAAATAATTTGTTAATTAAATCTATGGAAATTAATTGTCCAATTAATTCGTATATTAATAAATTATCAAAATTGTTCAATTCATTCATGATATTTATAAAACCATAAATGTTGTACAAGGTCTAAACCATGGAGAAAACAAGCTGGTTTGGACCAGATTGCAAATCAAAAATCAAAGGTGAGTTAATCTCAGTCATCTGGGTTTTATTTAAATTTAAATATTTGGTTGAATGATTGAATTGAATGGATGTGATAATATATATAGTAGTATATACATATTGGAGTGATTGATATTCCCGCATTATATAGCGGACGAGACCCTATCGCCGCATAATAGCGGAGGATATTATATAAAACTCATATACTGCGATATTCCACCTCGAAGTGGAATTGGTATTTTATGTTGTGCTAATGTCTGTTGATGCAAGAAAACAGGTTGGGGGGATCCAACTGGATTCCTCAAAATTATTTAGACTGTTTAATATTCTGTGTTATGAATATTTAATATTCTGTGATGAATTATATTGATAATTGGAATATTGAATTGGATTTTGAAAAAAAAAATATAAGAGAAATTTTTGGAAGTGAAATAACTATAGAATAAAAATAAGAATGGATTGGAAAGAAATAAAAGTGATTTTTAAAAACTGAAGTTAAATTGTAAAGTAGAGATTTAAAACAAGTTTTAAATCAAAGTTAAATCTAGAATTCATGTTAGTGAATCTCAGTTTTTAGACAAATAACTTTTTTTAAATTTAAATTGTTTTAACAACTTGAATATTAAAGTGCATTTTTAAATTGATTTGAATTTAAAAATGAATTTGGTTTTAAATTCCTTTAAACTTCTTTTATAAAATGAGTAATTAATTTATTTAAAAAAGTAAATAAAAGGTAGTTAATTACTGGTTGAGATTAACCAAGAGTGATTAATATTTGTGGTTTAATTAATGATTAATTAATTAATGTAATTAATTTAGATTAGGATAAATTAAAATGTAATTAGAAATCATTAATTTATATAATTAATGATATAATTAAAGGTCGATTAATTAAGATTAATTAATCAATAATAAGCGATTTGTGAGAAATTAATTAATATAAGTAATTAAGGATTAATGTAATTAATTATAGTTAATTAATTTGTGAAGTAATTAAAGATTAATTTTGGTTAAGAATAATTAATTTTTGTAATTAATTAAAGATAATTACTTGAATGTAATTGAAGGATAATTAATCTAGGGTGATTAATTGAGATGGATAATTAAGGGATGATTAATTAATTGATTTGAAATTAATTAATGTCAAGTGAATGAATCTAAGTGATTGAGGTTAGTAATTTAATTAGAAGTGATTAAATTTATTTCGGAAGTGATCAAGTTTGCTTATGGATGATTGAATGATATTGGATGCCTTGAATGAGTTGATATCTCTGATATGAAATGTTTTGTAGTATCATATGTTTGGGCGGACATGATATTATGGTTATCTATCAATGATGAATTGTTGTGAAAGGGACATCCTGTATTTAAAGTTTGAAGTGTATTTCACTTGGATAACTTGAGATAGGATGACATGAGACTCGAAGAGACTGGGGTCAGGTATTAGAAAATACCCGAAACCACTTCGAATTTTTATAGATTGATATGTGAAATCAATAGGCTAGAATGAAATGATTTAATTAAATTGGACTATTTGATCTAAATTTTGGTACTTGGAAAAGTGATGTGTGAAATAAGTGATGTCTATAACAAATTGTGAATTTGTGAGTTGATACGAGTTACCCCGGGTTTTATATAAGTTGTATGCTTTGTATTCCATGTTAGATGGGCTTACTCACGCTGGTTTCCGGCCTGACTCGTGTGTTACTTTGATGTAATGCTCGAGTCAGACCGAGTATTATAGATTTTCGGTAAGGACATTCTGGAGCTCAGGAGACGGGCTGAATGACAGGAATGTTGGAGAGTTCACTCTGTATTATATTGTTGTATGTATCTGAGTCGTGTTGATTGTATATGTATGTACGTTGTAACTCTGATGTGTTAAATTGAAATTTGACAAGTACAGTTATCCTTTTTATAACTGTTACTATTTGTTATTATATTTTATCTGCTGCGTATGTGAGATGTTCTTGTTTCTGTTCTTCTTACTCTTCTATCTCTTTCTTCTTTTTTTCCTAACTATCTGGAATTTTCGCGATCGAAAATTCTAGGTTGTTACAGTGGGACCGCTAAACCGCAGGTTGAGCATCCTACTCTGTTTTTAGCCTTTCCAAGGTCAAGGCTATGTTTGATATCTCTCACCCAATTGTCATCACTCGAATAGATCATGAACCTCTTAATGTATTCCAGCACAAGATTTCCGAAAATGCTAACTGTGACGACCTGTCTCCTCGATCCTCTGAAATTGACACTAATGCATCCTCGATATCCACATACTGCAAATCCATATGCGGAGAGGCAGATTATCATGGAGTAAAATAAAATAAAGATAGAACAGATTCTCATACGAATGGAATAATATATATCATTTCAACATATAATCTTTACAGCAAATTTTTTTAAATACATTTATTGAAGTTAAATATGGAGAGTTATAAATGTCTATCTTTACAAATGCAGAATACCATAGTACACATATATGGTGGGAATACGGTAATAGCCTACTAAAGAATCTTCTAACTCCTTACTTTGAGCACCATCTATATTTCTTCTAACTAAACCTGACTACTAGACTGCCTGAGAAAATAAGGGCACCTAGAGTTTAATGGAAAGGAAAATAAATTTTGGATCAGTCATGGGACTAGTGTGAGAAACTCAAAATATGTATCTTGGAGACAAAGGTATCCCATAAGGCCACGCCGCACATAAAAATGGAACGGGCTTTTACGATATGACAAACAAATCATTTTCTATATAAAATTATTTGATATTACTTTCAATGACGTTCATTTGGAAACATTTGCAAGTAAACTTATGAAACTTAGCTGAACTTGTTACCGTTATTAAATTTCGGATATGTTAGGTTCTATAATCAAAATCTTACAAGGATCCTTTGGAGAATAGATTCCTTACAAATGACAAGGTAAGGGACTACCTTCCATACAATACACTTGTAGAGGGATGTAATTAAGGTGTTGATACTAAATGTTTATATTAACATAGAATTGGCCTACCCCTTCGCCGAATAGTACCAAATATGATACTGCCCCGATCGTTCTGACCTATCTGAGACATCTCATAGCACACAAAACATACCCGATATATAGAGGGTTATCTGGAAAGGTAATGACCATATCCTTATGGAAGTGACCCACAAAGCCCTGTCGCATCTACCTTGTTTTGCCATTTTCGGGTATGAGGCCTGAGGTAACACTTTACCTTTCTCATAGCACATTCCACTTTAAATGCCACATTGCCATTCCATGATCACATAACTGATTTCTAAAAATGTATAACTCTAGAGCTCGTATGTATCAAGAAAAAGTGTTAAGCCAAGAGAAGTTACCTTCTCCGCCACCAAACAGATGATACATTCATAAAGATCAATTAATGTAATTAGAAACGTAACATCAGACATTCGTCCATACAAGTTGTCTAGAAATAGAACAGACCAAAGGCACTCTCCTACTACATCTTATAGAGGTTTACCCCTAGGACTAGTAGCGAGAAGTCCTTCCATCGAAGATCTCAATTGAAGAATTACTACCACATAACTATGATATGGGAAATTTCCCTCGAGGGTCAGTGACTAGTCGCACTACATTCCATATCCAAATCATATCATTCCATGTCATTTCTTCAAAATACATAAATTAATTTGAAGTTGTCTTTAGATAGGAATTACCCAAATCTGACCCCGGTTCCTTTAAACCAATCATCGATAAAAAAATGTTAGGTAAATAGGTGCTTATTGTTTGATTAATTACTTCCTTTTTGTTAAAAATATCCTCTTGAGATATATATATATATCTTAAAAACATTCTCTTTGGTATATACGAAATCATTAAGCCTCTCTTATCAAATCCTTTTATTACTTAAAACCTTTTTAAATTCCAAATCATTTCCTTATTTACTCAGGAAAATATTTCCAAATCATTTATTTAAATCTTAACAAAGATTTGCAAATCATAACCTTTAAAACCGGTCAAAAAATGTTAATGTTTACTATAAACCCAAACTAATTAATTTTAAGTACAGGAACTAAATAAGTTCCAAATTAGTTTCAAAAGCCATATTGGGGAACATTATTGAGTTACAAGGGTCGATAGAAATTATAAGAATTCCACTCAACGTTAATTTTCATATTTAACCTTTATTATCCATCAAATAACAGTGACCAAACCTTTTATTCCCGTGGATAGTACAGGATCCCTCCTCGTAATTTAATATCAAGGATAAGAAGATCATTTCTATGCAATCCAAAGTTATCTAAATTTGGAAAATTATATCTTTTATACTTTGGTAAATTTTGATCCGAGAAAATCAATTTTACTGTTCCGACCATTATTTTAGACCGGATAACCAGGAACAGCAGGAAACTAATTTTCGAACTCAAGCCTAGACACTATCTCTCTATCATCCATAAGGTAGTCAGGTTATTTGATTGACTCTAAATCTTTTAACATAAATAACTTTTAATTATTTATTTAACACTTTTTAAATCCTTCAAATCACCTTTAAAATACTTTATTAGTCATTTAAAAACATTTACAAATGATTTGGAAAGGAATCGTTGTGTTTAGAACTATATTCAAAAGTCATAGAAAAGTGCTGCGAAAAGTGCGGCGAATAGTGCTTTTTAAGGTGTATTAATCAAATGAGTCTCCTATCATTTGAAAATTCATTTTATAACTCAAATCACTTTTAAAACATTTGTGACGATCCGCCTTTCGTTCCAATCAAAGATGAGTCGTAATAGAGAAAGAATACGTTGAAAAGAAATAGATAGAAAGAAAGAACTAAAACATACACAGAATCTCACAGCGGAATGGATAATATATATATATATATATATATATATATATATATATATATATATATAACATAACATATATCGCATAACATATATCACATAGTCACTAGTACAATAAATCATAGTCATAATTATATATACATCATACCCAGATAATTTTAGCTACCTACTATTCATTGCAAGCCAAAATACAGCATAGATAGTAATACAATGGAATATAGATATAGCTAGATACGTTGAAGCCACCTGCTCCAACTCATCCTCCAAACTATGTCGAAAGCATACTTGAAATCACTTGGCTACTCATAAAAATTTGAGTACACAAGAGTTTAGAAAAAATAGAGAATAAACTCTGGGTCAGTCATGGTTTTGATGTGAGTAAAATGGTTAAATTTATTTAAATTGAAAAAATCATTTGAAATCAATGGTATCTCATAAGACTCCTCGCACGTAAACACGAATGGGTTTTTCCCTTGTGATAACCAAAACATTTTCATAGAAAATCCAGTGATAGTATAATAGTTTCTACGGTTTTCAAATAAATTATTCATATAGCTGAAATTGTTACATTGATTAAGTTCCAGCATAACAGGTATACAATCAAGACCGAAGGGACTTATTGGAGAAAGGGTTCCATACAATGAATGGGCTACTGCGGTACTGCTCGTCACGGTGCATCTCTAGAAAAATAACACCGAGGATCACTCCAGGATCCCCTGCTACACAAGACCAGACTACCCCTAAACTAGATAGTTCGAATAATATTACCCCGCGTTGGAATCAGCAACCGCCACACAGCCGAATAAAAAGGACTCTAGATAGGGGTAACCTTACCCAACTTGGGAGCGACCCACTTAGCCTTGCTGCATCTTCCCTATTTTAGTCATTCCCAGTTGATAAGGTTTGAGGCTAAGATTAACTTTTAAGAACATATTCACTCAGAATGCTCATCGTCCTCCAATAACGATGGTCTTATAGCATTTTTCCATACAATTCTGTTCCAGGACCGTACGGAACCGAAGGCACTATCTCCACCACAGTCATATTAGAATCATCCTTAGAGTTAGCAACAAATATCCCTTGCATTCTAAATCTTCATTTCGGGTCTTCCCTTGGAATCTTTACGACTAAGCGTTTATTTTGAGTCGATGTGGTTTTTGGATAATACGAATATTTGATCCCAGTCTCATCGAATCCAAATGACAGATTTTAAAGGCCAAGTTGTTTTAACAAAACAATTCAAATTCAGAATGTCAATAGTTACAATGGAAATTTAATTGCACATGTCTATTTCCAATAAACGTGTCAACGTTTATAATTTCAACTATTTAATTTATCAGGGTACTTTATATCATAGAACAATTGAAAAGAACACACTATAGAAATCAGGACAATCCATATATCCTGAACTATTTAAACGATTTATGGTCTATATTAACCCATCACAAACTGTCCTCTATTTAATTTAAAACAAAATCAAATATTTTTCAAATCCTGCTTACTTATTTTTGAAATTAATTACAAAAACTATTTATTATTAAATTAAATAAATTTTAGAATTTTATCGATAATTATCGTACGTTGATTAACATAGGATTTAATTTATTTAAAGTTTAAAATTGTTTATTTTACATTAATTATAAAAAACTAATTTAATTCCAAATTAATACATAACAAATTGTGTTAGGCTAATATGTTTAGGTGATAGGATAAAGTACCAGTTCCTATATTGTTTAGAATTTGAGAAAATAAAGCTTAAAGGTTAATAGTTTTTAAGAGAACATTGTTAACATTATATATATATATATATATATATATATATATATATATATATATATATATTTAAAGATAAGGGCCAGGCCCATCGGCCCAACCAAGCAAAACAAGGCAAATTCCACCCTTCTCTTCTCTTTGCCCCTACGTCATCCCTTCTTCATCTTCTTTTTGCTTTCGGCCTGCACATAGTCCCAATTCGTGCACGTGCAAATGCCGGCAACGACTCGCCATCTATCTTCGACTATTCGCCCACATCACCTCCGACCACCCAATCTACTGGCCACCTTAATTTTTCCACGTCCAACCCTAACTCGAAATCTCGAACTTGAGACCACCTAGAGGAATGCACCCAACCTCCTTCCTCGGCCTCATCCGGTCATCTCCAACCACTTTGCAACGCCAAAACTCACCAGCATCATCACCACCATCCCCTCATCCTTTTCCCCCATACCATAGCCCCTTTCTCCTCCTTGTCACTGCCATCACCATATAACCGACCATGACCCAAGTCGACCTACAAACCCTATATCAACTCCGCCCGTCCACCGTACCACATTATAAACCCAATGCCATTTTTCCCACGCCCCCCTCCTCCGAGCTACCTTCCGACCATACGGTGACCCCCACCATTTTCTGCCTTGCCGGAATTTGATCAAAGACCGAAGCAAAGAAAATTTCTGAAACCACCTTCGAAAATCACCATTCTCGATGACGAACACATCCACATAAGTAAAAACACAAAATTTGATATTTGAATTTCTTATAATATCTGGTTACTTTCTGTAAATCTCCCTTTCTATGCTCTATACTTTATAATATTCATTAGAACAAATTTTAAAATAAAGTATAATCAATAACAAGCAACTTTTCTTTTAACATCATAATTTAAAACTAATTTGAGTGAGAGATACAAATTTTAGAAGTTAACTTAACAGTTCTAAAAAAATAGAGTAGAAATAAGAATGATGTACGGGTTCTGGTTATAACACTTAATATACATCCATATATTTATATATTGTAAACCCGCCTTTTGGTCAAGGCCGGGATATCAACAAATTGGCTAGATAGGGTGAATAACAGGATTAGAGATCGATTGGAAACAAGGCTGTGATCGATATCATTAAAATTTGACCAAGCTTCAATCAAGACGAGATCGACTGGGAATGATGAACAGGACTAGGTGGGCCGACGTTTCAAATTTTGTGATGACCCGAAAATCCGTCCCATTTGAATCGATAATAATCCACACATGTCCGACCCAAAAAGCATAGATTGACGGAAAGTCAAGAGAAAGAAAAGAAGAGAGAAGAAGAGAAGAGAAGAAAGGGAGAAGATAGAACCAAAAAGTAAAATACAGAATCTCACATCACAGCGGAAAATATATAATATCATATCAATGATCTTTACAAAACAGAAACTGTATATATACATACATAAATCGGAGTTCAACAATCAATCAATAGTTATCGACTTGAACAGTTATAATAACCTGTCCTCACAATTGCCGATAATATAAACAACTAAGCAATGCAGCGGATAATCAAGCAAATACGGATGTATGAAAATGAAGATCTCCAGCTCTCCTGCTGAAGCTCCAAAAGCACCAAAGCATAACATGTAGATATACTCGGTCTGACCCGAGCATTGAAAGGGAAGAACGCCCGGATCGGTTTGGTAAACTAGCGTAAGAAACACACTCAACTGAATTTATTAAGTTACCAAAACTTTTCCTTTATCAAAACAAAAGTATCTCGTAAGACAAGTCCACACATAAACACGGACATGTTTTTACCTTATGATAAATAAAACATTTCTTATCAAATCTCATGTTACATTATTGTAGTGTCTACTATACAAATGATATTCAAAATAGCCGAAATTGTTACCATTATTAAATTCCAGCACACTAGGCCCTACAAATAAATTGGCAGGTACGTAGTGGAGTTTGGATTTCCATACAAATGACCAGGTGAAGGGACTACCTTCCGGCAGTACATCTCTAGAAAAATGTACCGAGGACCATCACTAAGGATCCTCTACCAACACAAGACCACCCACTTCTATAACTATATGGCACCGAATATACCATCCTTTGGTCGTTACCGACCTTTATCGAGGGCCCTCATAACATACAAAGCACAATAATCAGATACACGACGTCTTAGCGTGTAAAGACATATCTAGAAGAGGATGATCATATTCTAATGGGAGCGACCCACTTAGCCCTGCCGCATCTAACCTTATTTTGGTCATTTACGGTTGATGAGGCCTGATGAGGTAACGATTACCTTTTACAATCACATATCACATCACTTTGAATGCCACACGGCCATTTCCGTTGACCACTAATTATCTTCCACAAAAATACAAACCTTAAGCTCATATGTCTCAAGGAGAGTGTTAATCCAAGAGATGTTTCCTTCTCCGCCACCACTGATGTACGCTTGTAAAAACCAATTTACGTAATCTATAGAAATGCAATGTCAGACAAATATCCATACAAGTTGTCCAGGAACAGGACAAACCGAAGTTACTTTCCTACCACATCCTGTCGGGAAATCCCTAGGATTAGTAGCGAATAGTCCTTGCACTGGATATTTCATAATGAAGAGACCACTGCTACTGGATTTATATTGAGATTTTAACCCCAAACGATCAACAAGCGGTCCCCCACTATGAAAATCCGGAATAACAATATCATCATAAGCAACCTGCATAATCGTCGCACATACGTTGGTTCGAAGTGGTTTTCAGATAAATCTGATCCCGGTCTCTTAGCACCAACAACGCAAAAGCGTTCCTCGACCTCACACAGCAACTAAGTCTCATAGACTTATAACGTCTCCAACTTTCAACTTGCTATCCTTTGGGTGAAGAAGGAAGCTCGATAGATTGGTGTAATACTCCACATTATACGAATCAACATCCTCAACACAAATTATAATCAAGCCGACACAGAAGGCTATGTACTAAGTGTACGACTAAATAGTTCCCACATCAAGTCGAGGAACTGAAATTTTAGCCAAGTCTGATAGTCGGTTATTTAACTAGTAAAATGGAAAAAAAAATTCTGCACCATAACAATCCCTAGACCCTTTTATTAATCTTTATTAATTAATTCACTTGCCAAATATTCACTTCAATTTATCTTTAAAAAAAAATATTCTCAAACCATTTCAACTTCTATATTGGAAAACATTTCCAAATACTTATTCAATAATAAGTAATTCCCAAATCAATTTATTTTCAACATTTGGAAAATATTACATATACTTAAATCACGATTAAGTATATATTTTATTCCGTAAGGAAAACATTCTCTTTAAACACAATTATTGGGTCAAAAAGAATGTTGCGCAAAACATCGTTAGGACAACCCAAAATCAATAGTATAGGGATTCAAAAATAGGATAGATATATAAATCCCAATACCATACAAAAACATTTCCTTTCGAAAATCATTTACGATAACAACAGTGTTATAGTCCATCATTTCCTTACTTCTCGAAAACGTCTATTTCAACAATGAATGTTGAAATCCATAGTTTCAATACTTAACACATTTTAAAACATCTTTAAAACATTTAACTTCATTTAACATATCACTGTCCAAAACATTTATTTAACTTCAAAAGATTATTCACGGCCCAAAATCGTGAATATAAACTGTTTACTAAATCCAATATTTCTACACATTTGTTAAAGGATTATCCACTATCCAAAATTATGGACATAATTCCCAACCAAACTCTTTATTATTACAACATTTAACTTAAAGGATAATTCGCTGTCCAAAATCGCGAAGATATCTCCTTTAATAAGCTTTCATATTTACTTATCAAATTCAATTGATTTCGGAATTATAAAACAATGTTTATAAACTCCATTTATATTAACTTATAAAATCATTTCATTAACCAATTCCATTTATCTCATTTACAGCCACAATCCAATTTATAAGTTAATTCCTTATAAATTGTTTATTTACAATTTTCATTCTTTTATAACTTCACAAATTCACAAAACTTATTCACTTATAAATTCCATTTATAACTCTATTTTAACACTTATAAACATCCTTTACAATTTCATTATTTCGATTTATAAAAATTCAATTTTATAAATCTTATATTATAAAACCATTTATAATAAATCAAAAATCTAAATTAAAACTATTTCACAAAATAATTAACTTCACTTTTCAAAAATCTCATTCTGGTTATATTTCACAAAAACCATAATTTTTATAACATAAAAATTATAACATTTATTATTTAAAATGAATCAATTTCAAAATTCAATAAAACGTATATTTCAAAATCACTTTTAAAATTTTTTTCATTCAAAATCGTTACTTTAACATTTTTAAATTTTCAAAAATAGAACCAATGCTGCAACAGCACTAAATACATCAATCACGGCATCCAAAACATCGTATATCATATGATAACAACATATATCACAATATCTATAAATAAATCAATACTGTTGAGGAATCCAGTAGGATCCCTCCAACCTGTCACGTGCAACAAATATACAAATTAGAATACGTGTACAATGTCTGCTTCAAGGCAAATGCACGTACAAACGGTCATCCGCTCATACACGGGAACGTATATGGTCTCATCTACTCCAATCGGCAGGTATATATCCAAATACCAATCAATATATATATCATATATCATCCAAACAATCATCAATCATCATATAATAAATTATTTCTCACTTATATAAACATATCAGTGAGTCAAAAAGGGTGAGTTGTACTCACATTGCTTGCAGTCGTCTCATTAGCAATTTATTCCGAATAAAATTAAACGCACGTTTAATTTTACCCAAAATTCACACTAGCTCCAATCAACTGCTCCATTGCGTAGTGTTTGCAAATACGAACCCAATGCAATTCATTTCGTGCGAAACGGATCTCGTATGAAAAAGTTATAGCATTTTGAACATTGTACGAATTAATATATAAAGCAATTTCATTTTTATTTTATTTTTTGTAAACCTTTAAATCGTGGCCGTCGATTTCGAACCCTACACATCTGGCTGCTATTCCTTTCTTCCTCCTCACCCAGTAAAACACGCAAGCAATTAACCCAATAGCCGCCGACTTCATCAAATTTTCGAGCCTACTACCATCACCTTGCCGACATCAGTTACTACAAACCGAATGCGCGACACGGCCTCCACCTCCAGTCGAAGACCGACCCCTTTCGGCTGCCATATTGCCTCGTTACTCAAGCTCAAACGTGCCACATCCAAACAAAGATAGCCGTCGATCCGCTTCGCATTTTTCGATCATAACCGTCAGATTTATAGTTCTCGGCGTTGTCTACAACTTTGTAGTTGAAACTTTTCTGAATAGATCGATGGATTTAAAGATAATTGAGGAGGAAAGAATCAAAATTCTTGCCATTAACAAGATTAGTGGCGGCTTGCCCTAATGCTCTAGGGTTTAGTGAAAAACGAGAAAATCTAGGGGCTTTTACAGAAAATTTATCGACACTATTCATTCGAAAAATTTCCGAACTCGAAACAAAGCGTGCCACCTGGCGTTTATAATGTTTTACCCCTATTTCGAACGCAATGGAATATATATCGAGAGCCAATTCGATCGTATTTGAAAGACAGGTTTTTGAATCGACTATTTTAAATTTAAAATTCACTTAAACCAATTTCTACGCGTTTTAGCTTGACTCGGACAAACCGTAAATCCGATTGACACGAAATTTGAAATCCTACAATAATATAATATTAGGGATCCAATGAAACTTGTTTCATCGAAATCCAAGACTGTTTGAAAAATGGCTATTTTTACAAGTCAATTAAATATTAAAATATTCAATTTCTACAAATTAACTTCTAATTCAATTTTAAAAGTTCTCTAACATCATTCTAATTCAAATAGAATTTAATACAACTTTATAAACCATTTTTATTCATTTTAAATCCAATTTCCAATTAATTCTGAAATTCCAAATATTAAATTATCAATTTAATTATCCAATTAAATCACTATATTCGAAATATTATTTATTCAGCTTATAAAATTAACTTTTAAATATTTAAAATTAATTAAATATACGAATTTCAAATGACAGAAATTCCGGGTCGTTACATTCTCCCCTACTTAAAAGAATTTTGTCCTCGAAGTTACCAAGTAAGAAAAAGTCACAAAATCCATTAACTTTTCAAAAACAATTCGTTCAAATTAGATTTACCAAATCTATTTAACCTTTTAACTTTTTCCAAAATCCGTTCGTTAAACATCTTATAAAAACTTAAATAAATTTTCAAATCATGCATAGTTATTCTTTCAAAACCAACCAATATCGTTTTACTTTTATAACTCAAAAATCAAAATTTAGTTTTCACAAATTTTTCCAATTTTCCTAAATTTTCTAACGCCTTAGATTTTCAAAAAAATTCGCCAGTGTAACAACCCGATATTTTCAACCATTCAAATCCGCACATGCCGACTTGAATTTCTCAAAATACCGCGTTGTAAATAAAATTCAAAAAATCTCAGGACATACAGTAAATAAAAATCACAGAACACAGACACAGAGTAAGAAATGCAACGGAAGTAAAAAGATAGTAGTTCATGAAGCTACTATGAAAATATATCAGAGTTAAATAAAATACAATAGAATAAATAAAGTACAACAGAAGTCTCAAGATGATAACCAAGTACAAGCTGAATAGAACAACAGAACTGGAATAAAATACAATTAACTTAAAGGATGCCTGGGACCGCCCATCCTCTAAGGATCCGTTAAACTATTTACTCTGTAGTAATATTTCGCTATTATAATAATGTCTACAGTAAAATAAACATACTTTTAAATAGCGTTACGGGCTACCCATATCACCCTTCACACATAATAGTCCCAGTAGTCCATCTAGTATCAGCATATCTTCGAGAGACTACCCTAAATACTCCATGGGCTACGGGAGAAAAACAAACTCGTAGTAAAGGCTCGATATGGTAGGTGACACGACACACAAGGCAATGCCAGGGTAGATATACCAATTATGCACACGGGCTGGTGGTAACGTAGCAGCCACATACGCCGACCTCGGAACACACTCCAAACCCAAATCGAAGGATGGCCATCTAATCAATCACAAGTAAGAGTATAGTATCGAAGGAATGTGTCCGATCGGAGGAATGACCTCACTTGGCCCGAGATCGCTCCTTTTTTAGTCACCTTATGCCAACTCACGGGAGTTGGGTTCACGTAATATACCTCAAGAACGTCGCCACCATCCTACTTCATTCTGGAATCTCCACCGCATACACGGTTGTCAAAGTGGTTTTCGGTATCGACGGAGAGTGTGCCAGATATCCGATCCCGGTCTCTTTGCCAACCAGTCGTTATTATAACCCGTAGTTATAATTTAAAATGGTATCTATACTTCAAAATAGAATATCATTTCAAATCTAAATCTTTGTCAAATAAAGATTAAATTAATTCCAAGCCATTTCAAAAGCATCATATCTTTCCAAAACTTCATGTCAAATCATTTCAATATATTAAAATATCATATCTTCACAAAACTTCATTTCCAATCATTTTAATATATCAAAATATCATATCCTTACAAAACTTCATTTCCAATCATTTTAATATATCAAAATATCATATCTTTTCAAAACAACATTTCAAATCACTTTAATATGTCAAAATATCGTATCTTTACAAAACCACATTTCAAATCAATTTAATATATCAAAATATCATATATTTTTTCAAAACCACATTTCAAATCATTTGAATATATCAAAATATCATATCTTTTCAAAATAACATTTCAAATCATTTTAATATATCGAAATATCATATCTTTTCAAAACCACATTTAAAATTATTTTAATATATCAAAATATCATATCTTTTCAAAACAACATTCATTTTATTTGAAATACCATTTGAACACACATTTCAAAATATTTTATATTTCAAAACAGATTACTTCATTTTAAATCATAAAAAAATGAAGCTTTTATATTTAATAATTAAATTATTAAATTTTCAAAATTTTCAACTTTCATAGTTCATTTATTCACTTAAGTTTGTCAAAACAGTGAAAAATCACTTTTCGCAGCATTTACAAAACGCTATGGAAAGTTACATTCAAAACAGTTCAATCTAACAAAAGATAGCATTTTAAGATGCGGTAATAGGGTTTACTTAAATTTCAAATAAACTTAGTTAAATTCTACAATTATAGAACTTACATAAATTGCTATAATAGCCTTTAATTCAATTTAGCTTTTTAGTTCATTATCATCAACTACAACATTTACAAATGACGTAATATCATTTACATTATAATTAACAGCATTTCAAAAATGCAGTTAATTAACTTCAAATATTCAACAAAATTTCACAACCAATTATATTTTTATTTAAAACATTTTTAACTTATAAAATCATATATTTTCACATTTATAAACATCATTTAATTTTCCTTAAGTTCATGATTTTATAAAGTTAAATTTCCATTCAAAAATAAAGATTTAATAATAATTCACTTATTAAATCTCAACATTCAATTTTAAATTCATTAAATTAAATTTCAACTTAACACTTAAGTTAAAATTTCAAAATATGACTTAATTGCAATTTTATTCACTTAACTTAAGATTCACTTTTAAGCCAAATTCACAAATTCCCATTTTGGTTATATTTCAAAATTTCAACTTAAATAATCATTCATTTCACATTTTAGCTTTATTCAAAAATCATTAATATATTATAAAATCACTTTAAATTCATTTTAATTCAAATTATCATAAATTGATGATAATTTCATATTTAATTTAATTTCCAATTATAATTAAATCAAAATTACCAAAATAACTTACATTCAAATTTTCTAACTTTTCCGTTATTAATTTAACTTATAAATATCCAGAAAATCAATAATACTTTACATAAATCATTTTTAATTAAGTTTAAATCAAAATATAGAAATATTTACATTTCTAAAATATTTTAAAAAAAAATTAGAAAAACATATTTTAACTACGAGTCTGTATATAATTTTCTACGCTAGGTAAAGTGATATGGGTAATATATCATTTCAACCCGTAATTTATAAAGTAAACCCGGGTTTTATCATTTCAAACCCGCAGTCCCAAGTAAATGAAATAAATTGAAAATCATTCAGGCCTATCATTTCAGTCCATAACGATTTTCCCTGATTCTAATGTCCGTTCGGGTATGTATCATTTCAACCCACAATGATTCTAATCTAAAGGGAACTTGCAGTGTGATTAACTGATATAAACAACAGAACAGTATAATATAATAGTAACATATGATATAACATGTGTTTAAGCATGGATGAACATCATATAATCATAATATAGCAGGTGTGAATGGTTATGCATTTTTACAGATTCAAAAGTGGTCAATTTACTAGTTATACATGTACAGATTGTCAGGTGAGACTAACTCACATGTTTGAGCTGGAGACACAACAACAAATGCACGAATGAGATCCCAACAAGCACGATAACAAGACACAAAGATGAGTGGGAGAGAGAAAGTATCAATTCCCTTGGATACATTCAACAAAACAAGTTTAACAACACATAAATTTCAACATAAAACACCTTTAAACAATGATAGAATTGGATGCATAAACAAATCCAAAGTGTTTGCACTTGCTTTCTACCACATATGTTTCAGCTCCAGATCTGAAATGGCACGGCTAAAGGCATGGTTTGGATCTTGTTTGGGTTCCTAAAGGTCGGCCTAGCATGGGAAAATGATGGAGCAAAGTATGGTAGAGATATGAGCATGAGCACAACTACACAAGGCAAAGCAACAATGGCTTTCTATGCAACAAAGGTCATGGCCACTAGCATCATGGGCTTGACCAGGTCTGTAGTGGGTTAGAAGAGGGTGTGGCAGAGGGTGTAGGTCAGGAATTTGCTGGTGGTGGTTGTGTATGGTCGGCAAAAGTGGTGGAGGAGGTGATGGAAGCAAGGTAGTGGTTGGCGATGCAAGTGTACGTGGTGTATGCTCATATTTTGGTGGGTCTACTTAATCAAGGGGCAAGGCCATGGCTTGGGTTTGGGCTGGAGGAGGTGATGACCACATGTGGTGGTGGTGGAGGAGGCCAAGGTGGAGGAGATGGAAGGAGATTAGCCTTGAAGGTGAAGAAAGCAAGAGCAAAACCATAAGAAAATGAGTAGAAAGAAGAAGAAGATTACCAACTCTTTGCCTAAGGAATGGTGGCCGAACTATTTTCAGAGATGAGAAGTAAATTTTTTCTACGTGAAATGATAGAGGAGTCGGCTGGAGATAGGAAGTTATGACAGCAATTGAAGTGGTGTAATGGTCGGAGTTGAAAAAGGTGAGAATACAAAGAGCCTCAAGAAATAAAAAGTCATAAAAACTTTTCAAATTACCTTTAATTTATTTATATAAGTTTAAATTACTGAGAATAATAATAATTTCATTAAAAATTTAAAAAATTCAACAAAATATAAAATATAAATAAATAAATAATAATTATATAAGGTAAAATTAAGAAAATAGCTCAAAAAAATGCAAACTAGTCAAGAAAATTTGAAAATAAACAGAATATATTTTGAAAAAATTATATGGACTTGGAAAATATTTAAAAATAAAGATAATAAAATAAAATAAAAATGCCTTCACAAAAATTATAAATAAATTTTAATTAAATATAATTTAAATAAAGAAAATAGCAGAAAAATGGAAACTAGGTTTTAAAATTTGGAAATAAATTCAATAACCTTTGGAAAAATTCATACATCACTTTAAAAATATTTAAAAGTCAAAATATAAATAATATAACATAAATATACAAATTAGAATAAGATATATCAAGCAAAAATATCATTTATATAAATTAAGACAAAGAATATTGTTAAATAATCCTATATACACAAATATTGTAAAGGGTATAACATCCACAATTTAAATCCAATTTCAACGAAATGAAAAGCAGTATTCATGGTATTAAATCTATTTTCATAATAAAAGATAAAATTCAAGAATTAAAAAATTTTAATTTAAAAGTCAAAGTTTGACCAGTTTTGACCACAAATCCATTTTTCAGGAAAATATTCACTTTATACCAGTTTGAAATTATAATTCATATAATAATCAAAATTTATATTTAAAAGGGAAATTTTTAAATAAAACAAGTATAAAATAATTTCAAAATAAAATAAAGTCAAATTTAAATTATATGCCAAAAATCTAGGGTTGTTACACTCTCCCCCACTCAAAACTTTTCGTCCCCAAAAAGGAATGAGGTATGGGAAAGCACAGAAAAAGATAAAGTGAAATAAGATTAAGACAAGATGACAAGGAGATTGAAATTATACCTGGTAACTATTGTTATAGGTAAGTTTAACAAGGTGGAGATTATCAAAGATTATAGAAAGATTTCTAAACAGAAAAATTATAGAAAAATGCCTACACGGACCTGAAGCAAGATAAGGAAAATAAGGACAACCAAAAGATATTTTGAAAAACAAAATAAGATACTAATTTAGAAACCATGGAAATTTCAACTTAAATAAATAATTAATTTTTACACAAGTTGAATAAAACTTAACTATCTCAAATTTTATTATCTTATCTTCTAATCATCTTAAATTAACAATTTATAAGATCATGGATTTGAAAAATAATCATTCATTACACTCATAATGTACTTAATAAATTTGATTCTTCTTTATTCCTATCTAAAGTTAAATTTATTCCTCTCAATATATTTTACCATCTATGCCCTTTATACTTACTCTTATTATAACTACTTTAATTTATTGTTAGTTCCATCAACATCATTTTATATTATAAATTATTCAATTAACCTTTTATTCTATTTACTCCTGTTAATCATTTTATAACTAAAATTTAAGTGTATAACATTTATTTTAACCATTCAAATTTTATGTATAAATTTTTTTTTGTATATTATCCAATTACATTGTTAACTTCTGTATTATTTGGGTAAGTTATATTTAAATGCATTTGAGTATTATACAAATAAAACTTTCTAATTCCCTCATCTCAAGTTTGAATTATTTATCTAAAATTTTGATTTTCTTTTTATAATTGAAATGATTCTTTAAGATAAAGTTTAAGAATAAAATTTTCGATTCCTTCAAACCATTTAGAGATAATTAAATATGTACACATAATATGTCAAATCAAATTTACATCATATATATATATATATATATATATATATATATATATATATATATATTATAATCCAGTCTTATTTTAGAAATTCAAATCAATTAAATTTCCTAAAACAAAGCTGCAGCAAGACTACAGAATGGTCTCTTCACTTCGAAACTCAAAAATGAACGTCGATGATCCAACGGTCATTACCGAAGTTATTTTCCAACGACAAAGAGAAGAGCACTAACTTTAAACTTTTAAATTTCTTGGAACAAATTTCTATTAGAAAATACTTTAAATAATATACACCTTTTAAAACTTTAAGCACAAGGTTTGAAACCATCGAAAATTAAATTCTCAAATTTCTTGTTTTAACTCATTTCCGTTCCCAAATGAATTTATAAATAGCTATTTATAAATTCATTTATAGAACAATAAATGATAAATCAAGTATTATCATTTCAAATGATCAATTTAAATCAATTGATTAAGTTCCATAAATTTACTTATATCAAAACTTATTTCATTAACAAAATTTTATTAAAATAATATTGTGTTAGTTTGTTCTGTCAAAATGTTTTAGAAATCCCATCGATAGCGTTGATCAGATGAATCGATCAGAAATCCAATTCAACATCAACAACTCAAACAACACAATATATAAAACATTTAAATTTTAAATATTAGTTTACAAATACACTATACATGAATAGATTTTCAAAGAAGGATAGAGATTCAAATACGATTAACTCAAATAAAAGGAAATTCTGATTTGAAAATAATTTGGAAACAAGGATGAGATGCTTAAATAAAAGAACCGGAAGATGGATAAGCCTATATAAATCGTGGGCAACTTTAACTGGTCAACCGTGACTTAAAGAATAAGATCGATGTGGATTTTCTGGGGGTAAATCTACATTCAACCTCAGGAGATAGAGTTTGGAATAATAAAATATATTAGCATTTAAACCAAGGATAGATATAAATCTCTGGTGAATCGATGCTAATTGTAAAGGAGTTTCTCCTTTTACAAATGAATTTTTGAGATTAGCAGGACCGCCAATTCAACATAAAGCCCATTCGAAGTGGAGTTATGGGATACTCCAGAATCAAAAGAAGATGAATAGTGAGGGACATGAATGGATTTTGGAACTGTAGGGAACGTTCCAAAATTCAAATGAAATTTGAATCAAAGAGGAAGAGATTCAAGTTTGGATGAAAGTGATGCAGCGCAATTTACCAACTCAACGGATTTGAGTCGTTCAAAAGCCTTAGGTCGCTTACGACCTAGTGAAGGTCGCTCGCGAGGTAACACGTTAAGCACCAAGGCATTCAAGCGACCTATTGAAATAGATGATTTAGTGGAAGACGATGAAGAACACCGGCAGGTTATTCTTAGGTTGCTGGAGCGACCTAACGAGCTAAAACACGTTGATAAATCGCTTGAACGACTTGGCGCGTTAAGTCCAGTTTCCTTAGGTCGCGAGCGAGTCATGTGACCGACCTAGCGGGTTAAGCGACCCAGTGCGCATTTCTTTAGGTCGTTCCGACCTTTCGAGCTACGACCTTGCCGAGTTACGACCTATGTTAGGTCGCACAAGATGATATGTCGTTCATTTCTTATGCCGCTGAAGCTTAGGTCGCTGAAGCATTTATGGAGCCAAGCTACTGCTTATGCCGAAGGATGTTGAGTCGCTAGTTCTTGAGTCGCACTGTTGTATGTTGTAACTACTTATGTCATTTGTTAGGTCGTGTATTGTAAATAGTACTACTAATTGTGTTGTAATTTCCTTAGGTCGACAACCTGTTAGATCGCCTGTGTGTTGAGTCGTAGGTCACATGAATGTATAGGTTGTGAGTTAATGCATATGTGCTGTGTTGTAAAAAGCCTATAAATAGGCAGGTTTGGTCATTTGTAAAAGGTAAGTTGATTTTGAATAAACTTTTGTTTAAGTGCTTTGTGCCTCTTTGAAATTGAAAGTTGAGCGTTGTCTCCTTTCTCCATTTTCGGTAATTTGAGTGCGCTCGAATCAACGGATTTGAAGCCGATTCACGGAATCTCGTGTGCGAGATCAGCGTAGAAGAATCATAGATCTTTTAACACGGTATCGTGCGCGATCAACGTGTTGGAGATAGCTAGAATTCGGTATCTCTCGAGATCAACGAATTTGGGCGTTCGGTATTTTCAAACCACAGATTCAACTTTTCACCATTTCATCCATTTTCATTTTATCCGCTGCGTCAGTTTGGTATCAGAGCTAGACTTAGCCAATCATAGCTAAGCCGAGCCTATTGGGAGAAGATTTGAAGTGTTGAAGTTAGATCCGAGCTACAAATGGAGGTGTGCATCACTTGTGTTAATCAGAGCCGAGCCAAGTAAGTGCAGGCCGTGAGTTGAAGTTTTGAACCAAGGCTGAGAGTTAAAGTGTTTGGATTTGTTAAAGATTCGACAATGCCTCCGAGAAGAGCTAATCGTTTTCAAAATGTTGAAGATGTGTATCGTAGACAAGAAGCTGAACAAATGGAACAACGTATTAATGAAAAATTTGATGAAGGTATTGGAAAGTTAGAGAAATTGATGAATGACATGAATCAGAGTCAAATGAGAAGGTCACCAGTCTTGAACCGTAGAGGAAAAAAAGTTTCGCCATCAGTTGCGGAAGCGAGAAGGGTGTCACCACAATCTTATCGGGATCGAAAAGAATCATTAGTTTCAATGAGAAGAGAATACAATGAGTACAGAAATGAAGAGAGAAGAACTCCACGTGAGTTTGGAGATGAACCATATCACGATGTTGAAAGACATAGTAGAAGAGATATGCGTGATCGTGGAAATATTAATGGTTGAGATCGATATCAAAGTACATTTGATTATGATGAAGATGGTGATAGATGTAGTGTTCATTATTGAGATCGAGACCAAGTACGAAATCAATATTGTGATGTAGAGGATGATCGCAAATGGGAGTTGGGGATAAAGACTGAAATTCCAGAATTCAAAGGTGTAATGATCGCGGAAGAGTTTTTGGATTGGTTATCGAATGTTGAAGAAATTTTTGACTTCAAGGAAGTACTTGAGCATCGTAGAGTTAAGTTGGTTGCTACACCATTGAGGGGAAGAGCTATGGCATGGTGGCAGCAAACTAAACTTACACGGGAAAGGATAGGAAAGTCAAAGATAGTTTCACGGGAGAAGATGAAGAAGTTGATGAAGGCTACTTTCTTGCCTTATAATTATCAGTCTCTTACGTATCAGCGCTTACAGAATTTGAGACAAGGGACAAAGTCGGTGAATGATTATGCAGATGAATTTTATCAGTTGATTGCCAAAAATGACATCATGGAGACAGAGGAACAGTTGACAGCTAGATTTGTTGGAGGATTGAGAATGCAAACTTAGGATATGGTGAATATGTTTGATCCAAGATCCGTTGCTGAAGCACACCAGAAGGCTCTAGCTTGGGAGAGGCAAGGTAGAAGAGGAGGTGGTGTGTTTACAAATTCCAACAATCAATTGAAAGGGGCTAGTAGCAATACGAATATTTCCAAGGCTGTTACTAAACCGGTTGTCAATGAAGTAGCTAAGACCAAGGTCAACAACAATTTCAAGTGCTTTAATTGTCAGGAATTTGGTCATAAAATCAATTAATGTCCGAAGCCGAAGAAGCGAGTGATGGTTGCTGAGGTTGAGGATGAGGATGCAGAAGTAGAATGTTCTAATTCACCACAAGCCGAGGAGGAAGAAGAATTGTCGAGAGACGAAGGTTGTAACTTGATGATGAGGAGGTCGTGTTTGACACCAAAGCAAGAGGATGAGTCAAGTTGGTTGAGGAGTAATATTTTCCAGTCAACGTGTACTATCTTGGGAAAGGTTTGCAAGTTTGTCATCGATGCGGGAAGTTATGATAATATCATCTCTTCAGAAGCTGTAAAGAAGTTAGCATTAAAGACAGAGAAGCATCCTAAACCTTACAAGTTAGCTTGGTTGAGAAAAGGTGGTGAAGTGAAGGTTGATCGAAGGGCTTGTGTAAAATTTTCCATTAGAAAGAAGTACAAAGATGATATCTGGTTTGATGTTGTGGATATGGACGTATGTCATTTGCTGTTGGGAAGACCATGGCAGTACGATAGAGCCGTGCAACATGATAGGAGAACTAACTGTTATAGTTTCATATTCGGGCACCAAAATCACTTTAGTTCCTAAAAAGCGACAACAAGAAGAAAGCAGGTTGGAGGAGATTGAAGAACTGAAGACTTTGCTATCTTTGAAGGAGTTTGTTAAAGAAGTCGAAGACGAACCTGAAGTATTTTTGTTGATTGGACGTGAGAGTAATGAAGTGGTTGAAATTCCTGAAGAAGTAAAGCCAGTGCTGGAAGAATTTGAGGATGTATTTCCAGAAGAGTTGCCCAAAGAATTACCACCATTGAGAGACATACAACACCAGATAGATCTTGTTCCAGGAGCTGTGCTACCACATAGACCACATTACAGAATGAGTCCAAAGGAGCACGAAGAGTTGAGAAGGCAGGTGGAAGAATTGCTTGAACAAGGGTGCATACAAGAGAGTTTAAGTCCTTGTGCATTACCAGCTTTGTTAGTGCCGAAGAAGGATGGTTCGTGGAGGATTTGTATAGATAGCAGGGCACTTAATAAAAATAACTTTCAGATACAGGTTTCCGATGCCAAGGCTTGATGATCTGTTGGATCAAATCAGTGGGTTTGTAATCTTTTCGAAGATTGATCTTAAGAGTGGTTATCATCAGATTCGAATTAGACCTGGGGACGAATGGAAGACAACATTCAAGACGAGGGAAGGATTATATGAATGGGTGGTCATGCCATTTGGTCTTTCGAACGCACCAAGTACGTTTATGAGGGTGATGAACCAAATTTTCAGACCGTACATTGGGAAGTTTGTTGTAGTTTATTTTGATGATATCTTGATTTATAGTGCGAGCACTGAAGTGCATATTCAACACTTGCGGAGGGTGTTAACTATTCTTCGTCAGGAACAGTTTTATGCAACAACGAAGAAATGTGTGTTTATCACGCATAGTGTTTTTTTTGGGGTATGCATTGTCCAAGGATGGAATTCAGGTGGACGATAATAAAGTAGAAGCAATCATAAACTGGCCACAACCCAAGACAATAACAGAAGTTAGAAGTTTTCATGGTTTAGCATCATTCTACCGAAGATTTATTCCACATTTCAGTAGCATGACGACACCAGTTACTGATTGTATGAAGGGTAAGCAATTTTCATGGCCAGAGGAAGCAGGATTTACTTCTGAGCAGATCAAGGAACTTTTGACGTCAGCGCCCATTCTAGTATTACCAGACTTTCAGTTGTTGTTTGAACTACATACTGATGCATCTAATGTTGGAATTGGAGGGGTGTTAAGTCAGAGGGGCCGTCCTATTGCTTATTTTAGTGAGAAGCTTTTAGGAGCCAAGATGAGATATAATACTTATGATGTAGAATTTTACGCTGTTGTGCAAGCTGTGAAACATTGGAGACACTATTTGTTCCATAAAGAATTTGTTTTATATACTGATCATGAAGCGTTGAAGCATTTGCAAGGGCAGGACAAGATTGCAGCTAGTTATGCCTCGTGGATTGCATACTTACAATAATTTACGTTTGTTGTGAAACACAACTCGGAAGTTACAAACCGTGTGGCAGATGCATTGAGTAGAAGAAATCATTTGTTGAACACGATGAAAGTTGAAGTGACGGGGTTTGATGTTTTGCCAGAATTGTTTGTTGAGGATCCTTACTTTGCAAAGATTGTAGATGAAATCAAGAAAGGGAAGACGGATGAGTACGTGTTAGTGGATGGTTTTCTTTTCAAAGGAAATTGGTTGTGTATACCAGAAGGCAGCTTACGAATGAAGATTGTGAAAGAATTGCATGAAGAAGGACATGTGGGAAGAGATCGTACTTTGCAGTTGATTTCTCAATCATATTTTTGGCCTTCCATGAGGAAAGAAGTTGAAAGATTTGTGGAGAGATGTCACATATGTCAAGTTCCCAAAGGGATAGCTACGAATGCAGGATTGTATATGCCATTACCCGTGCCTACTAGACCATGGGTTGACATTAGCATGGATTTTGTTTTGGGTTTTCCAAGAACATAGAGGGGAAATGATTCTATATATGTTGTGGTGGATAGATTTTCAAAGATGGCACATTTCATAGCTTGTAAAAAGACCGCTGCTGCAGTCCGTGTTGCTCAATTATTCTTTAAAGAGTTTTATCGACTACATGGGCTACCTGAAACCATTGTTTCTGACTGGGATACTCGTTTTCGAAGTCATTTTTGGTTGAGTCTGTGGAAGATGGTTGGGACGAAGCTGAATTTTCGTAGCGCCTATCATCCACAAACAGATGGGAAAACGGAAGTGGTGAATAGATCATTGGGAAACTTGTTGAGATGTCTTGCGAAAGATAATTTGAAGAGCTGGGATATGAAGTTATGTCAGGCGAAATTTGCACATAATCACGCTGTTAATCGAAGTACTGGATTCAGTCCATTTCAAGTTGTATATTCAGCAATTCCGAAGGGACCATTGAATTTGACGACAGTGCCATATCAAAAGGGATTTGTTAAGCGAGCTTGTTCTTTCGTGAATGAGTTGCAGGAGTGTCACAGAACTGTTCATGAATGATTGCTTGCATCAAATGAGAAGTATAAACAACTGGCAGATAAGAAGCGAAGGATTGTGGACTTCAAAGAAGGTGATTTTGTTTACGCAGTATTGACAAAAGATCATTTTCCAGTTAGAACTTACAACAAATTGAAAACCCGAAAGATTTGTCCAGTGGAAATCTTGAAGAAGATCAATGATAATGATTATCAGTTGAGAATGCCGGATCATGTCCATACTTATGATGTTTTCAATGTTAAACATTTGATTCCACATCATGGGGATAAGCTTGCCGAGGAAGAGGAAGGTGCAAATTCGAGGTCGAATTCTTATTAACCGGGGAGGGATGATGCAGCGCAATCTACCAACTCAATGGATTTGAGTCGTTCAAGGGCCTTAGGTCGCTCACGACCTAGTGAGGGTTGCTCGCGAGGTAACACATTAAGAACCAAGGCATTCAAGCAACCTATTGAAATAGATGATTCAGTGGAAGACGATGAAGAACACCAGCAGGTTATTCTTAGGTCGCTGGAGCGACCTAATGAGCTAAAACACGTTGATAAATCGCTTGAACGACTTGGCGCGTTAAGTCCAGTTTCCTTAGGTCGCGAGCGAGTCATGTGACCGACCTAGCGGGTTAAGCGACCCAGTGCACATTTCATTAGGTCGCCCGACCTTTCGAGCTACGACCTTGCCGAGTTACGACCTATGTTAGGTCGTACAAGATGATATGCCGTTCATTTCTTATGGCATTGAAGCTTAGGTCGCTGAAACATTTTTGGAGCCAAGCTATTGCTTACGCCGAAGGATGTTGAGTCTCTAGTTCTTGAGTCGCACTGTTGTATGTTGTAACTACTTATGTCATTTGTTAGGTAGTGTATTGTAAATAGTACTACTAATTGTGTTGTAATTTCCTTAGGTCGGCAACCTGTTAGGTCGCCTGTGTGTTGAGTCGTAGGTCGCATGAATGTATTGGTCGTGAGTTACTGCATATGTGATGTGTTGTAAAAAGCCTATAAATAGGCGGGTTTGGTCATTTGTAAAAGGTAAGTTGATTTTGAATAAACTTTTGTTTGAGTGCTTTGTGCCTCTTTGAAATTGGAAGTTGAGCGTTGTCTCCTTTCTCCATTTTCGGTTATTTGAGTGCGCTCGAATCAACAGATTTGAAGCCGATTCATGGAATCTCGTGCGCGAGATCAACGTAGAAGAATCGTAGATCTTTTAACACGGTATCGTGCGCGATCAACGTATTGGAGATAGCTAAAATTCGGTATCTCTCGAGATCAACGAAGTTGGGCGTTCGGTATTTTCAAACCACAGATTCAACTTTTCACGTTTCATCCGTTTTCGTTTTATCCGCTCCGTCAGAAAGTGATTCTGTAACTAAATTTACCATACATTCTAAGTTTTTCCTCAAAGCCAAAGCTCTGATACCAACTGTAACAACCCGATATTTTCAAGCATTCGCATCCGCACATGCTGGACTTGAATTTCTCAAAATACCGCGTTGTAAATAAAATTTGGCAAATCTCAGGACATACAGTAAATAAAAATCACGGAACACAGACAAAGAGTAAGAAATGCAGTGGAAGTAAAAGAGATAGTAGTTCATGAAGCTACTATGAAAATATACCAGAGTTAAATAAAATACAACAGAATAAATAAAGTACAACACAAGTCTCAAGATAATAACCAAGTACAAGCTGAATAGAACAACAGAACTGGAATAGATAAAACTAGATAAGCAGATGATCTCCAGCGATTCCAAACTCCAGAAAGTGGAATCCAAATCTGCGAATAACTCAGGCCGACCCAAGCGTAAATAAAATACAAACACTCGAGTCAGGACAATATATATTTATATAATATAAACCAACTCAAGTGAACTGTAACAAAGTACAAGTAACTTAAAGGATGCCTGGGACCGCCCATCCTCTAAGGATACGTTAAACTATTTACTATGTAGTTATATTTCGCTATTGTAATAATGTCTACAGTAAAATAAACATACTTTTAAATAGCGTTCCGGGCTACCCATATCACCCTTCACACATAATAGTCCCAGTAGTCCATCCATTATCAGCATATCTTCGAGAGACTACCCTAAATACTCCATGTGCTACAGGAGAAAAACAAACTCGTGGTAAAGGCTCGATATGGTAGGTGACACGACACACAAGGCAATGCCAGGGTAGATATACCAATTACGCACACGGGCTGGTGGTAACGTAGCAGCCACATACGCCTACCTCGGAACACACTCCAAACCAAAATCGAAGGATGGCCATCTAATCAATCGCAAGTAAGACTATGTAACGAAGGAATGTGTCTGATCAGAGGAATGACCTCACTTGGCCCGAGATTTCTCCTGTTTTAGTCACCTTATGCCAACTCACGGGAGTTGGGTTTACGTAATATACCTCTAGAACGTCGCCATCATCTTACTTCATTCTGGAATCTCCACGGCGTACACGGTTGTCAAAGTGGTTTTCGGTATCGATAGAGAGTATGCCAGATATCCGATCCCGGTTTCTTTGCCAACCAATCGTTATTATAACCCGTAGTTATAATTTAAAATGGTATTTATACTTCAAGATAGAATATCATTTCAAATCCAAATCTTTATCAAAATAAAGATTAAATTAATTCCAAACCATTTCAAAAACATCATATCTTTCCAAAACTTCATGTCAAATCATTTCAATATATTAAAATATCATATCTTTAAAAAACTTATTTTCAAATCATTTTAATATATCAAAATATCATATCCTTACAAAACTTCATTTCCAATCATTTTAGTATATCAAAATATCATATCTTTCCAAAACCATATTTCAAATCATTTTAATATGTCAAAATATCGTATCTTTACAAAACCACATTTCAAATCATTTTAATATATCAAAATATCATATCTTTTCAAAACCACATTTCAAATCATTTTAATATATCAAAATATCATATCTTTTGAAAACCACATTCATTTTATTTAAAATACCATTTCAACACACATTTCAAAATAGTTTATATTCCAAAACAGATTACTTTATTTTAAATCATAAAAAAATTGAAGCTTTTATATTTAATAATTAAATTATTAAATTTGCAAAATTTTCAACTTTCATAGTTCATTTATTCACTTAAGTTTATCAAAACAGTGAAAATTCACTCTTCGCAGCATTTAGAAAACGCTACGGAAAGTTACATTCAAAACAGTTCAATTTAACAAAAGATAGCATTTTAAGATGTTGTAATTGGGTTTACTTAAATTTCAAATAAACGTAGTTAAATTCTACAATTATAGAACTTACATAAATTGCTATAATAGCCTTTAATTCAATTTAGCTTTTTAGTTCATTATCATGAACTACAAGATTTACAAATGCTGTAATATCATTTACATTACAATTAATAACATTTCAAAAATGCAGTTAATTAACTTCAAATATTCAAAAAAAATTCACAACCAATTATATTTTTATTTAAAACATTTTTAACTTATAAAATCATACATTTTCACATTTATAAACATCATTTAATTTTCCTTAAGTTCATGATTTTATAAAGTTAAATTTCCATTCAAAAATCAAGATTTAATAATAATTCACATATTAAATCTCAACATTCAATTATAAATTCATTAAATTAAATTTCAACTTAACACTTAAGTTAAAATTTCAAACTATGACTTAATTTCAATTTTATTCACTTAACTTAAAATTCACTTTTAAGCAAAATTCACAAATTCCCATTTTGGTTATATTTCAAAATTTTGACTTAAATAATTATTCATTTCACATTTTAACTTTATTCAAAAATAATTAATATATTATGAAATCACTTTAAATTCATTTTAATTCAAATTATCATAAATTTATCATAATTTCATATTTAATTTAATTTCCAATTATAATTAAATCAAAATTTCGAAAATAACTTACATTCAAATTTTCTTTCCTTTCCATTATTAATTTAACTTATAAATTTCCATAAAATCAATAATACTTTACAAAAATCATTTTTAATTAAGTTTAAATCAAAATATAGAAATATTCACATTTCTAAAATATTTAAAAAAAATTAGAAAAACATATTTTAACTACGGGTCTGTATATAATTTTCTACGCTAGGTAAAGTGATACGGGTAATATTTCATTTCAACCCGTAATTTATAGAGAAAACCCGGGTTTTATCATTTCAAACCCGCAGTCCCAAGTAAATGAAATAAATTGAAAATCATTCAGGCCTATCATTTCAGTCCATAACGATTTTCCCTGATTCTAATGTCCGTTCGGGTATGTATCATTTCAACCCACAATGATTCTAATCTAAAGGGAACTTGCAGTGTGATTAACTGATATAAACAACAGAACAGTATAATATAATAGTAACATATGATATAACATGTGTTTAAGCATGGATGAACATCATATAATCATAATATAGCAGGTGTGAATGGTTATGCATTTTTACAGATTCAAAAGGGGTCAATTTACTAGTTATATATGTACAGATTGTCAGGTGAGACTAACTCACATGTTTGAGCTGGAGACTCAACAACGAATGCACGAATGAGATCCCAACAAGCATGATAACATGACACAAAGATGAGTGGCAGAGCCAAAGTATCAATTCCCTTGGATACATTCAACAAAACTAGTATAACAACACATAAGTTACAACATAAAATACCATTAAACAATGAAAGAATTGGATGGATAAACAAATCCAAAGTGTTTGCACTTGCTTTCTACCACATATGCTTCAGCTCCAGATCTGAAATGGCACCGCGAATGGCATGGTTTGGATCTTGTTTGTGTTCCTAAAGGTCGGCCTAGCATGGGAAAATGATGGAGCAAAGTACGGTAGAGATATAAGCATGGACACAACTACACAAGGCAAAGCAACAATGGTTTTCTATGCAACAAAGGTCACGACCACAAGCATCATGGGCACGGCCAGATCTGTAGTGGGCTGGAAGAAGGTGTGGCAGAGGGTGCAGGTAAGGATTTTTCTTGTGGTGGTGGTGTATGGTCGGCCAAAGTGGTGGAGGAGGTGATGGAAGCATGGTAGTGGTCAGCGATGCAAGTGTATGTGGTGTATGCTCATATTTTGGTGGGTCTACTTCATCAAGGGGCATGGCCATGGCTTGGATTTGGGCTGGAGGACGAGTTGACCGGATGTGGTGGTTGTGGAGGAGGCCAAGGTGGAGGAGATGGAAGGAGCTTAGCCTTGAAGGTGAAGAAAGCAAGAGCAAAATCATAAGAAAACAAGAAGAAAATGAGTAGAAAGAAGAAGAAGATTACCAACTCTTTGCCTAAGGAATGGAGGCCGAACTATTTTCAGATGAGAAGTAAATTTTTTATACGTGAAATGATAGAGGAATCGGCTGGAGATAGGAAGTTATGACAGCAATTGAAGTGGTGTAATGGTTGGAGTTGAAAAAGGTGAGAATACAAAGAGACTTAAGAAATAAAAAGTCACAAAACCTTTTCAAATTACCTTTAATTTATTTATATAAGTTTAAATTACTGAGAATAATAATAATTTCAGTAAAAATTTCGAAAATGCAACAAAATATAAAATATAAATAAATAAATAATAATTATAAAAGGTAAAAATAAGAAAATAGCTCAAAAAATGCAAACTAGTCAAGAAAATTTGAAAATAAACAGAATATATTTTGGAAAAATTATATGGACTTGGAAAGTATTTAAAAATAAAGATAATAACATAGAATAAAAATTCCTTCACAAAAATTAATAAATAAATTTTAATTAAATGTAGTTTAAATAAAGAAAATATCAGAAAAATGGAAACTAGGTTTTAAAATTTGGAAATAAATTCAATAAGCTTTGGAAAAATTCATACATCACTTTAAAAATATTTAAAAGTCAAAATATACATAATATAACATAAATATACAAATTAGAATAAGATATATCAAGTAAAAATATCATTTATATGAATTAAAACAAAGAATATTGTTAAATAATCCTATATACACACAATATTGTAAAGGGTATAACTTCCACAATTTAAATCCAATTTCAACGAAACGAAAAGCAGTATTCATGATATTAAATCTATTTTCATAATAAAAGATAAAAATTCAAGAATTAAAACATTTAAATTTAAAATTTAAAAGTCAAAGTTTGACTAGTTTTGACCACAAATCCATTTTTCAGGAAAATATTCAATTTATGCCAGTTTGAAATTATAATTCATATAATAATCAAAATTTATATTTAAAAATGAAATGTTTGAAATAAAACAAGATTAAATTAGTTTCAAAATAAAATAAAGTCAAATTTAAATTATATGCCAAAAAACTAGGGCTATTACAACCAGCGTCTCCTTTGCGTGGTTCGATCCGAAAAAAATAACAATATATATATATATATATATATATATATATATATCACAAATATACATCTCATAATCAAGGATGAGGCATCCCGAAGGGAAAAAAATGTAAAAGTACGATATGTAATCCGAAATATGTACCTTATATATTACTGGCAAGCATATACGGCTAATATAGCGCGAAAGCGAGCTCTAATAGTGAAGCAAGCGCAATCTGCACCTACTAAACACTCAACAAACAATGAGAAACATGTATATATGAAAGAAATATCAATATACATAATATACCAACAACTACATATGTCAATATAGTAAATGCCATAAATAAGCAACAAATCCAGCCCTCAAACAACTATCATCCAACTAACATCCAACAAATAAATATACTTTCACTTCTCATTAATATTTACTAAATTGATTTATTTTCAATTTAATCACGTTTGATTCATTAACATTGGATGTAACATCCAGCCTTTTTGCATGCTTTAAATCGACACACGTGCCAATTCAAACCATACAGAAGGGCGGATTGTTATGGGGTAAATAAGAAAAACAAGAATGAAATAAAACAAATAGAATCTCACAATGGAAGGACAAAATATAATAATCAAATATACAATTCATGAAGCTGTTTTTCAAAATATTTAATTATATTTACAATATATATCAGAGTTATACAAACCATAGATATCTATAATGCAGCGGAATATAATAGTGTAGTGGAACTGTTGGGTACGTTTCTACCACCCACCGAATCAAAGCGAACCAACTAGAAATAACATGCCGAACCAACCAGAAGTAGCATGCCGAACCAACTCGAAGTAGCCACCACCGAATCAACCTATCGGACCAAGCCACGCCTTCACCACCGAACCATCCCTTCTCCGAGCTACTACCGAACCAGGTGCCTTCCGAACCAAATAGAATCACCCACCTACCACCGAATCACCTATCACCGGATCAAACCCCACTTTCATGCATAGCCGAACCAGAGAGCTACCGGACCAGCTACCATTATCCACTGCCGAACCAAAGGAGGGAACGACCGGATCATTCACCACCAGACCAAGTCCTACCGGACCAACTCTGCCAGGCCAGATCACATCAGCCCAAGCCCACCAGCGGCTATATACATCCAAGATCCCTACCCCCAACCTCACTCTATAAATAGAGGGGCAGGGGTACAACAATGACAAACAAGTTTGAGAGCTCAAGCACGGATAGAACTTTCAAACAACTTTCAGTTACTTGTAATCAAAGCTTGGTACTTGTAATCTGAATAGAAAAGGAGAATAACATAAAAAGTGGACATAGGCACGTTCTGGCCGAACCACTATAAATCTGTATGTCTTTTACAGTTTAGTCCCTGCTTTTTATATATTTGCATAAATCACCCAAATCACTAAGAACAACTTAAAATCGACTAAACCATACGACTTGGAGGTGTTTGCCCATTTTTTGTGCAAACATTTTTGGTGCTTTCACTGAGAACTCGAGCTAGAAGCCTCAGCTTCTCCCACTCAACCTTTATCCTGACAACATCGCTCATTTCTTGGAAAACATGCCTCCCAGGCCGAGGAAAGATGGTAGCAAAGGAAAGAACATCGCAACTAACAGCATCCCAGATCCAGTGATCACAGATCAAGAGAATCATCCTGCTCCAACAGCAAATGGAAATCAGGCAAATCCGACAGCTCCTTCGGCGGAGCAACCAATTACTAGGGCAGATCTGGACAGAGTTGTGGCTGAAGTAACTAACCGCTTCATATCCCAACAAGAAGCCTTGGTGGATCAACTCATGTCACGCTTAAGGGATGCTGAAGAATCCAACCGCAACACTGAATCGTGGGGTGAGTGCCAGTCTGGAGGATGTGGGAGACGACAAAGATCTTTTTTCTACGAAGAAGCTAACAACAAAAACAGCAACGGTAGGAGCCGTGCCCGGACTCAGCCCGAATTCCGACCCGAAGAAGCACTTGGAACCGAACCCAACAGGGGAGGTACCAGGCAAGGGTTAGATGTAGCTGAGCCCGTCATGCTACCTAGCCATGGGAACGCTACTGAGCGAGGCCGAGCTAGAGTCCAGCCCGAAGTTGGACCCGAGGAAGTGCTTGGAGCAGAACCCAACAGGGGAAGATCCAGGCAAGGGCCAATTGTAACTAACCCTAGCATGCTCCCAGAAGATCGAAGACAGCCATTGGAAAAAGTTAGGAGTGATAGTCTATACCATCCCTATAGGTCATCTGGATGGGATTGATCCCGTAGAGTAGAACCAGCTCGTTCCTATCTACCCCAAATTCTGATGAGAGGATGGCACGATTGTTCAGGGAATGCGTCCGACGGGATCAAAGAGATCGAGGGATAGGCGCTAGGGTAACCAGCCCCTTCACCTGCAATATCGAAATTGCCATCACCCCCCGAGAATGGAAAATGCCAAGAATGGAACCTTACAAGGGAACCTCTGACCCCGCTGTACACTTGCAGAGACACACACAGCATATGCTAATGAGCGGAGCAACAGACAGAGTGTTGTGTAAATGCTTTCCACTATCCTTGGCAGATCTAGCTACCTCCTTGTTCTGCCATCTGCCCCAAGAATCCATCAGCTCATGGGAAATGTTGAAAGAAAAGTTCATCAGCCAGTTCCGCATTCATGTGGAACAACCCAAGGACGCTTATTCCCTATCTAATATCAAAAAAAATCCCGGGGAGAGAGTGCAACAATATCTAACCCGATTCAACACCGCAGCAGCCGCACTCTGAGATGCCGATGAGAAACTTATCCTAATGGCCCTCTGCAGTGGTGTGCATCCAGATATTAAATTTGCTAGGAGACTAACGAAAGAAAAGCCAGCTACCTTACCCGATTTCTTCCATGAAGCCGGAAAATATATGAGACTTGAAGAGGCTGCCATTGAAAGGCAGACAGGGCAACAAACCAAGGCAGCTCATGGCAACACATCCGCAGTAGCAAAGGACGTTCGAAGAAATGACTCCAGAGATAGCACTGGGCAAGAAAGGGGAAAAGAGCTTGTATAGGCCAGGATCGAGATTTGACTCTTACACTCCTCTAAATGAAACAATCGAAAACATCTTCTTGGCCACCCAGGATGAAGTTAGATACAAGCGCCCCCCGCACAAGAAGGATTCAGATAATACAATTAATTCTGGAAAGTTCTGCCGATTCCACGAATCTCATGGGCATGACACCAATGAATGCCATCATCTCCGGGAATTGATTGAAGAACACATCAGAAGGAAGAGACTAGAGCGCTATGTGAAAGGTCAGAACATGACTTCAAATCCTGTCAATGAGAACCCGGGGCTGCCCCTTCCGGAAGTAGGCGGAGGAAATCGCAACACCAGCTGCTCAACTCAAGAGAAGATAGTGGTCCTTACCATATCAGGAGGACCACACATCGCCGACGGAAGCTGGGCAGAGATGGAGAGATACGGTAAGTCGCTTAGAGAAAATGAAGGCTACGTTAATTCTATTACCAAAGAACGCCACCCGAAACGGAAAGAGAATGATGACATCACATTCAGTAGACGTGACCTAGAGGGAAGGCAGTACCCTCACATGGACCCTATGGTCATCTCTGCCTGGTTCGGTCTAACCAAGTTTTTCCGAATTCTAGTAGACACTGGAAGCTCAGTAAATATCCAATTCAAGCATGCTTTCGACAAAATGAAGCTGTCAATAAAGGATGTGTCTCCCTGTGCAAACCGCTGCATGGCTTCACTGGAGATGCGAAGATGCCCCTCGGGCAACTGGACCTCTTTGTCGAAATAGGAAGTCATCCCCGCTCCATTGTGCGAAAACAAACATTTGTGCTAATAGAGAACCACTCGACCTACAACGCCTTTTTGGGAAGACCATCCTTGTCTGACTTCCAAATTGTCCTAGCCCCGTGGTGCCTGAAGATGAAATTTCCAACAGATAACGGAATAGGAGAAATAGAGGGAGATCAAGACGTCGCTCAAGATTGCTATGTGACTGAACTTCGCAATAACCGCAGGAAGGATAATGGGAAGGGTGCAGAGATTTCTCTTTGCAAGAAAAACTCGGAAGCATAGCAATTAAAGGAAACCCCTCCTCTTCGATATACCAGCGATCCTTTCAACGAATTAGACCCTAAGGACAAAGAGGAAGAGGCCACCACCGAGCCTGCAGAGGCTATGGAATTTGTATTTGTAGACAAACACGAGCCAAGTAGACTGCTGAGAGTCGGGTCTCAGTTAAGAGCGGAGTTGAAGGATCAACTCATCGATTTTCTTCGCCACAACATGGATGTATTTGCATGGACGCACGCTGACATGACTGGCATCTCCTCAGACATAGCATGCCACATACTGAACATCGATCCTAGCAAGGTGCCAGTAAAACAGAAAAAGAGAAGTATAGGTGCAGAACGATCGACGGCCCTCGAGGAAGAAGTAAAGAACCTACTTGCCAATAACTTCATACGAGAAGCCATCTATCCAGAATGGATCGCCAACCCGGTACTGGTAAAGAAGGCTAATGGAAAGTGGTGAACATGCATTGATTTCTCCAACTTAAATGACACTTGCCCGAAGGATTGCTTCCCACTCCCCCGAATCTACCAACTCGTGGACACTATGGCTAGGCACGATCTCTTATCTTTTATGGACACATACTCAGGATATAACCAAATTCCTATGCACGCCCCCGATCAAGACCACACTAGTTTCATCACTGACCGGGGATTGTATTGCTACAAGGTAATGCCCTTCGGACTTAAAAACGCCGGAGCCACTTACCAGCGCCTCGTCAACAAGATGTTTGCGAAACTGATAGGACGAACTATGGAAGTCTATGTGGATGACATGCTGGTAAAATCAAGGAAAGCCAACGATCATGTAAGCCACCTGGACGTGATGTTTCGAGTACTTCGCCAATATGGAATGAAGCTGAATCCCCTAAAGTGCTCCTTCCGAGTATCGTCAGGAAAGTTCTTGGGATTCATCGTCCATGCCAGAGGGATTGAAGCAAACCCCGAACAAGCTCGAGCCCTAAAGGACGTCAAGATACCATCCACTCGAAAAGAAATGCAAAGCCTGAATGCGAAGGTGGCCGCCCTAAGCAGATTCATCTCTAAAGCAACTGACAAATGCATCCCTTTCTTCGATGCTTTGAAGAAAGACAAAGGAAGGTTCGAGTGGACTGACGAATGCTTGGCAGCCTTCCTAAACCTAATCGAACACCTCCAGAGGCCACCAGTACTCTCAACAACGAACGAAGGCGAAGAGCTATACCTATACCTTGCTGTGTCATCCCACGCTTTGAGCGCAGCTTTGGTAAGAGAAGAATACCGCGTGCAACGGCTGGTATACTTTGTAAGCAAGAGGTTTACGACGGCAGAAGCCCGGTATCCTAAACTCAAAAAGATAGCATATTGTTTACTAATCACGTCACGAAAACTGCGGCACTATTTCCAATCTCGTCCCATCAGAGTCCTAACCGATCAACCGCTAAGGCAAGTGCTCCACCGTCCCGACACTTCTGGACGACTACTCAAATGGTGCGTCGAATTGAGTCAGTATGATATCACCTACCATCCTCGCACCGCCATCAAGGGACAAGCCATAGCCGATTTCATTGCCGAATTCACTGCCAGCGAAGGTAAAGATCAATCTGAGATAACAAAGGATATCAGGTGGAATCTCTTTGTAGATGGAGCATCAAACGAACAAGGATCAAGGGCAGGTATTGTGATAATCACCCCCAGGGGAAGGAAGCTGCACTATGCCCTAAGATTGGAATTCGCTGCCACCAACAACGACGCAGAATACGAAGCGGTGATAGCCAGATTGGAACTTGCCCTAGAGATTTGAGTCGGTTCTTTATGTCTCCATAGTGATTCTCAACTTATTGTAAATCAAATACTGGTAGAATTCCAGACTTGAGGGGAATGACTCACAGCATAGCTAAAGAAGACCAAGCTGCTGCTCAATTAATTGGATCACTTTTTAATCAAACACATTCCTCGAGGAGAGAATCAAGAGACCGATGAACTGGCAAAGCAAGCTAGCATGAAGAACATCACCATTTCTGGAACAGTAGCCATCTCAAAACAACTTGCCCCGAGTTTCGAGCCAATGAGTCTGATAGCGGCAATCAAAGAGGAAACTTGGATGATTCCCATCCGGAAGTACTTACAAAGTGGCATGCTACCCTACGGGCTTAGCGAAGTTAAGAAAATCCTGAGGAAAGCTTCTCGCTACACGATACAAGAAGGCATCCTCTATCGGCGCGGCATCTCTAACCCCTTATTAAGGTGCGTCACTGGAAGGGAAGCCAAGGAAGTCTTGTCCAACATCCATCAAGGAAGTTGCGGATATCACACTGGAGGGCAGACTCTAGCAAAGAAAATACTCCGATACGGGTATTACTGACCCACTTTAAACAAAGACGCCTTAGACTTCGTCAAAAGATGTGATAGATGCCAGAAATTTGCTAAGATTCCTCGACTACCAACAAATGAGATTACTCAAATGACCAGCCCTTGGCCCTTTGCAATATGGGGAATTGACTTGATTGGCGAATTGCCGACGGGCCGAGGCGGAGCCAAATATGCTATAGTGGCAGTCGACTATTTCACCAAATGGGTGGAAGCGGAACCTTTAAATAAATTATCTTCGGCAAAAGTTATTAATTTCTTGATCAAAAATGTTCTATGCAGGTACGGGGTTCCACTGAAAATCGTATCGGACAATGGACTTCAATTTGACAGCAAGGAATTCACCGAACGGTGCCGAGAACACGGAATTCACAAAAGCTACTCATCTGTAGCTTATCCCCAGGCAAACGGACAAGTCGAAGCTGTCAACAAAATTATCAAAACTCTAATCAAGAAGAAACTTGAAAATTCAAAAGGCGCTTGGGTGGATGAACTTCCTACGGCACTTTGTGCCTACCGCACATCTTACAGAACATCTACGGGACATACTCCTTTCTCTTTGGCATACGGATCGGAGGCCATGCTCCCAGTTGAAACTGTAGTGCCCTCCCACCGAAGGATCCACTACAACCCAGAAGAGAATGAAGAACTCCTACACATGTCTTTGGACCTAATTGAAGAAAGAAGAAATGATGCAGCACTTAAAGCGGCAGCTCACAAGCAAAAAGTGGCAGCACAATACAACTCCAAAGTCAAGCACCGCAGCTTACAAGAAGGAGACCTTGTTCTCAAACGTATCTTCCCGTGCCTCGGAGCGCTAGATCCTATCAGGGACGGACCCTATGTAATTCATAAAGATCTCCACAACGGAGCTTATATTTTGTCACCAGTAGACGGAGAGGTGTTCCAGAGGGCATGGAACATCCAACACCTTCGTCGATACTTTTCTTAACTTGTACTGCCCATATGAAGTGAATTAACAAAGAGAATCAGTGGACGTAGGCATTTTCGTGCCGAACCACTTTAAAAATCTTGTCTCTTTTTAACTTGTTCCTTTATATCTTTGCTGCTTGTTAAGCTTTATCCTTTTCTGTTGAACAAAATCCTGTATAACGGCATTTCCATTCTGGACACTTCACGGCACAACCTCACCTGGACAAGACCTAACAGGTACTATACGAATCTATGCCCTCGTCAATGAGACACTTTAGCTCCGGCATCCCTCTGTTGCAGGTTAAATCATTGCTCGCGACGGCCCTCAAAGCCAACTGTAATGAGCCGATCATAAGCCACCGAAAAGGCCGACTATAGCCGAGAGAGCTCATTACGGCGTTCGGCTCGCTGGTGACTGTGAACCGATTATAAGCCCCAACATAAGGTATGGCCAGCCAGGGGCAGTTCACAGTTGACGATCGGCACCCACGCTAGCCGACCACGGTAAATCGAATAATACCCACAATTACGGGCCATAATGGCTCGGGTAGTTACTGTGCGCGTTCTCGGCTCCGATATGTCTTAAGTACGGCTGTGGTAAAAAAGAAAACTCTCCGCGGAGGCGTAAGATGGGTGACGAATGTCTCCAAGACCCACAGCTAGGGAAAGTGACTACAAAACCCGTTTGCCACGAACTTAAGCACGTCGAAGGCCTTCCATGATTGGAAGTTTTACTATTTCTTATAATTCCATTTTATTCATAAAAACTCTCCTCCTATCCTCTATAATGATCACTAAAGTACATGACACAAATTGGGAGACACTCGCTAGTGGAAATGAGAACTGACAACTGGATAACAGGTTACTAAACTGCACTCCATTCTCAGTCACACAAGACATTCAAAGCTACCGTCTACAACTAAAACATGAAGGGTGGTACTTCCTTTTCTTGTACATAAACCTGTAGCTATAGCCTATTCACACATCACACTAACATTGCGAGACATGAAATTACATTTTAAGCAAGTGCTTAGCATCAACCACGATTAAAGCACATGCATATACAAAGCTATATTTCTTATGCAACACATCAAAATAACGATAGCATTCAAATATGACAGAATCTGCTTATGTTATAAGATTATATAAGAATAAAATCATTCGCTACAATGACATAATTGCATAATTACATCCTGAAAGTACATTATTGTTTTGGACTAGTATATTCAGGAATGCCAAGTAAACCAAAAAAGTAGTCAGCTGCAGCAGGGCTCCGCCTCTATCCTGCTAGCCCTCCGGGACCTACTTGACCGCAGGATCAGAACTCCCAGCATGCTGACCAGAGGTCCCACCTGTCCAATTCAGGAGAAGAATCTATTAGACAAACGATAAGCAATCAAGTTAAGAAAAGATTAAAAGGGAAGACTTACCAACGTCTGCTCCCTGATCGTCATCCTCCAATTGCACACCCACTTCCTCGGTGGTAAGCAGCCGCATGCCCTCCTTCACCGCCACCTTCTCCTCCTTGGTAAACTGTGCGGTAACCACATCCATTCTGAAAGCCGCGCCACCCTTTTTATCCGCCTCAGCGTTGGCCTCCTCCAAAGCCCGGAGATATATCCTAGCCATGACCCGGGGATAATCGTCCATCCAGGACAGGTTGCCATGCTTCCAAGTATGGAAGTACATGTCCTGGAGCATCTCATCCATCATCCCCTCGTTCTCCTCAAACTCCCTCATCCAGGCCTCGGAGGCCGACAGCCTTCCAACGACAGCATCTCTCTCTAATCGGTATCTCGAGCAGTCAGCCTGAAGGGATTTCCGCATCGCCTCCATCTCCTCCTTCAGCTTAGCTTGAGCAAGCTCTGCGGCCTCAAGCTTCCCAGATAACTCCTCTATCTGCTCAAGATCCGCTCTCCGAGCCTCATCCACAGTGGCAATGGCCATATCAATTCGTTCCTTGCAGGTGGCCTCCATTTCTCGCAGTTCGGCTCTACTAGCCTCCTCCATAGTTTTCTTAGCCGTATGGAGGCCGCCTCATGCTGGGTGATCTAAATGGCCTGATCGGCAAGCTGTTTGGCCTGATCGGAAACCATTAGCCGCAGCCGGATGTTAGCACTTCCGATTTCCTCTCCAGCCTTGACCAGTCGGGCGTGATGCTCCATTAACTTCTTGGTCTCTTCACCCACCCGATCGATGTTTGCCTTGGCCTCATCCCCCATAGTCACAATCCGAGTAGTCAACAAGTCGAGATCCAAAGCCTTAGCCTCATCAAGTACCCTTACCATAGGATTGCGGGGTAGGAGGTGCTTACCGGTAACCTCATCGAAGGAAATATCATGAGAACCCGGGTCCAGATCTGGATGACCCGCAAATGGGTTACGAACCAAGCCGGGACGATCAACATGAGTCACAGAAGGATTCTCTGATGGATGCGGAGATGGTATGGACTCAGTATCCTCCCCCGTGATGTCATGAATAGGCTGGGTTGGGGGCTGAGGTCCAAGTGAAGGTTCGAACATGGAACGCCTCCTCTTTCTCTTTTGAATATCCTCTTCGATGACTCCAAGAAGAGGACGGTAACAGACTCGCCCCCGGAACGGTCAGTCGAGGGCTTCGGTTTAGCAGAAGCCTTGAAGAGTTTGAATTGCTCAAGGCGGTGCCGAATGTCTGATGCCTTGGCCGCCTCAACCGTGCCTGGAATAAAAACCAAATGTTACAAGCACGCACGAGACTATAATCCAAGAATCATGTGAAGTTAAAAGAGGAGTCGAAAATTCACCTTGAACCGCCGGGGTTATCCCAGCTGAAATGCTCTCAGAAGATGGACTGGCACTAGTCCTGGCCTTATCAGACTTCTTCGGTTTCCCCACCAAGGCCGACCCTTCCACCAATCGCTCAAAGGCTTGGCGGAAAGCATCATCCGTCCACTCTTGAATCTCACCTGCTTGCCTAGGGGTCAAGGCACAAACTCCACTACTACCCTGTCCTTCACCACCATTACCACCATCACCCTCTCAATCACCTCCGCTCTCCTCCTCGCCTCTTTCCTCCTCTCCACTTTCCTCCTCCGGAACATCCGGGCTTGTGTTGGGAGAGGGCCCATCAGACTTCTTGAGCTTCTTCCCCCCGACGACTGGCGGTACCGAGAAGGGTCTCCTCTTGCTGCTCTTTGTCGTGGCCCCTCCTTTTGCTTTGGCAGCTCGTTCCTCAGCCGTATCCCTCTGCTTGACCACAGACTGATGTGGTAGAATCAAGTTATGTCCCAGGAGAGTGGCATTGCTGATTAGGTAAGAAGCTGACCTATCCCTTTCCGAAATGGCCTCTATCTCCGTGGCCATCTGAACCAGATGATCATTCTCCACGACCGCAAAGCCACCTGTCGCCAGCAAGAAATAAAAGTATATAAGAAGAAGCATTGCAGTCGGGAAGGAGAAATTACAAATGGAATTCAACTTACAGCCAGAAGTGAAAAGGCGAAAAGAAACAGAGTCGTCCTTGACGAAGAACCATTCCTTCTTAAACATGGTGAACTTCGAGTATAAGTCCATGACCGGCTTGAAGGACACGGCCGACTCTAAACTAATGTACGGAGACCCTTCTTGTAGCCCCTCGGATTATAAAAATATCGGATTTCCCGGTTAAGAAGGGGGCGCCCATACCTCCTCTGGAAGATAACGAATAGACACACTAAGATGGCGTAAGAGTTGGGCTGAAGCTGCAAAGGAGCCACCTTCAGGTAGGTAATGAAGATGACTATCCATGCATTGATCGGAGGAATGGCCCCGCACATGCAATGGTATCGGCTATAGGCGAAATATCCTTTAGGAGGATCATACTGCCTTGACTTGCCGAGGAGGATAAACTCATGCGGGCTCCGAGGCATCACACCATCTCCCGGCAACAGCATACTCGCTCTGTTAATCACAAAGGAGCGAGCGATGACATCAAGTTGTCCCTCTTTGAGGGAGCTCGGATAGCAATCGGGAAGAGAGTTCAGAAGCTCTTGAGGGCCATATCCGTCCACTAATGACCTCGGGGCAGGTCCCTGTCGCGCTGGTCCTGGCTGGGCAGGGGGAACAACGGGAGGCTCACCTCGGTCCGTAGATTTTCTCTTTTCTGAACGAGTTTCAACTTTGTGAGACATTTATCTGCAAACACAAAAGAAAAGGCACGTTGTTAGGACGAAGGATGAAGAGATATGAAGCAAGCAAGTTTCTCGGGTTCATTCGGGATCAAGTTCACTCGGTGTCGAGTCCATTCGGTATCGAGCCCGTTCGGTATCATGACCATTCGGTATTTAACTCGTTCGGTAAAACAAAGAACATTAAGGAGTCATTCGGCAGGGGAAAATTTGCCTGGTCCGGCAGCTAAGATTGATTCGGCAGTTCAGAAGATGGCTCGGCTATCTCAATCAGTAGGGAAAGACGAAGGCATGTGGTTTCTACTTATAGGGGAAGGGTGTATAACTGGACCGGCCAGTTCGGTTCTCAGGACGAATGTGGATGTCAAACAGAAACAAAGCACGTCATATGTTAAACATATGCCCTACTTTGGGGGGCAAATGTTGGGAATGTTTCTACCACCCACCGAATCAAATCGAACCAACTCGAAATAACATGCCGAACCAACCAGAAGTAGCATGCCGAACCAACTCGAAGTAGCCACCACCGAATCAACCTACTGGACCAAGCCACACCTTCACCACCGAACCATCCCTTCTCCGAGCTACTACAGAACCAGGTGCCTGCCGAACCAAATAGAATCACCCACCTACCACCGAATCACCTATCACCGGATCAAACCCCACTTCCATGCATAGCCGAACCAGAGAGCTACCGGACCAGCTACCATTATCCACTGCCGAACCAAAGGAGGGACACGACCGGATCATTCACCACCAGACCAAGTCATACCGGACCAACTCTGCCAGGCCAGATCACATCAGCCCAGGCCCACCAGCGGCTATATACATCCAAGATCCCTACCCCCAACCTCACTCTATAAATAGAGGGGCAGGGGTACAACAATGGCAGACAAGTTTGAGAGCTCAAGCACGGATAGAGATTTCAAACAACTTTCAGTTACTTGTAATCAAAGCTTTGTACTTATAATCTGAATAGAAAAGGAGAATAACATAAAAAGTGGACGTAGGCACGTTCTGGCCGAACCACTATAAATCTGTGTCTCTTTTACAGTTTAGTCCCTGCTTTTTATATATTTGCATAAATCACCCAATCACTAAGAACAACTTAAAATCCACTAAACCATACGACTTGGAGGTGTTTGCCCATTTTTTGTGCAAACAGGAACAATATAATATATGTTAATAATAATACTGAAATCTTCGTCTTCGTCCTCCAGAGATAAAGCCTTTGATCCTGAAATTCTCGGACTGATCCGAGCGAATTGAAAAGAAAACACTCCAGTCAGAACTAAAATATCTTATGTAAGTTAAATCAACAGAAATGAATATGAGTGCGGTAACTCAAGAGATGCTCGGGATTTACATCTCTTAAGGATCCGTTAGACTATTTACTATGTAGTATATTTCGCTATTATAGTAGTGTCTAATTGTAAAATAAACTTACTTTTAAATAGCGTTAAGTACCCATATAGCCCTTAACACAAAATATATCCCATTGTCTCTACAGTACCGTAATCTCCCCCGTACCGGGCATCGTCAGAGGGCACTCCATAGGTATGATACAAAACAAAATCGCATAAGGCGCGCAAGGGTAGGTGACACAGCACAACTAGGCAATGCCAGGGTAGATATACCAATTGCTATCCGGGGTGGTGGTAACGCATAGCCGCAGTACAGCCCACCTCGAGCCACACCTCCAAATAAAAAAGTCAAAAGTGGCCACCAAATCAAATCCAAAAGTCAAAGTATAAAATCGAGGGGATGTGTCCGATCAAAGGTGCTACCTCAATTGGCCTGAGAATCGCTCCTGTTTTAGCCACCTTATGCCAACTCACGGGAGTTGGGTCCATGGATTTACCTCAAAGGAAACGCTGCCACCATCCTACTTCATTCTGGAATCTCCACCGTGTACACGGTTGTTAAAGGGTTTTTCGGAGTTGGCAGATAGTATGACAACTTCCGATCCCGGTCTTTTCAACAACCAAACTTTATTATAACATCGCGGTTATTTCAAAATAATTTATACTCTAAAACCAGAATATAATATCCCTTTCAAAATCATATAAATACGATATCATTTCTATTTTTAAAACCCTAAATCAATATGATATCAATTTTATTTTTAAATATATCCCTTTTTCCAAAATCATAATACTTTCAAATAAATGTATCTTAAACCCCATAGCTTTGGAACAAAATTTTTTAATACTGAAATGGTTTAAATATTAAACCACTTTATATCATAAAATAGCTTTTTAAATTTCACAAATAAATTCCAAATATAGGTTTAAATTCCCAAATAAATCATTTAATTTCCATATATTTCAAAGCTTTAAATATTCTACCATTTCGAAACGAATTATTTGATAATTTCATATATATCAAATCCAATTCCTATTATTTAAATTTGAAATGTTTGCTTAATAAAACAAATATTATTTAAGTAAAACCCTTTAATTTCAAAAACAGGATATTCTTTCAATTAAATTAACTTGATAATATTCTTTTAAATTAGTTTGATGTTCATTTAAATCCTCTATCAAAAACAAGTTATAAAATCACACCCTTAAAATCTTAATTTATTTACGTTTCAAATCAGATTTTTCGAGGATAGTTCTTAAATACTTTAATTCAAAATATATTCACATTTATCTTCAACCTTAATTTTATTCGAGTCATTATAAACTCTATACACAATAGAATTTTAAATAGATACTTAACCATATTATATAAAAGAAATCAAACTTCATTATTTAGCTTATTTTAAAATTTGAAACAAATTTAAACATAGCTAAATTCAAAAATAAAATAACATTTATATAATATCTAAAATCAATATTTATATACCCATATATTTCTTTACAAAACCACATAAATCATTTCAAAAATAATTTTATATATAGACCGCGGTGTCTGTATAAAATTTTCTATCCTATGGTCAAGTGATATGGATATTTATCATTTCAATCCGCAATTTAAAAATAAAAATTATGGTTATATATCATTTCAAACCACAATCCCGAATGAAATGAAAATGCATAATAACTTGCAGTTTATAACAATATAAAATACATCATCCATTCATCCAATATCAACCATCAACCATTTATCAAAATCATCATCCAAATTCAAACAATACATCAATATAATAGGTGATAATAACAGGTATCAACTATCAGTTTAAATTCAAAAATATAAATTATAAATGTTTAACTGGCAGTTTATATGCAATAAATAAATAACAATTTAACTGGCAGTTAATAAGCAAGAAATAAATAACAATTTAACTGGCAGTTAATATGCAATGAATAATTAAGTAACAATTAAATTAAATAATTTAATTTTGCTGGGATGATGATTAAAATATGCCAAACAATCATAAATAAATTTCAAAACACATTATATATCAATTTAACAAACATAAGAAATCTTAGAAGTTGTGAGTGGGTTAAAACACTCACCTTTTGAATTTAAATTGAATTTAAATCCAATTTAAACCCAAAAATTGCAGAGTCTACAAATTCGTCCAAACCAGGGCCAAAATGTCTGAAATTTTATTACGATCCTAACAAAAAAATTTGCGCGTGAAACGGAGTTCGTATGTGAAGTTATTCGAGTTAAATTGTTTGAAAACAAAAATTAAATTAAAACAAAACTTACTTTAATTATTAGCCACGTCATTGGCTTGTGGTCTCGTCCCTCACGCAAACAGAACCCTAAAACAAAAAATCGCGACTAACTCCCTACAGCCGCCACCACACTCCAACTTCTAGCCAACTTCGCCGTCGCCAGAGATGACTAAGTCGTGATCAATGACTATAGCCGTGGCCCCATCAACGGACAACCACATAGATCCCACGCGCACGCCCAAACGCCCCCCCTTCCCCCCAGAAACCGCCGCCATTCACGTTCACACGCCAAACACGGCCAATTTCATCGCCTACCACCCAGATTAACGGCATAGATCTCCACCCTTCGACGACCTCAACGAGTACATGCCCTCCGATCGACGCCAGAGTCAAGATCAACCGTTATTCCTCCACGATGACCCACGAACGGCCGGGAATTAACACAATTTCTGATCAAACGATAAACTGAATCAAAAATCGAACACCACCAGCGAATTACGCTAGTCGAGAGCTTCAACATATATTTTTTTCAAATTTTTTCGAGGACTTTGAAATTTATGCTTTGGATTTGATTTGAAATTGGATCTGCAATTTTGTTGTCTACCATTGAGGAGGAGAGAGCTGAGATATACGTACAGACAAATGAAAAGGAGGGGAAATAGGGTTTATAACCGGGTTTATATGGGTAGGTCAGAAATTAGAATGGATGGATAAGGTTGGATATACGCGCTAACGACAATGTGGCCCAAAATGCCCGTTCCGACCCAGAATGAAATTGGGTAAACCCATATATCAAAATAGGTGTTTAAAAATATTTCAAACGCAATGGAAAAAAGTTACACGTCCAAATTCCATCGTATGAAGAAGTTATGCTAAAGTCAATATTTTTCAAATTGATTTCAATTGATTTCAATTTAATTTATCTCAAGGCGTTTCAAGCCTGTACGATCAAACGACAAGTCCGATCGATACGAAACTTAAAATCGTATAATAATTCACCGTTACAGATCCGATGAAACTGGTTTCTTTGAAATCCGAGTCAGTGGCCAAAATGGCTATTTTCCACTAATTAAATAATTTAATAATTAATTAATAAAATCAAATTTTTAATTCCAATCATAAAATTGACCAATTTTATCAATTTTATATTTCTCAATCATTTAAAATGTTTTAAACAAACTAAAAGTCAATTTAAAGTTGATTATCTTATCGATTTCAGTAATTTCCTCAGTTCCATTCAAATTCAGTAATTATAATTTTAATTTCCAAAATTTCTATGAAATTAAATTAACAAATCATTTTTTCCATTCATTATTGTCCAATAGATGGATTTAATATTGAATTCAAAACTATTTATATTAATATCTTCACATTTGACGTAAATTCCCATTTTAAATATTAAATCCATTTAATTGCAATTAAATCCTTTTATTAAATTTTAATTTCAAATAAATTAATAAATCTTAGTTTTCACTCCTTAAATCAACCAATCTTCATATTATAAATAAAATTAACATTTATTGCACCTTATAGAATTAAACACCTTCAATGCCAAATCAAATCTACCCTAACCGCACAAATTTAGACAATTAGTTGAAATTTGATTTCACATTAACTTCATTAATTATCACTTGAAATCTAAATAAAGCCGTTTATCACCAATATACTCTTTATAATACTTGTATGGTTTATTCTCCACAAACAATTCTCATCCATCCTATTATTTGACCCATTATTTATAATTAAAATCTCAATTAAATTTTTATCTTGACTTCATTCTTTTATTACACCATTTAGTACTTTACAAAATAAAATAAAATTTAAACTCATCAATGTAATATCAAATTTCATTTTTAATCCAATTGATTTCCAAATCAAAGTTTATATGCATTTCAAACAACTTATTATAATTACTCCCAGAACATTGGTATTATTAAATGACCATTTATTAATATTTAATTTCCTTAATTTAATCCAATGCTCACATTTTGTTTCAATATATTCAGTGTGTGGCTACGTAAACGTCTTCATTAATTCCATTGATTTGCATTAACTCCATTCTATAAATCTACATCCAATTACTACCTTTAAATAAGTTTACATTTCTATTAATTTCCATTCACACTTCCGTTATTTTATATTACAATCATTAAAGTAACGTTTATCAACAACCCAAACATTATGAATACTTATCAACATGCATCATCCTTATTACATTAATTTACATTTTATCCCATTATAAATTAATGCGCACATTAAATAATTCATATTTACATCCACTTCCGTATATAAATTTTGTAACCAAGTTATAACATTTACATTTTTTCTTATTTTAATTAATTACCAAATATTCCTATTTACACTCAATTATAACTTTGCAATCTTAACAAATCTATAAATTGTCAATTGCCTAATATATACATTAATTACTATTAAGTGTTCTCCATAAATTTATTTACTTGGTTTCAAACTTTTTATTCATCAATTACTGCCCTATAAATAAACTTACGTTTCTATTCAGTTTACATTATTTCCAAATAATTGCAATAAAAATTTTAAATTGTTAATTTTAATTTCAACTGCTACATCTAATTTCATTTGTTCCAATATAAATTATAAGATTTTTTTCTTTCTAAATTTAATTAAAAATGTTATTAATTTAACTTATTTTAATCATCGAATTTTATGGGTCGTTACACTCTCCCCCACTCAAAACTTTTCGTCCCCGAAAAGGAAAAAGAATGGAAAAGAAGAATTAAGAAATCAATATATATTATTTAAAATATTAAATTTATAAACAAATAAATTTACAAAGTTAATTAATTTAAATAAAATATACCGATTTAGAACCATTAAATCTTTTTATACTTAAATTAATAAAGTTTGGAAAACATTTTCAAAATATTTTCTAATTCCAAAATTTACGGAAAATTTTGGCAGAGTCTCCTTTGTACGGAGAGGCTCAGGAGAAAATCTAATATCAATACAACAATATACAACAAATATTTTCCAAAATAATATATATCCCAACCAGGGAAAAATAATATAATAACGCTATAAACCGTAATCCGAGAAACGAACATATTTGTCGGGCAATTAACGCTTAATTATGAAACCAAAGCAGTAGCAATTGCTTTCATAACCTGTATTTCACTTATATAATCCAAAAAGGATAACAACTATATAAAATGAAATATTTAGAGTGGTTTCAACCATAAACATACAATTTCTATACAAACAACCATCAATAGCAACGAAGCAAACAAGCATCTCATCAACACACATCAAACATTCATTCATATCAAACAAACAAATAGTTGTTCGGGTTCAAACTTTAAATTGTACAGAATGGAAAATAAACTACTCAGTGCACCATTTACTTAACAGTCTTCGACGAAACTAAATAGATTATTTATTCATCCAACCAATTTTAAGGTATCCTTACCCAGACCACCATAAACCAAAACAAACAAAAAATTGCAAACAGTAGATCACATTTATTCTCTTAAATTTCATTTTATAGCATTTATTGTTTGATTCCAATCTCATTCAGTTAGTACTTATCTTCATTTATTACTTACCAACTTCATTTCATTTATCCACATCATATAAATTTTTTTTTATTGTATTATATTTATTCATTTCTCGATTTTTCTTAGCATGGCAATTCATTAACATAAGTTTATAGTCACATGTTTACAGTATTCATCCTTTCTACTTATTTTACTTAGAAATACTTCGACCGTTTTCTTAAGTTTATTATCATTTATTTATAATACTAACATTTCTATTGAACTAGTAGCATTTCAATTACAACTTAAATTTATAGCTTTATAACGTCAATTCTTATAAATAAAAGAAATTTATTGGATACTTTCAATACCTACTTAATTCCATTTATTTCTTTCATTAATTACTAAATTCCAGTTATAATACTTACCCTTTTATTTTAATTAACAGTCTTTCAATTTTACTTAAGTTCCTAACAACTACAACACCTAATTCTTATTTATTAAAGAATTTTATTGAATACTTTCATTATTTCAAATTTTTACTTGTAAAATATTCTATTACCATTTCTTATTAAACATTTCAACTTTTAATATTCGGTAAGTTATATATATTGTTTTTAAGGATGTAATTTGAATGTTATACAAATTTATTCTATTTCTTCTAATTAATTTAATGTTCATTAATTATATCCTTTATTTCATAGGTTAAAGTTTTAAATTTCATTTAATACCATTTATAACCCAGCATTAAATCTCTTATTTCCTTTAGAGGTTTCAATTATTAATTACCTACGTTCCAATTCTATAATAATTGAAATAATTAATTTATGCAAACTTATGAACTAATAACGGTTTTGATTTCAAATCATTTTTAAATAATAGATAAATATATACTAACAGCTTATATATCCATTTATATTTAAAACAACTCAAAATTTATATTTGTTTATCAAAAAAAATTCTGTAGTCGAACTACTACAGTGGCCTTCCCACTTCGAAACTCGAAAATGAATGTCGATGATGCGTGCACTCATCAACGAAATTATTCTCCAGCGACAGAGTGGGGAGTACAAAATTTATTTCTTTTCAAAGTTTCTTTTTAAAACAATTCTTTCAAATTATATTGAAACATTTATATCAGAAAATACTTCTAATAGTATTATTATTATATTCCAAAATCATTCAAAAGAACTTTCAAAACCCTGGAACCTAAGTTCTAAATTTTCCAAATTTCATTTATTTCATTTTAGGTTTTATTTTGTTTCCAATTTATATTTATAAATTTTACTACCTAACTACCAATACATTACACTCAAGTATATATATATTTATAAAATTTGTTTGATATATAGAAAATATAATAGGCAAAATTATTTCATTCACCTATATAAAACAAATATTATGTCGGTCTGTCCTATTAAGTGTTTAGAAACCCCTATTGATGTCACCGTGTCCCATGCACCAACTAGAATTTATAAATACAAAACGGAACAAATTAACGCAATATTAAAACCTTTTTATAACACTAAAAAATACGCTCACTCATATAGATACTCAGCAACTCCCATAGGGTATTCCTACCCTATTAGTAAAGAGTCAGACCCCACAAAGCTAAGATTTATTGCTAAACCAAAGCTATGATACCGGATGTAACATCCAGCCTTTTCGCACGCTTGAAATCGACACACGTGCCAATTCAAACCATACGGAAGGGCGGATTGTTATGGGGTAAATAAGAAAAATAGAGAAGAAATAAACAAAATAGAATCTCACAAAGGAAGGATAAAATATAATAATAAAATATACAATTTATAAATCTGTTTACAGTGGAATATAATAATAATCAAATATTCGTCTTCGTCCTCCAGAAATAAAGTCTTCGATCCTGAAATGCTCAGACTGACCCGAGCGAATTGAAAGGACAAAACACTCGAGTTAGAATTAAAAGATCTTATGTAAGTTAAATCAAGAGAAATAAATATGAGTGCAATAACTCAAGAGATGCTTGGGATTTATATCTCTTAAGGATTCGTTAAACTATTTACTATGTAGTATATTTCGCTATTATAATAGTGTCTAATTGTAAAATAAACTTACTTTTAAATAGCGTTAAGGGGTTACCCATATAGCCCTTAACACAAAATATATTCCCATAGTCTATACAGTACCGTAATCTCCCCCGTATTGGGCGTCGTCAGAGGGCACTCCGTAGGTATGGTGCAAAACAAAATCGTATATGACGCGCTAGGGTAGGTGACACGGCAAAACTACGCAATTCCAGGGTAGATATACCAATTGCTATCCGGGCTGGTGGTAACGCATAGCCGCAGCTACCGCCCACCTCGAGCCACGCCCCAAATAAAAAAAATCAAAAGTGGCCACCGAATCAAATCTAAAAGTCAAAGTATAAAATCGAAGGGATGTGTCCGATCAAAGGTGCTACATCAATTGGCTCGAGAATCGCTCCTGTTTTAGCGACCTTATGCCAACTCATGGGAGTTTGGTCCACGTATTTACCTCATAGGAAACGCCGCCACCAACTTACTTCATTCTAGAATCTCCACCGCGTACACGGTTGTTAAAGTGGTTTTCGAAGTTGGCAGAGAGTATGACAACTTCTGATCCCCGTCTCTTCAACAACCAAACATTATTATAACAACGCAGTTATTTCAAAATAATTTATACTTTAAAACCAGAATATAATATCCCTTTCAAAATCATATAAATACGATATCATTTCTATTTTTAAAATCCCAAATCAATATGATATCATTTTTTTTAAATATATCCCTTTTTCCAAAATCATAGTACTTTCAAATATACGTATCTTAAACCCCATAGCTTTGGAATAAAATTTCATATACTTAAATGGTTTAAATATTAAATCACTTTATATCATAAAATAGCTTTTTAAATTTGACAAATAAATTCCAAATATAGGTTTAAATTCCCAAATAAACCATTTAATTTCCATATATTTCATAGCTTTAAATATTCTACCATTTCAAAACGAATTCTTTGATAATTTCATATATATCAAATCAAATTCCTATTATTTAAATTTGAAATGTTTACTTAATAAAAAAATACTATTTAAGTAAAACCCTTAAATTTCAATAACTGGATATTCTTTCAATTAAATTAACTTGATAATATTCTTTTAAATCAGTTTGATATTCATTTAAATCCTCTATCAAAAACAAGTTATAAAATCACACCCTTAAAATTTCAATTTATTTACATTTCAAATCAGATTTTTCGAGGATAGTTCTTAAATACTTTAATTCAAAATATATTCACGTTTATCTTCAACCTTAATTTTATTTGAGTCATTATAAACTCTATACACAATAGAATTTTAAATAGATACTTAACCATATTATATAAAAGAAATCAAACTACATTATTTAGCTTATTTTAAAATTAAAAAAAAATTTATACATAGCTAAATTCAAAAATAAAATAGCATTTATATAATATCTAAAATCAATATTTACATACCCATATATTTCTTTACAAAACCACGTAGATCATTTCAAAAATAATTTTATATATAAACCGCGGTGTCTGTATAAAATTTTCTATCCTATGGTCAAGTGATACAGATATTTATCATTTCAATCCGTAATTTAAAAATAAAAATTACGGTTATATATCATTTCAAACCGCAATCCCGAATGAAATGAAAATGCATAATAACTTGCAGTTTATAACAATATAAAATACATCATCCATTCATCCAATATCAACCATCAACCATTTATCAAAATCATCATCCAAATTCGAAAAATACATCAATATAACATGTGATAATAACAGGTATCAGCTATCAGTTTATATTTAAAAATATAAATTATAACTGTTTAACTGGCAGTTTATATGCAATAAATAAATAACAATTTAACTGGCAGTTAATATGCAAGAAATAAATAATAATTTAACTGGCAGTTAATATGCAATGAATAATTAAGTAACAATTAAATTAAATAATTTAATTTTCCTGGGATGAGGATTAAAATATGCCAAACAAGCATAAATAAATTTCAAAATACATTATATATCAATTTAACAAACATAAGAAATCTTAGAAGTTGTGAGTGGGTTAAAATACTCACCTTTTGAATTTAAATCCAATTTAAACCCTAAAATTGCATAGTCTACAAATTCTTCCAAACCAGCGCCAAAATGTGGGTAATTTTATTACGATCCAAACAAAAAAATTCGTGCGTGAAACGGAGTTCGTATGTGAAAGTTATTCGAGTTAAATCGTTTGAAAGCAAAATTTAAATTAAAACAAAACTTACTTTAATTATTAGCCACGTCATCGCCTCGTGGTCTCGTCCCTCACGCAAACAGAACCCTAAAAAGAAAAATCACGACTATCTCCCTGCAGCCGCCACCCCACGCCAACTTCTACCCAATTTCGCCGTCGCAAGAGACTACTAGGTCGTGATCAATGACCATAGCCGTGGCCCCCATCACCGGACGAACCCATGGATCCCACGTGCACGCCCAAATGTAACCCCCCCCCCCCCCCCCGGCGAACCGCCGCCGTCCACATTCACACGCCAAACACGGGCAATTTCATCGCCTACAACCCAGACTAACCGCATAGTTCTCCACCCCTCGACGACCTCTACGAGTACCTGCCCTCCGATCGACGCCAGAATCAAAATCCCCCGTTAATCCTCCATGATGACCCACGAACGGCCGGGAATTAAACACAATTTTTGATCAAATGATAAACTGAATCCAAAAACGAACACCACCAGTGAATTACGCTAGTCGAGAGCTTCAACATATTTTTTTTCAAATTTTTTTGAGGACTCTGAAATTTATGCTTTGGATTTGATTTGAAATTGGATATGGAATTTTGTTGTCTGCCATTGAGGAGGAGTGAGTTGAGATATACGTACAGACAAATGAAAATGAAGGGAAATAGGGTTTATAACCGGGTTTATATAGGTAGGTCAGAAATTAGAATGGATGGATAAGGTTGGATATACGCACTAACGACAATGTGGCCCAAAAAGCCCGTTCCGACCCGGAATGAAACTGGGTAAACCCATATATCAAAATAGGCTTTTAAAAATATTTTAAACAAGATGGAAAAAGTTTCACGTCCAAATTCCATTTTATGAATAAGTTATGCTAAAATCAATATTTTTCAAATTGATTTCAATTTAATTTATTTCAAGGCATTTCAAGCCTGTATGATCAAACAACAAGTCCGGTCGATATGAAACTTGAAATCCTATAATAATTCACCGTTACGGATCCAATGAAACTAGTTTCGTTGGAATCCGAGTCAGTGGCCAAAATGGCTATTTTCCATTAATTAAATAATTTAATAATTAATTAATAAAATCAAATTTTTAATTCCAATCTTAAAATTGACCAATTTTATCACTTTTATATTTCTCAATCATTTAAAATGTTTTAAACAAATTAAAAGTCAATTTAAAGTTGATTATCTTATCGATTTCAGTATTTTCCTCACTTCCATTCAAATTCAGAAATTATAAATTTTATTTCCAAAATTTCTATTAAGTTAAATTAACAAATCATTTTTTCCATTCATTATTGTCCAATAGATGGATTTAACATTGGATTCAAACTATTTATATTAATATCCTCACATTTCATCTAAATTCCCATTTTAAATATTAAATCCATTTAATTGCAATTAAATCCTTTTATTAAATTTTCATTTCAAATAAATTAATAAATCTTGGTTTTCACTCCTTAAATCAACCAATCTTCATATTATAAATAAAACTAACATTTATTGCACCTTATAGAATTAACCACCTTCAATGTCAAATCAAATCTACCCCAAATGCACAAATTTAGACAATTAGTTGAAATTTGATTTCACATTAACTTCATTAATTATCACTTGAAATCTAAATAAAATCGTTTATCACCAATATACTCTTTATAATACTTGTATGGTTTATTCTCCACAAACAATTCCCATCCATCCTATTATTCCACCCATTATTTATAATTAAAATCTCAATTGAATTCTTATCTTGATTTCATTCTTTTATTACACCATTTAGTACTTTACAAAATAAAATAACATTTAAACTCATCAATGTAATACCAAATTTCATTTTTAATCCAATTGATTTCCAAATCAATACGCATTTCAAACAACTTATCATAATTACTCCCAGAGCATTGGTATTATTAAATGACCATTTATTAATATTTAATTTCCTTAATTTAATCCAATGCTCACATTTTGTTTTCATATATTCAGTGTGTAGCTACGTAAACGTCTTCATTAATTCCATTGATTTGCATTAACTCCGTACCATAAATCTACATATAATTACTACCTTTAAATAAGTTTACGTTTCTATTAATTTCCATTCACACTTCCGTTATTTTATATTACAATCATTAAAGTAACGTTTATCAACAACCCAAACGTTATGAATACTTATCAACATGCATCATCCTTATTACATTAATTTACGTTTTATCTGTAACAACCCTAGATTTTTGTATATTATTTAAATTGGACTTTCTTTTATTTTTAAATTATTTTAAATTTTTTTTATTTCAAACATTTCATTTTTAAATATAAATGATGATTATTAAATGATTTATAGTTCAAACTAGTATAATTTGAATATTTTACTTTAAAGTGAATTTCTATTCAAGAATGTTCAAACTATGACTTTTAAACTTCAAATTTAAATTATTTAAAATCTTAAATTTTATCTTTTATTATGAAAATAGATGTAATAACTTGAACACTGCTTTTCGTTTCATTGAAACCGGAGTTAAACTGTAAAAGTTATGTACATTTCAATTTTGAGTGTAATTTGATTTATTTAACAATTTTGTCTATTATAAATTATAAAAAATAAATTCTTTGTCATATTTATTTTAATATTTTATTGTATGTATATTTTTGTATTATAATAATTTTAAAATGAAGTAAACAGTTTTTCAAAGTCAATGGTGATTTATTTGTAATTTCTGGACACTATTTTGGATTTTTAAGAAATTTCTTTAAATCTTTTTCTATTTTGTTTAATTTTTTTTTTTATTATGTGTTAATGGGTTGTTTTAAGTATATTTTGTCTTTTAATATTTTTTTTAAGTTGATGTTGTAATTTTTCCAAAGTTTACTGTGTTGTTTTTTTTAGAAGGCCGTTTTCTTATATTCTGCTATTTTCTTCATTAAAATTATATTTAAATTTAGTTTATTTATTTATTTTGTGAATGTACTTTAATTTTATATTATTATTTATGTTTAAAAATATATTACAAGCTCATATGAATTTTCTAAAATTTATTTCATGTAATTTCAAATTTTCTAGACTACTTTACTATTTTTGGCTATTTTTGTTAATTTAACTTTATACAATTAATAAATATTATATATATTTTTATATTTTGGTAAATTTTAGAAATTTTATCTGGGATTATTATTATTTCCAGAAATATCAAGTTATATAAACAAAATTAAGGAAGTTTGAAAGGTTTTAAAAGCTTTGAAACGTAAAGTCGTTTCACCTCCTAAGTCGTTTCTTTTACCGTTTCCTCATTTACTCTTTGACCGTTATTTTTTCTTTTTCTATTGAATAGCCATGTATTTTCCTTCCTATTCGCGTGAGAGACTTGTCACTTTCCATCATCAAACTCACGGCTAGAAGTATTGAAGGTAATGGCTTCCATTTCATCTTCTTCTTCCTTTGTTTTTTCTACTCTTCTATTTGAATTTTGTACTTGTTCTCACCTTCATAGCTTGGCTCCTCCTCAACCAGATCTGACCTGACCTCCACCACCCCCTTCCTATGAACATCTCTCATCCTATTCTCTCTCCATTTCAGGCCAAGCAAATCCAAGGTGAAGACCACCACAAAATCCACCAAAGACCAACACAAACTATCACTTATGGCCTAGAATTGTCATCTCCTCCTTCTAGCACCATTTGCCGCCGCCACCACCACCACCACCTCTGACCTGACCTCCACCCTTAGCTACATCACCCACCACCACCTGCACTGCCAGTTGGGCCCACCTAGCCTCTGGTCAAGCACAATAGGAGCATAGAGATGAAGTTGTTGCCTTGTAGTTGCCTTGAAATTGTATAGTTTTGCACCTATACCACCTCATCACTTTTACACCATGATGGCCGACTACTTTGGACCCCAAACCTGACCCAATCCTCTACCTTATCTGACCTTATTCCGCGTCTAACTGAAGCATACGAGGTTGAGAACAAGTGCAATTCGTTTAATGTTGTTTTGGGGTTTTGTTTCTAATGCTATTTGGTGATAACTTGCGTTGAAACTTACATATATTTGCATTGTTTGGTGTAAATATTTGAACAAGTCTAATTGCTTTGGCTCTCCACTCTCTTGTCGTATCCGTGTTGTCGTGCCTTCGTAGTGTCGGTATTTGTGCTTTGGCAGCGATCTATAGCTTTGAACATGTGAGTTATTCTCACCAGACAATATGTACATATATAACTAGTAAATTGACCCCTTTTGAATCTGTAAAATGCATTATCGTGTTACATCTGCTATATTATGATTTTATGATGTTCACCCATGCTTAAACACCTGTTGTAACATCTGTTACTGTTATATTATGTCGTTCTGCTATTTTTATCAGTTTATCACGCTGCAAGCTCCCTTTAGATTAGAATCACCACGGGTTCAAATGATACATACCCGAACAGACTTTAGAACAGGGGAAAATCGTTATGGGCTGAAATGATAGCCTGAACGATTTTCAACTTATTTTATTGACTTGGGACTGCGGGTTTGAATTGATAAAACCTGGATTTTTCTTTGTAAATTACGGGTTGAAATGATCTATTACCCGTATCACTTTACCTAGCGTAGAAAATTATATACAGGCCCGTAGTTAAAATATATTTTCTAAAAATTTTAAAATATTTTAAAATTTTAATTATTATAATATTTTGATTTAAAATTAAATAAAAATATAATTTTTGTAAAGTATTATTGATTTTCTGGAAACCTATAAGTTAAATAAATTATGGAAAAGTTAGAAAATCTGAATTTAAGTTATTTTGGAAATTTTGATTTAATTTTTAATGGAATTTAAATTAACTTTAAAAATACGATAAATTTATGATATTTTGAATTTTAATTTAGTTTAAAATGATTTGTATAACATATTAATGATTTTTGAATAAAGTTAAAATGTTAGTGAGTGAATATTGAGTTGAATTTGGAAATATAACTTAAATTGGAATTTATGAATTTGGTTTAAAAGTGAAATTTTAAGTTAAGTTAAATAAAATGGAATTAAGTTATATTTGAAATTTTAAACTTAAGTGTTAAGTTGAAATTTAATGTAATGAATTTAAATTTGAATGTTGAAATTTAATAAGTGAAATATTAATAAATATTGATTTTTGGAAGGAAACTTAACTTTATAAAATCATGAATTTAAGGAAAATTAAATGATGCTTATAAATGTGAAAATGTATGATTTTATAAGTTAAAAATGATTTAAATAAAAATATAAGTGTTTGTGAAATTCTATTGAATATTTGAAGTTAATTAACAACATTTTTAATATTGTCTTTTGTTAAATTTAATTGTTTTTTGAATGTAACTTTCTATAGCATTTTCTAAATGCTGCGAAACTTGAATTTTCATTGTTTTAATAAATTTAAGTGCATAAATGAACATTGAAAAGTTTAAACTTTTGGAATTTAATAATTTAATTATTAAATGTAATAACTTCATTTTTATGATTTAATAATGAAGTAATTTGTTTTGAAATATAACTATTTGATATATTAAAATGATTGAAATGTGGTTTCGAAAGATATGATATTTTGATATATTAAAATGATTGAAATGTGGTTTCGAAAGATATGATATTTTGACATGTTAAAATGATTGAAATGTGGTTTCGAAAAGATATGATTTAAAATGATTTGAAACGAAGTTTTGAAAGATATGATATTTTGATATTAAATGATTTGAAAAATGGAGTTTTGAATGATATGATATTTTGATATTAAATGATTTGAAAAATGGAGTTTTGAAAGATATGATATTTTGATATTAAAATGATTTGAAAAGAAGTTCTGAAAGATATGATATTTTGGAAATGAAGCTTTGAAAGGTTATGATATTGTGATGTATTAAAATGATTTGAAAGGAAGTTTTGAAAGGATATGATAAATTAATATATTGAAATGGTTAGAAATGACTTGATATTTATTTTGATACATATTTGAATTGAAAGATATGGTATGATGATATATTGAAATGGTTTAGAAATGATTTAATCTTTATTTTGATAAAGATTTGGGTCGAAATGATACTTTATTTTGAAGTGTATAATATTGTTTTAAAGTTATAACTATGGGTTACAATAACGATTGGTTGTTAAAGAGACCGGTATCAGATATTGTCTTATAGCCGGCTAATACCGAAAACCAATTTAACAACTGTGTACGCAGCGGAGATTCCAGAATGAAGTAGGATGGTGGCGATGTTCTCGAGGTATATTACGTGGACCCAACTCCCGTGAGTTGGCATATATGACTAAAACAGGAGCTATATCGGGCTACACAAAGGGTCGCACCCTTTCATCTAGCATGCTCCATCGGAAACCGTTCTATTACTTTTGTGATTCGTTACGTGGCGCCATTTTGATTCGGGGGTATTGTTTGGGTTGGTCTGAAGCTGCTGGCTTGCCGTCACTACCGGTCCGGGAGTGCGAACGGTGTATCCACCCTGGCATTGCCTCGTGTGCCGTGTCATATCCTTATATCGAGCCCACTATGATTTTGGTTTTAAAGATCCGACCGCGTTAAGGTTTACCATCCCCTTAACACTATTTTCAATATGATTATACTTTATTGATTAGACACTACCATATGTAGTGTATATTACTACATAGTAAATAGTTTAACGGATCCTTAGAGGATGGGCGGTCCCAAGCGTCTTCTAAATTACTTATACCTTTACTACAGTTCAATTTAGTTGGTTTACATTGTATAAGTATGTATGTCCTGACTCGAGTGTTTGTATTTTTTATTTACGCTCGGGTCAGCCTGAGTATTCACAGATTTGGATTTCCACTTTCTGTAGATTGAAATCGCTGGAGATTATGTGCTTGTCTAGTTTTATCTTTTCAGTTTGTTGGCCCTTTCAGCTCTTGTATTAGTAGATTTCTTTGTAGTGAGACTTCTTTTGTACTTTATTTCTCATGTTGTATTTTATGTAACTCTGATATATTTATATAGTAGCTTCATGAACTACTATTTCTTCTACTTCCATTGCATTATTATTACTCTTTGTCTGTGATCTGTGATTTTTATTTACTGTATATTTTGAGATTTGCCAAATTTTATTTACAACGTGGTATTTTAAGCAATTCTATTCCGGCATGTGTGTCTGCCTATACACTTATAATGGATGCGAATGGTTGAAAATATCGGGTCGTTACAGTTGGTATCAGAGCTTTGGTAGCTCTAGGCAAAACTCAGCATATGGAGTGAATGTATTTACAGAATCACTTTCATTCAAGTTTGAATCTCTCCCTTTTGACTCGATTCCTTTGAATTTTGGAACGTTCCCTACGGTTCCAAAATCCATTTGTATCCCTCACTGTTCATCTTCTTTTCACCCGGGACTATTCCATAACTCTGCTTCGAATGATCTTTTATTTGAGTTGGCGGTCACGCCAATTTCAAATTGAATTATAAAAGGGGGAACTCTCTTATAATCACCAGAGATTCTTATCTATCCTTGGTTTTGATGCTAATGTCTTTTGTTATTCCAAACTCTAACTCTTGGGATCGAATGTAGATTTACCCTAGAAAAATCCATATTGATCTTATTCTTTAAGTCACGGTTGACCCGGTTAATGTTGACCGTGATTTATTTAAGCTTATCCACCTCCCTGTTTTGTTATTTAATCATCTTGTCTTTTGTTTCCAATCTATTCTTTCAACATTTTGAATTGTACTTGTATATCTGTGTTTTGTTTTATATATCGTGTTGTTTGAGTTGTTGATGTTGAGTTGGGTTTCTGATCGATTCATCTGATCAACGCCATCGATAGGATTTCTAAAACACTTTGACAGAACAAACTGACATAATATTATTATAAAATTTGGTTAATGAAATAACATTTTGATATACAAGTAAATTTATGGAACTTAATAAATTGATTTAAAATTTATTATTTGAAATGATAATACTTAATTTATCATTTATTGTTCTATAAATGAATTTATAGATAGTTGTTTATAAATTTATTTGGGAGCTGAAATGAATTTAAAACAAGAAATTTGAGAATTTAATTTCCGATGGTTTCAAACCTTGTGTTTAAAGTTTTAAAGGGTTATATTGTTTAAAGTATTTTCGAACAGAAATTTGTTTTCAAAGAACTTGAAAGTTTAAAAATTAGTGCTCTTCTCTTTGTCGCTGGAAAATAACTTCGGTGATGATCGCGACATCATCAACGTTCATTTTCGAATTTCGAAGTGAAGAGACCGCTCTATAGACTTACTAGAGCATTGTTTTGGAAAATCAAATTGATTTGAATTGAATTTCTAAAATATGACTTGATTTATAATATATATAGATACATGATTGAAATTTGATTTGACATATTATGTATATATTGTTACTTATCTCTAAATGGTTTGAATGTAATCGGAAATTTAGAATAATTCCAATTATAAAAAAAATCCAAATCAAAATTTTGGATGAATATCAAGCATGAAATGATTTAATTGGAAAGTTTATTTGTATAATACAATTGCGTTCAAATATAACTCACCTTAATTTGAGAAGTTAACAATGTAATTTGAAAATATACAATATAAAAAGATTTTTTTAATAAAATTTGAGTGGTTATAATAAATGTTATACACTTAAAATCTTAATTGTAAAATGATTAACAGAGGTAAATAGAATAAATGGGTAATTGAATAATTTACAATATAAAATAATGTTAAAAGAACTAAGAATAAAAGAAGCAGTTATAATAAGCGTAAGCATATTTAACATAGGTGAAAAATATATTGAGAGGAATAATTTTAATTTTAATTAGGAATAAAGAAGAACTAAATTTATTAAGTACATTTTGAGTGTAATAAATGATTATTTTTCAAACCCATGGTTTTATAAATTGTTAATTTAAGATGATTGGATAATAAAATAATGAAATTTGGGATAGTTAAGATTTATTTAACTTGTGTAAAGATTTATTCTCTATTTAAGATGAAATTTCCATGCTTTCAAATTTATTTCCTTATTTTGTTTTTCAGACTATCTTTTTGTTGTCCTTATTATCCTTATCTTCCTACAGACTGGTATAGACATCTTTCTATAATGTTTCCGTTTAGAAATCTTTCTATAATCCTTGATAATCTTTGATAATCATTTTGGATCCACCTTTTTCGTGCTTGTGTTCTTAATTTTGGAGAATCTTGGAAAGATCATCTCCACCTTGTTAAACTTACCTATAACAACAGTTATCAGATATAATTTCAATCTTCTTGTCATCTTATCTTAATCCTATTTCACTCTATCTTTTTCTGTGCTTTTCCGTACCTCATCCCTTTTCGAGGATGAAAAGTTTTGAGTGGTGGGAGTGTAACAACCCTACATTTTTGTATATTATTTAAATTGGACTTTCTTTTATTTTTAAATTATTTTAAATTTGTTTTATTTCAAACATTTCATTTTTAAATATAAATGATGATTATTAAATGATTTATAGTTCAAACCAGTATAATTTGAATATTTTACTGTAAAGTGAATTTCTGGTCAAGTTGTTCAAACTGTGACCTTTAAACTTCAAATTTAAATTATTTAAAATCTTAAATTTTATCTTTTATTATGAAAATAGATGTAATAACTCAAACACTGCTTTTTGTTTCGTTGAAAACGGAGTTAAACTGTAAAAGTTATGTACATTTCAATTTTGAGTGTAATTTGATTTATTTAACAATTTTGTCTATTATAAATTATAAAAAAATTCTTTGTCATATTTATTTTAATATGTTATTGTATGTATATTTTTGTATTATAATAATTTTAAAATGAAGTAAATAATTTTTCAAAGTCAATGATGATTTATTTGTAATTTCTGGACACTCTTTTGGATTTTTAAGAAATTTCTTTAAATCTTTTTCTATTTTCTTTAAAGAAAATTTGTTATGTGTTAATGGGTTATTTTAAGTATATTTTGTCTTTTAATATATTTTTTTAAAGTGATGTTATAATTTTTCCAAAGTTTACTGTGTTGATTTTTTTTTTTAAAGAGGCTGTTTTCTTATTTTCAGTTATTTTCTTCATTAAAATTATATTTGAATTTAATTTTTTATTTATTTTGTGAATGTACTTTTGTTTTATATTATTATTTATTTTTAAATATATATTAGAAGCTCATATGAATTTTCTAAAATTTATTTCATGTAATTTCAAATTTTCTAGACTAGTTTACTATTTTTAGCTATTTTCCTTAATTTAACTTTATATAATTGATAAATATCATATATGTTTTTATATTTTGATAAATTTTAGAAATTTTATCTGGGATTATTATTATTTCCAGAAATATCAAGTTATATAAACAAAATTAAGGAAGTTTGAAAGGTTTTAAAAGCTTTGAAACGTAAAGTCGTTTCACCTCCTAAGTCGTTTCTTTTACCGTTTCCTCATTTACTCTTTGGCCGTTTTTTTTTTCTTTTTCTATTGAATAGCCGTGTATTTTCCTTCCCATTCACGTGAGAAACTTCTCACTTTCCATCATCAAACTCGGCTAGAAGTATTGAAGGTAATGGCTTCCATTTTACCTTCTTCTTCCTTTGTTTTTTCTACTTTCCTATTTGAATTTTGTACTTGTTCTCACCTTCATAGCTTGGCTCCACCTCAAACAGATCTGACCTGACCTCCACCACCCCCTTCCTCTGACCATCTCCCATCCTACTACCTCTCCACTTCAGGCCAAGCAAATCCAAGGTGAAGACCACCACAAAATCCACCAAAGACCATCACAAACTATCACTTATGGCCTAGAATTGTCATCTCCTCCTTCTAGCACCATTTGCCGCCACCACCACCACCACCACCACCTCTGACCTGACCTCCACACTCTGCCACATCACCCACCACCACCTGCACCATTGGTTGGGCCCACCTAGCCTCTGTCCGAGCACAATAGGAGCATAGAGATGAAGTTGTTGCCTTGTAGTTGCCTTGAAATTGTATAGTTTTGCACGTATACCATCTCATCACATTTACACCATGATGGCCGACTACTTTGGACCCCAAACCTGACCCTATCCTCTGCCTTAGCTGAGCTTATTCCATGTCTAACTGAAGCATATGAGGTTGAGAACAAGTGCAATTCATTTAATGTTGTTTTGGGGTTTTGTTTCTAATGCTATTTGGTGATAACTTGCGTTGAAACTTACATATGTTTGTATTGTTTGGTGTAAATATTTGAACAAGTCTAATTGCTTTGGCTCTCCACTCTCTTGTCGTATCCGTGTTGTCGTGCCTTCGTAGTTTCGGTATGTGTGCTTTGGTAGCGATCTCCAGCTTTGAACATGTGAGTTATTCTCACCAGACAATATGTACATATATAACTAGTAAATTGACCCCTTTTGAATCTGTAAAATGCATTATCATGTTACATCTGCTATATTATGATTTTATGATGTTCACCCATGCTTAAACACCTGTTATAACATCTGTTATTGTTATATTATGTCGTTCTACTATTTTTATCAGTTTATCACACTGCAAGCTCCCTTTAGATTAGAATCATCATGGGTTGAAATGATACATACCCGAACGGACTTTGGAATAGGGGAAAATCATTATGGGCTGAAATGATAGGCCTGAACGATTTTCAACTTATTTTATTTACTTGGGACTATAGGTTTGAAATGATAAAACCCGGATTTTTCTTTGTAAATTACGGGTTGAAATGATCTATTACCCGTATCACTTTACCTAGCGTACAAAATTATATACAGGCCCGTAGTTAAAATATGTTTTCTAAAAATTTTAAAATATTTTAAAATTTTAATTATTATAATATTTTGATTTAAAATTAAATAAAAATATAATTTTTGTAAAGTATTATTGATTTTCTGGAAACCTATAAGTTAAATAAATTATGGAAAAGTTAGAAAATCTGAATGTAAGTTATTTTGGAAATTTTGATTTAATTTTTAATGGAATTTAAATTAACTTTAAAAATATGATAAATTTGTGATATTTTGAATTTTAATTTAGTTTAAAATGATTTGTATAACATATTAATGATTTTTGAATAAAGTTAAAATGTTAGTGAGTGAATATTGAGTTGAATTTGGAAATATAACTTAAATTGGAATTTATGAATTTGGTTTAAAAGTGAAATTTTAAGTTAAGTTAAATAAAATGGAATTAAGTTATATTTGAAATTTTAAACTTAAGTGTTAAGTTGAAATTTAATGTAATGAATTTAAATTTGAATGTTGAAATTTAATAAGTGCAATATTAATAAATATTGATTTTTGGAAGGAAACTTAACTTTATAAAATCATGAATTTAAGGAAAATTAAATGATGCTTATAAATGTGAAAATGTATGATTTTATAAGTTAAAAATGATTTAAATAAAAATATAAGTGTTTGTGAAATTCTATTGAATATTTGAAGTTAATTAACAGCATTTTTAATACTGTCTTTTGTTAAATTTAATTGTTTTTTGAATGTAACTTTCTATAGCATTTTCTAAATGCTGCGAAACTTGAATTTTCATTGTTTTAATAAATTTAAGTGCATAAATGAACATGAAAAGTTTAAACTTTTGGCATTTAATAATTTAATTATTAAATGTAATAACTTCATTTTTATGATTTAATAATGAAGTAATTTGTTTTGAAATATAACTATTTGATATATTAAAATGATTGAAATGTGGTTTCGAAAGATATGATATTTTGATATATTAAAATGATTGAAATGTGGTTTCGAAAGATATGATATTTTGATATGTTAAAATGATTGAAATGTGGTTTCGAAAATATATGATTTAAAATGATTTGAAACGAAGTTTTGAAAGATATGATATTTTGATATTAAATGATTTGAAAAATGGGGTTTTGAAAGATATGATATTTTGATATTAAAATGATTTGAAAAGAAGTTCTGAAAGATATGATATTTTGGAAATGAAGCTTTGAAAGGTTATGATATTTTGATGTATTAAAACGATTTGAAAGGAAGTTTGAAAGGATATGATAAATTAATATATTGAAATGGTTAGAAATGACTTGATATTTATTTTGATACATATTTGAATTGAAAGATATGGTACGATGATATATTGAAATGGTTTGGAAATGATTTAATCTTTATTTCGATAAAGATTTGGGTCGAAATGACATTTTATTTTGAAGTATATAATATTGTTTTAAAGTTATAACTACGGGTTATAATAACGATTGGTTGTTAAAGAGACCGGGATCGGATATTGTCTTATAGCCGGCCAATAACGAAAACCACTTTAACAACTGTGTACGCGGCGGAGATTCCAGAATGAAGTAGGATGGTGGCGACGTTCTCGAGGTATATTACGTGGACCCAACTCCCGTGATTTGGCATATATGACTAAAACAGGAGCTATACCGGGATACACAACGGGTCGCACCTTTTCATCGAGCATGCTCCATCGGAAACCATTCTATTACTTTTGTGATACGATACGTGGCGCCATTTTGATTCGGGGGTATTGTTTGAGTTGGGCGGAAGCTGTTGGCTTGCCGTCACCACCGGTCCGAGAGTGCGAACGGTGTATCCACCCTAGCATTGCCTCGCGTGTCGTGTCATACCCTTATATCGAGCCCACTATGATTTTGGTTTTAAAGATCCGACCGCGTTAAGGTTCACCATCCCCTTAACGCTATTTTCTATATGATTATACTTTATTGATTAGACACTACTGTATGTAGTGTATATTACTACATAGTAAATAGTTTAACGGATCCTTAGAGGATGGGCGGTCCCAAGCGTCTTCTAAATTACTTGTACCTTTACTACAGTTCACTTTAGTTGGTTTACATTGTATAAGTATGTATGTCCTGACTCGAGTGTTTGTATTTTTTATTTACGCTCGGTTCAGCCTGAGTATTCACAGATTTGGATTTCCACTTTCTGGAGATTGAAATCGCTGGAGATTATGTGCTTGTCTAGTTTTATCTTTTCAGTTTGCTGGCCCTTTCAGCTCTTGTATTAGTAGATTTCTTTGTAGTGAGACTTCTTTTGTACTTTATTTCTCCTGTTGTATTTTATGTAACTCTGATATATTTACATAGTAGCTTCATGAACTACTATTTCTTCTACTTCCGCTGCATTATTATTACTCTTTGTCTGTGATCTGTGATTTTTATTTAATGTATATTTTGAGATTTGCCAAATTTTATTTACAACGCGGTATTTTAAGCAATTCTATTCCGGCATGTGTGTCTGCCTATACACTTATAATGGATGCGAATGGTTGAAAATATCTGGTCGTTACAGTTGGTATCAGAGCTTTGGTAGCTCTAGGCAAAACTCAGCATATGGAGTGAATGTATTTGCAGAATCACTTTCATTCAAGTTTGAATCTCTCCCTTTTGACTCGATTCCTTTGAATTTTGGAACGTTCCCTACGGTTCCAAAATCCATTTGTATCCCTCACTGTTCATCTTCTTTTCACCCTGGAGTATTCCATAACTCTGCTTCGAATGATCTTTTATTTGAGTCGGCGGTCACGCCAATTTCAAATTGAATTATAAAAGGGGGAACTCTCTTATAATTAGCATCGATTCACCAGAGATTCTTATCTATCCTTGGTTTAGATGCTAATATCTTTTCTTATTCTAAACTCTAACTCTTGGGATCGAATGTAGATTTACCCTAGAAAAATCCACATTGATCTTATTCTTTAAGTCACGGTTGACCCAGTTAATGTTGCCCGTGATTTATTTAAGCTTATCCACCTCCCTGTTTTATTATTTAATCATCTTGTCTTTTGTTTCCAATCTATTCTTCCAACATTTTGAATTGTACTTGTATATCTATGTTTTGTTTTATATATAGTGTTGTTTGAGTTGTTGATGTTGAGTTGGGTTTCTGATCGATTCGTCTGATCAACGCCATCGATAGGATTTCTAAAACACTTTGACAGAACAAACTAACACAATATTATTTTAAAATTTGGTTAATGAAATAAAATTTTGATATACAAGTAAATTTATGGAACTTAATAAATTGATTTAAAATTTATTATTTGAAATGATAATACTTAATTTATCATTTATTGTTCTATAAATGATTTTATAGATGTTGTTTATAAATTTATTTGGGAGCTGAAATGAATTTAAAACAAGAAATTTGAGAATTTAATTTCCGATGGTTTCAAACCTTGTGTTTAAAGTTTTAAAGGGTTATATTGTTTAAAGTATTTTCGAATAGAAATTTGTTTTCAAAGAACTTGAAAGTTTAAAAATTAGTGCTCTTCTCTTTGTCGCTGGAAAATTACTTCGGTGATGATCTCGACATCATCAACGTTCATTTTCGAATTTTGAAGTGAAGAGACCGCTCTATAGACTTACTACAGCTTTGTTTTGGAAAATCAAATTGATTTGAATTGAATTTCTAAAATATGACTTGATTTATAATACATATAGATATATGATTGAAATTTGATTTGACATATTACGTATATATTATTACTTATCTCTAAATGGTTTGAATGTAATCAGAAATTTAGAATAATTCCAATTATTAAAAAAAATCAAATCAAAATTTTGGATGAATATCAAGCATGAAATGATTTAATTGGAAAGTTTATTTGTATAATACAATTGCGTTCAAATATAACTCACCTTAATTTCAGAAGTTAACAATGTAATTGGAAAATATACAATATAAAAAGATTTTTTTAATAAAATTTGAGTGGTTATAATAAATGTTATACACTTAAAATCTTAATTATAAAATGATGAACAGAGGTAAATAGAATAAATGGGTAATTGAATAATTTACAATATAAAATAATGTTAAAAGAACTAAGAATAAAAGAAGCAGTTATAATAAACGTGAGCATATTTAACATAAGTGATAAATATATTGAGAGGAATAATTTTAATTTTAATTAGGAATAAAGAAGAATTAAATTTATTAAGTACATTTTGAGTGTAATAAATGATTATTTTTCAAACCCATGGTTTTAAAAATTGTTAATTTAAGATGATTGGATAATAAAATAATGAAATTTGGGATAGTTAAGATTTATTTAACTTGTGTAAAGATTTATTCTCTATTTAAGATGAAATTTCCATGCTTTCCAATTTATTTCCTTATTTTGTTTTTCAAACTATCTTTTTGTTGTCCTTATTATCCTTATCTTCCTACAGACTGGTATAGACATCTTTGTATAATGTTTCCGTTTAGAAATCTTTCCATAATCCTTGATAATCTTTGATAATCATTTCGGATCCACCTTTTTCGTGCTTGTGTTCTTAATTTTGGAGAATCTTGGAAAGATCATCTCCATCTTGTTAAACTTACCTATAACAACAGTTATCATATATAATTTCAATCTTCTTGTCATCTTATCTTAATCCTATTTCACTCTATCTTTTTCTGTGCTTTTCCGTACCTCATCCCTTTTCGAGGATGAAAAGTTTTGAGTGGGGGAGATTGTAACAACCCTAGATTTTTGTATATTATTTAAATTGGACTTTATTTTATTTTTCAATTATTTTAAATTTGTTTTATTTCAAACATTTCATTTTTAAATATAAATGATGATTATTAAATGATTTATAGTTCAAACAAGTATAATTTGAATATTTTACTGTAAAGTGAATTTCTAGTCAAGCTGTTCAAACTGTGACTTTTAAAATTCAAATTTAAATTATTTAAAATCTTAAATTTTATCTTTTATTATGAAAATAGATGTAATAAGTTGAACACTGCTTTTCGTTTCGTTGAAAATGGAGTTAAACTGTAAAAGTTATGTACATTTCAATTTTGAGTGTAACTTGATTTATTTAACAATTTTGTCTATTACAAATTATAAAAAAATTCTTTATCATATTTATTTTAATATGTTATTGTATGTATATTTTTGTATTATAATAATTTAAAATGAAGTAAACAATTTTTCAAAGTCAATGATGATTTATTTGTAATTTCTGGACACTGTTTTGGATTTTTAAGAAATTTCTTTAAATCTTTTTCTATTTTCTTTAAAAAAAATTTGTTATGTGTTAATGGGTTATTTTAAGTATATTTTGTCTTTTAATATTTTTTTTAAAGTGATGTTATAATTTTTCCAAAGTTTACTGTGTTGATTTCTTTTTTTTAAAGAGGCCGTTTTCTTATTTTCTGTTATTTTCTTCATTAAATTTATATTTAAATTTAATTTTTTATTTATTTTGTGAATGTACTTTTATTTTATATTATTATTTATTTTTAAAAATATATTAAAAGCTCATATGAATTTTCTAAAATATATTTCATGTAATTTCAAATTTTCTAGACTAGTTTACTATTTTTAGCTATTTTCCTTAATTTAACTTTATATAATTGATAAATATTATATATGCTTTTATATTTTGATAAATTTTAGAAATTTTATCTGGGATTATTATTATTTCCAGAAATTTCAAGTTATATAAACAAAATTAAGGAAGTTTGAAAGGTTTTAAAAGCTTTGAAATGTAATGTCGTTTCACCTCCTAAGTCGTTTCTTTTACCGTTTCCTCATTTACTCTTTGGCCGTTTTTTTTTTCTTTTTCTATTGAATAGCCATGTATTTTCCTTCCCATTCACGTGAGAAACTTCTCACTTTCCATCATCAAACTCACGGCTAGAAGTATTGATGGTAATGCCTTCCATTTTACCTTCTTCTTCCTTTGTTTTTTCTACTTTTCTATTTGAATTTTGTACTTGTTCTCACCTTCATAGCTTGGCTCCTCCTCAACCAGATCTGACCTGACCTCCACCACCCCCTTCCTCTGACCATCTCCCATCCTACTACCTCTCCATTTTAGGCCAAGCAAATCCAAGGTGAAGACCACCACAAAATCCACCAAAGACCATCACAAACTATCACTTATGGCCTAGAATTGTCATCTCCTCCTTCTAGCACCATTTGCCGCCGCCACCACCACCACCACCACCTCTGACCTGACCTCCACACTCTGCCACATCACCCACCACCACCTGCACCATTGGTTGGGCCCACCTATCCTCTTTCCGAGCATAATAGGAGCATAGAGATGAAGTTGTTGCCTTGTAGTTGCCTTGAAATTGTATAGTTTTGCACGTATACCATCTCATCACATTTACACCATGATGGCCGACTACTTTGGACCCCAAACCTGACCCTATCCTCTGCCTTAGCTGAGCTTATTCCATGTCTATCTGAAGCATATGAGGTTGAGAATAAGTGCAATTCATTTAATGTTGTTTTAGGGTTTTGTTTCTAATGCTATTTGGTGATAACTTGCGTTGAAACTTACATATGTTTGCATTGTTTGGTGTAAATATTTGAACAAGTCTAACTGCTTTGGCTCTCCACTCTCTTGTCGTATCTGTATTGTAGTGCCTTCGTAGTGTCGGTATGTGTGCTTTGGCAGCGATCTCCAGCTTTGAACTTGTGAGTTATTCTCACCAGACAATATGTACATATATAACTATTAAATTGACCCCTTTTGAATCTGTAAAATGAATTGTCATGTTACATCTGCTATATTATGATTTTATAATGTTCACCCATGCTTAAACACCTGTTATAACATTTGTTACTGTTATATTATGTTGTTCTGCTATTTTTATCAGTTTACCACACTGCAAGCTCCCTTTAGATTAGAATCACCATGGGTTGAAATGATACATACCCGAACGGACTTTAGAATAGGGGAAAATCGTTATGGGCTGAAATGATAGGCATGAACGATTTTAAACTTATTTTATTTACTTGGGACTGCGGGTTTGAAATGATAAAACCCGGATTTTTCTTTGTAAATTACGGGTTGGAATGATCTATTACCCGTATCACTTTACCTAACGTAGAAAATTATATACAGGCCCGTAGTTAAAATATGTTTTCTAAAAATTTTAAAATATTTTAGAAATTTAATTATTATAATATTTTGATTTAAAATTAAATAAAAATATAATTTTTGTAAAGTATTATTGAATTTCTGGAAATCTATAAGTTAAATAAATTATGGAAAAGTTAGAAAATCTGAATGTAAGTTATTTTGGAAATTCTGATTTAATTTTTAATGAAATTTAAATTAACTTTGAAAATACGATAAATTTATGATATTTTGAATTTTAAATTAATTTAAAATGATTTTTTATAACATATTAATGATTTTTGAATGAAGTTAAAATGTTAGTGAGTGAATATTGAGTTGAATTTGGAAATATAACTTAAATTGGAATTTATGAATATGGTTTAAAAGTGAAATTTTAAGTTAAGTTAAATAAAATGGAATTAAGTTATATTTGAAATTTTAAACTTAAGTGTTAAGTTGAAATTTAATGTAATGAATTTAAATTTGAATGTTGAAATTTAATAAGTGAAATATTAATAAATATTGATTTTTGGAAGGAAACTTAACTTTATAAAATCATGAATTTAAGGAAAATTAAATGATGCTTATAAATCTGAAAATGTATGATTTTATAAGTTAAAAATGATTTAAATAAAAATATAAGTGTTTGTGAAATTCTATTGAATATTTGAAGTTAATTAACAGCGTTTTTAATACTGTCTTTTGTTAAATTTAATTGTTTTCTGAATGTAACTTTCTATAGCATTTTCTAAATGCTGCGAAACTTGAATTTTCATTGTTTTAATAAATTTAAGTGCATAAATGAACATTGAAAAGTTTAAACTTTTGGCATTTAATAATTTAATTATTAAATGTAATAACTTCATTTTTATGATTTAATAATGAAGTAATTTTTTTTGAAATATTACTATTTGATATATTAAAATGATTGAAATGTGGTTTCGAAAGATATGATATTTTGATATATTAAAATGATTGAAATGTGGTTTCGAAAGATATGATATTTTGATATGTTAAAATCATTGAAATGTGGTTTCGAAAATATATGATTTAAAATGATTTGAAACGAAGTTTTGAAAGATATGATATTTTGATATTAAATGATTTGAAAAATGGAGATTTGAAAGATATGATATTTTGATATTAAATGATTTGAAAAATGGAGTTTTGAAAGATATGATATTTTGATATTAAAATGATTTGAAAAGAAGTTCTGAAAGATATGATATTTTGGAAACGAAGCCTTGAAAGGTTATGATATTTTGATGTATTAAAATGATTTGAAAGGAAGTTTTGAAAGGATATGATAAATTAATATATTGAAATGGTTAGAAATGACTTGATATTTATTTTGATACATATTTGAATTGAAAGATATGGTACGATGATATATTGAAATGGTTTGGAAATGATATAATCTTTATTTTGATAAAGATTTGGGTCGAAATGACATTTTATTTTGAAGTATATAATATTGTTTTAAAGTTATAACTACGGGTTATAATAACGATTGTTTGTTAAAGAGACCGGGATCGAAAATTGTCTTATAGCCGGCCAATAACGAAAACCACTTTAACAACTGTGTACGTGGCGGAGATTCCAGAATGAAGTAGGATGGTGGCGACGTTCTCGAGGTATATTACGTGGACCCAACTCCCGTGATTTGGCATATATGACTAAAACAGGAGCTATACCGGGCTACACAACGGGTCGCACCCTTTCATCGAGCATGCTCCATCGGAAACCATTCTATTACTTTTGTGATTCGATACGTGGCGCCATTTTGATTCGGGGGTATTGTTTGAGTTGGGCGGAAGCTGTTGGCTTGCCGTCACCACCGGTCCAGGAGTGCGAACGGTGAATCCACCCTGGCATTGCCTCGCGTGTCGTATCATACCCTTATATCGAGCCCACTATGATTTTGGTTTTAAAGATCCGACCGCGTTAAGGTTCACCATCCCCTTAACGCTATTTTCTATATGATTATACTTTATTGATTAGACACTACTGTATGTAGTGTATATTACTACATAGTAAATAGTTTAACGGATCCTTAGAGGATGGGCGGTCCCAAGCGTCTTCTAAATTACTTGCACCTTTACTACAGTTCACTTTAGTTGGTTTACATTGTATAAGTATGTATGTCCTGACTCGAGTGTTTGTATTTTTTATTTACGCTCGGGTCAGCCTGAGTATTCACAGATTTGGATTTCCACTTTCTGGAGATTGAAATCGCTGGAGATTATGTGCTTGTCTAGTTTTATCTTTTCAGTTTGTTGGCCCTTTCAGCTCTTGTATTAGTAGATTTCTTTGTAGTGAGACTTCTTTTGCACTTTATTTCTCCTGTTGTATTTTATGTAACTCTGATATATTTACATAGTAGCTTCATGAACTACTATTTCTTCTACTTCCGCTGCATTATTATTACTCTTTGTCCGCGATCTGTGATTTTTATTTACTGTATATTTTGAGATTTGCCAAATTTTATTTACAACGCGGTATTTTAAGCAATTCTATTCCGGCATGTGTGTCTGCCTATACACTTATAATGGATGCGAATGGTTGAAAATATCTAGTCGTTACAGTTGGTATCAGAGCTTTGGTAGCTCTAGGCAAAACTCAGCATATGGAGTGAATGTATTTGCAGAATCACTTTCATTCAAGTTTGAATCTCTCCCTTTTGACTCGATTCCTTTGAATTTTGGAACGTTCCCTACGGTTCCAAAATCCATTTGTATCCCTCACTGTTCATCTTCTTTTCACCCTGAAGTATTCCATAACTCTGCTTCGAATGATCTCTTATTTGAGTCAGCGGTCACGCCAATTTCAAATTGAATTATAAAAGGGGGCACTCTCTTATAATTAGCATCGATTCACCAGAGATTCTTATCTATCCTTGGTTTAGATGCTAATATCTTTTGTTATTCCAAACTCTAACTCTTGGGATCGAATGTAGATTTACCCTAGAAAAATCCACATTGATCTTATTCTTTAAGTCACGGTTGACCCGGTTAATGTTGCCCGTGATTTATTTAAGCTTATCCACCTCCCTGTTCTGTTATTTAATAATCTTGTCTTTTGTTTCCAATCTATTCTTCCAACATTTTGAATTGTACTTGTATATCTATGTTTTGTTTTATATATCGTGTTGTTTGAGTTGTTGATGTTGAGTTGGGTTTCTGATCGATTCGTCTGATCAACGCCATCGATAGGATTTCTAAAACACTTTGACAGAACAAACTGACACAATATTATTTTAAAATTTGGTTAATGAAATAAAATTTTGATATACAAGTAAATTTATGGAACTTAATAAATTGATTTAAAATTTGTTATTTGAAATGCTAATACTTAATTTATCATTTATTGTTCTATAAATGAATTTATAGATAGTTGTTTATAAATTTATTTGGGAGCTGAAATGAATTTAAAACAAGAAATTTGAGAATTTAATTTCCGATGGTTTCAAACCTTGTGTTTAAAGTTTTAAAGGGTTATATTGTTTAAAGTATTTTCGAATAGAAATTTGTTTTCAAAGAACTTGAAAGTTTAAAAATTAGTGCTCTTCTCTTTGTCGCTGGAAAATAACTTCGGTGATGATCGCGACATCATCAACGTTCATTTTCGAATTTCGAAGTGAAGAGACCGCTCTATAGACTTACTACAGCTTTGTTTTGGAAAATCAAATTGATTTGAATTGAATTTCTAAAATATGACTTGATTTATAATACATATAGATATATGATTGAAATTTGATTTGACATATTACGTATATATTATTACTTATCTCTAAATGGTTTGAATGTAATCGGAAATTTCGAATAATTCCAATTATAAAAAAAATCAAATCAAAATTTTGGATGAATATCAAGCATGTAATGATTTAATTGGAAAGTTTATTTGTATAATACAATTGCATTCAAATATAACTCACCTTAATTTCAGAAGTTAACAATGTAATTGGAAAATATACAATATAAAAAGATTTTTTTTAATAAAATTTGAGTGGTTATAATAAATGTTATACACTTAAAATCTTAATTATAAAATGATTAACAGAGGTAAATAGAATAAATGGGTAATTAAATAATTTACAATATAAAATAATGTTATAAGAACTAAGAATAAAAGAAGCAGTTACAATAAGCGTAAGCATATTTAACATAGGTGATAAATATATTGAGAGTAATAATTAAAGTGATGTTATAATTTTTCCAAAGTTTACTGTGTTGATTTCTTTTTTTTTTAAAGAGGCTGTTTTCTTATTTTCTGTTATTTTCTTCATTAAAATTATATTTAAATTTAATTTTTTATTTATTTTGTGAATGTAATTTTATTTTATATTATTATTTATTTTTAAAAATATATTAAAATCTCATTTGAATTTTCTAAAATTTATTTCATGTAATTTCAAATTTCTAGACTAGTTTACTATTTTTAGCTATTTTCCTTTATTTAACTTTATATAATTGATAAATATTATATTTGTTTTTATATTTTGATAAATTTTAGAAATTTTATCTGGGATTATTATTATTTTCAGAAATATCAAGTTATATAAACAAAATTAAGGAAGTTTGAAAGGTTTTAAAAGCTTTGAAACGTAAAGTCGTTTCACCTCCTAAGTCGTTTCTTTTACCGTTTCCTCATTTACTCTTTGGCCGTTTTTTTTTCTTTTTCTATTAAATAGCCATGTATTTTCCTTCCCATTCACGTGAGAAACTTCTCACTTTCCATCATCAAACTCACGGTTAGAAGTATTGAAGGTAATGGCTTCCATTTCACCTTCTTCTTCCTTTGTTTTTTCTACTTTTCTATTTGAATTTTGTACTTGTTCTCACCTTCATAGTTTGGCTCCTCCTCAACCAGATCTGACCTGACCTCCACCACCCCCTTCCTCTGACCATCTCCCATCCTACTACCTCTCCATTTCAGGCCAAGCAAATCCAAGGTGAAGACCACCACAAAATCCACCAAAGACCATCACAAACTATCACTTATGGCCTAGAATTGTCATCTCCTCCTTCTAGCACCATTTGCAGCCACTACCACCACCACCACCACCACCTCTGATCTGACCTCCACCCTCTGCGACATCACCCACCACCACCTGCACCATTGGTTGGGCCCACCTAGCCTCTGTTCGAGCACAATAGGAGCATAGAGATGTAGTTGTTGCCTTGTAGTTGCCTTGAAATTGTATAGTTTTGCACGTATACCATCTCATCACATTTACACCATGATGGCCGACTACTTTGGACCCCAAACCTAACCCTATCCTCTGCCTTAGCCGAGCTTATTCCATGTCTAACTGAAGCATATGAGGTTGAGAACAAGTGCAATTCATTTAATGTTGTTTTGGGGTTTTGTTTCTAATGCTATTGGTGATAACTTGCGTTGAAACTTACATATATTTGCATTGTTTGGTGTAAATGTTTGAACAAGTCTAATTGCTTTGGCTCTCCACTCTCTTGTCGTATCCGTGTTGTCGTGCCTTCGTAGTGTCGGTATGTGTGCTTTGGCAGCGATCTCCAGCTTTGAACATGTGAGTTATTCTCACCAGACAATATGTACATATATGACTAGTAAATTGACCCCTTTTGAATCTGTAAAATGCATTATCATGTTACATCTGCTATATTATGATTTTATGATGTTCACCCATGCTTAAACACCTGTTATAACATCTGTTACTGTTATATTATGTTGTTCTGCTATTTTTATCAGTTTATCACACTGCAAGCTCCCTTTAGATTATAATCACCATGGGTTGAAATGATACCTACCCGAACGGACTTTAGAATAGGGGAAAATCGTTATGGGCTGAAATGATAGGCCTGAACGATTTTCAACTTATTTTATTTACTTGGGACTGCGGGTTTGAAATGATAAAACCCGGATTTTTCTTTGTAAATTACGGGTTGAAATGATCTATTACCCGTATCACTTTACCTAGCGTAGAAAATTATATACAGGCCCGTAGTTAAAATATGTTTTCTAAAAATTTTTAAAATATTTTAGAAATTTAATTATTATAATATTTTTATTTAAAATTAAATAAAAATATAATTTTTGTAAAGTGTTATTGATTTTCTGGAAATATATAAGTTAAATAAATTATGGAAAAGTTAGAAAATCTGAATGTAAGTTATTTTGGAAATTCTGATTTAATTTCTAATGGAATTTAGATTAACTTTGAAAATACGATAAATTTATGATATTTTGAATTTTAAATTAATTTAAAATGATTTTTTATAACATATTAATGATTTTTGAATAAAGTTAAAATGTTAGTGAGTGAATATTGAGTTGAATTTGGAAATATAACTTAAATTGGAATTTATGAATTTGGTTTAAAAGTGAAATTTTAAGTTAAGTTAAATAAAATGGAATTAAGTTATATTTGAAATTTTAAACTTAAGTGTTAAGTTGAAATTTAATGTAATGAATTTAAATTTGAATGTTGAAATTTAATAAGTGAAATATTAATAAATATTGATTTTTGGAAGGAAACTTAACTTTATAAAATCATGAATTTAAGGAAAATTAAATGATGCTTATAAATGTGAAAATGTATGATTTTATAAGTTAAAAATGATTTAAATAAAAATTTTAGAGTTTGTGAATTCTATTGAATATATGAAGTTAATTAACAGCATTTTTAATACTGTCTTTTATTAAATTTAATTGTTTTTTGAATGTAACTTTCTATAGTATTTTCTAAATGCTGCGAAACTTGAATTTTCATTGTTTTAATAAATTTAAGTGCATAAATGAACATTGAAAAGTTTAAACTTTTTGGCATTTAATAATTTAATTATTAAATGTAATAACTTCATTTTTATGATTTAATAATGAAGTAATTTGTTTTGAAATATAACTATTTGGTATATTAAAATGATTGAAATTTGGTTTCGAAAGATATGATATTTTGATATATTAAAATGATTGAAATGTGGTTTCGAAAGATATGATATTTTGATATGTTAAAATGATTGAAGTGTGGTTTCGAAAAGATATGATTTAAAATGATTTGAAACGAAGTTTTGAAAGATATGATATTTTGATATTAAATGATTTGAAAAATGGAGTTTTGAAAGATAAGATATTTTGATACTAAATGACTTGAAAAATGGAGTTTTGAAAGATATGATATTTTGATATTAAAATGATTTGAAAAGAAATTCTGAAAGATATGATATTTTGGAAACGAAGCTTTGAAAGGTTATGATATTTTGATGTATTAAAATGATTTGAAAGGAAGTTTTGAAAGGATATGATAAATTAATATATTGAAATGGTTAGAAATGACTTGATATTTATTTTGATACATATTTGAATTGAAAGATATGGTATGATGATATATTGAAATGGTTTGGAAATGATTTAATCTTTATTTTGATAAAGATTTAGGTCGAAATGTTATTTTATTTTGAAGTATATAATATTGTTTTAAAGTTATAACTACGGGTTATAATAACGATTGGTTGTTAAAGAGACCGGGATCAGATATTGTCTTATAGCCAGCCAATACCCAAAACCACTTTAACAACTGTGTACCAAGCGGAGATTTCAGAATGAAGTAGTATGGTGGCGACGTTCTCAAGTTATATTACGTGGACACAACTCCCGTGAGTTGGCATATACGACTAAAACAAGAGCCATACCGGGCTACACAAAGGGTCGCACCCTTTCATCGAGCATGCCCCATCGGAAACCATTCTATTACTTTTGTGATTCGGTACGTGGCGCCATTTTGATTCAAGGGTATTGTTCGAGGTGGGCGGAAGCTGCTGGCTTGCTGTCACCACCGTTCCGGGAGTGCAAACGGTGTATCCACCCTGGCATTGCCTCGCGTGCCGTGTCATATCCTTATATCGAGCCCACTACGATTTTGGTTTTAAAGATCCAACCGCGTTAAGTTTCACCATCCCCTTAACGCTATTTTCTATATGATAATACTTTACTGATTAGACACTACTGTATATAGCGTATTTTACTACATAGTAAATAGTTTAACGGATCGTTAGAGGATGGGCGGTCCCAAGCGTCTTCTAAGTTACTCGTACCTTTACTACAGTTCACTTGAGTTGGTTTACATTGTATAAGTATGTATGTCCTGACTCGAGTGTTTGTATTTTTTATTTACGTTCGGGTCAGCCTGAGTATTCACAGATTTGCGTTTCCACTTTCTGGAGATTGAAATCGCTGGAGATTATCTACTTGTCTAGTTTTATCTTTTCAGTCTGTTGGTCCTTTCAGCTCTTGTATTAGTAGAGTTCTTTGTAATGAGACTTCTTTTATACTTTATTTCTCCTGTTGTATTTTATGTAACTCTGATATATTTATATAGTAGCTTCATGAACTACTATTTCTTCTAGTTCCGCTGCATTATTATTACTCTGTGTCTGTGATCTGTGATTTTTATTTACTGTATATTCTAAGATTTGCCAAATTTTATTTACAACGCGATATTTTGAGCAATTCAATTCCGTCATGTGTGTCTACCTATACACTTATAATGGATGCGAATGGTTGAAAATATCGGGTCGTTATATTATCCCATTATATATTAATTCGCACATTAATTAGTTCATATTTACATCCACTTCCGTATATAAATTTTGTAACCAAGTTATAACATTTACATTTTTTCTTATTTTAATTAATTACCAAATATTCCTATTTACACTCAGTTTTAACTTTGCAATCTTAACAAATCCATAAATTGTCAATTGCCTAATATATACATTAATTACTATTAAATGTTCTCCATAAATTTATTAACTTGGTTTCAAACTTTTTATTCATCAATTACTGCCCTATAAATAAACTTACGTTTCTATTCAGTTTACATTATTTCCAAATAATTGCAATAAAAATTTTAAATTGTTTATTTTAATTTCAATTGCTACATCTAATTTCATTTGTTCCAATATAAATTATAAGATTTTTTTGTTTCTAAATTTAATTAAAAATCTTATTAATTTAACTCATTTTAATCATCGAATTTTATGGGTCGTTACATTGGACTTAACTAACATTCATTCATTCAAATTCAAGTTAGTTCACATTCACCAATTCATATTCAAGTTGTTTCTCTTTTAATTCAAATCGAATTCTATTTTTATTTAGATTTACTTCACTTCCAATTTGAATTCAGTTACTTGGCTTTCAATTTCATTAATTCAATTTCATATGAATTTTTTATACAATCAATTAACATTCGTCTAACAATCAATGCATATCCAACATTACCAATGTGACGCCCAACCTCTATACCCATGCTAGACAAGGACACTACGGGATAACGCCGTCAACTAGCACGGAGAATAAGGCTGTTGAGGAGCGACCATCCGTGTAACTTCTTTGTGCGAGCACCGCCATGTCAGAAAGTATAACATGCATTTGATTTCGAGAGGAAATCCGACACACCGATGCAAACACAAAGCTATCCCACGGTGGCTATAAATAATCTTCGAAAACAAATATAGAAATATACATAACACAAATCAGTCACAGATAATTCATATCACAAAGGCGGAAATAGATATGAATATAACACACGAAAGTGTACATCAGAGTAATGGTCTAACAAGATCCACAATGTCACAAAAGAACAGCAACATGTGCTATACAAAAGAATAAGTACACAACTATGAGTCTATATCTTAAATGTATACAACAAAAACTATTAATCTAAGTAGTTAACTAAAAGTCAGGATGATAACCCCAGAAGAGAGGTCAAGCAGAAGCACCTGTAACATCTCCGTCTGACCCGAGTATTATTTATAAGAAAATAATAAACGGATTAGTCTAGCTATAAATATCAGATGAAATGATATAGAATAAGAGATATGACTAAACGTATAATAATCACAATGTAAAGCTTTGATAAATAAGTAATTGAAAAATCAACAAGAGATTAATCAATATCACAAGAATCTTCTCAAAGATCCAACAAGGGTATCATACCCAAAACTTGTATTCATACAAGTCAATGACACACGAATTCACCAAGGCACAAAAATTGAAAAAATCATATGAATGAAAATCACTAAAATTGGTGAAGCATAAATTCCAGAAATCAATAATTAGAAATCCAAGAATCACAAGAAAAGGATGGCCAATCCCAAACGGAACGCTATTCCATAAACCTGGCATCGACTCACCTAAATAGATACGTGAATTCTATTATTATCACACGGAACGTTTAGGATGGCCAATCCCAAACGGAACGCTATTTTCCAAAATCAAAGATTCAGATGTCTGAAATCAAGGATTCAGACGTCTGGATTTGGAAAATAAATATTTTCCAAAAAACAGAATTCAGACATCTAAATCTTTGATTTCAGACGTCTGAAATAGGCACATTTTAGCCTATTTCCTTTCTGGTTCCAAATGAACCAATTCAGACGTCTGAAATATAGATTCAAACGTCTGAATACTGGGGAATAAAAATTCCCAGTATAATATTCAGACGTCTGAATACTACGTTTCAGACGTCTGAATCAAGGGTTCAGGGCATTCCCTGAACCTAGGCCAAAAACGGCCAAACGGATACCGGAAGCGATCGATCGAGCGACACGACTAAGGATTTACGCCAAGCGACAACCAAGCCTTAACGGCTCTTTGATACGCCTCAAATATCAATGTCAAAATATCAATAAAAGGATTTTCATAGATTTTGATTTCAAAACACCAAAAATTTGAATATATACCAAATCAATCCAAACCAAAATCAATTGCACAAGAATAAGTGTTAGGAATTCATACCTAACAATCGAAGATAATTATAGACAAAGATGTGAGATAAAAATCTCACCTTTGAACCCAAACAATTGAAGAAGAAGCTCGAAAGCAAAGGGAGAATCAACCTCTCTTCAACACAACCCAAACGAGCTTGAATTTATGCTCAAAAAGAAGAACATTCCCAAAGTTAGGTTTAGGAATTTCTGAAATTGGAAGGAGAATGGGTTGGAGAAGAAGAAGGAGATGCTTACCAATGGGTTCTCTTAGAATTTGGAGCTAGATCTTGGATTTGCAATGAAACTAGGGTTTGGAATTTCTAATTTCCACTCTCTTCCACCATTGATGCTTAAAGCTTAAAGTGTTAGGAATATGAAATGAAGTAATGAAGAGTTGGAGTGGAGCTAGGGTCTTAAGGTGGAACATTGGGCTGAAACCCAAACTCAAACCCAAAGTGAAAAAGTAGCAAAACTCGACCAACTCCAAACATATCAAAGCTTATACTCAAAATGGTCGCAAACGGCGTTTTGAACTCAATGGCAGTAGTCTCAAGACCTAATTGGACTGTTTGCAAAAAGTAGGTTTTCGGACTAAAATCCGACGAACGATGAAATATTTTAATATAATATTTAAATATAGAATCGATAAATATGCGGGTTGTTACAGACTCCCCTCCTTAAAAAAAATTGCGTCCGTGCAATACTTAAGAAGAAAATAAAGAGTAACAACTATAGAAGCATATCAACACAAAAGAAAATTTGAAATAGGAAGTTCACCATAAAGAGCACGAAAGGGTAAGCCTAAACGGGATCGCTCGATGAATTCCCTGGATTCCCAAGAGCAATCCATAGGATTTGAGAACCATTGAACTCTCACAAAAAGAACATCTTTATTTCGAAGGCACTCAACCTCCGAAGCAATGATGCGAATAGAATGTTGCTCAAAAGTCAAACCTAGTGAAACTTCAATTTCATCAATAACACCGGGCTCAAGAATAAAAATAGGAAACCTAAAAGCATTTCCATAGTAGAAAGACGTGAAAAAACATCATGAATAACAGAAAATTTAGCCAGTGCAACGACGTAGCACAAAAACGGTATGCCCGAGAAAAGAGGAACTCGAATAATTTGGAACAACGGCGTAGTACAATAACGGTACGCCAGATGATCCAAAGCTCGAATAATTTTGAAACACCGACGTCCAATGATCCGAAATTCAAATAATTCGGAACACCGACGCAGTACAAAAACGGTACGTCCAATGAACCGAACACCATAAAAGAACATCGGACACTAGTCCATAAAAGGAATGAGATAAAGCTCAATAAAACAAAACATATCGAAACGTCCGATGAAATTAATTAAAAAGATAATTCCATTCAGACATCATCAAAGAATTAACCACTTGTTGCTTACGACTAAGCGCATTTGGCAACACGATTTCTCTTTCGGGAATAAAAAGATTATCAAGATCATAAGATGCCAGGAACTCGAGTCAACATGAAGCTCCTTATGAGAAAATAAATATTCCAAAGATTTATGATCGAGGTGGAGAACAAATTTCTCCCCCAAAAATGATGATGCCAAACTCTAAAAGCGAAAACAATAGCCGTGAACACTAGATCATGAGCGGCATATTTAGTCTCGATAAGCTATAACGATTTAGAAGCACAAGTGATAGCACGTTCTCATTTGCAAGAGAGCGGCATCCAAACCAATACGATTAGCATTGGTACAAAAGATAAAGTCTTGGTTCCCCACGGGAATCACAAGAGTAAGAGTATCGAAAATAAAGAACTTATTTTAAATAATTTTCTTTCCCGAAAAGCTAAAACTTTCAAAACCACAATTATCTCAATGTAAAAATCTTTCTAGAAAAATTTACATTTTACGAGTCAATATATCGTGTCTGATTGTCTCATCAAAGCGTTTAGGAAATTCCTATCGATAACGTTGATCAAGCGCATGGACCAGAATTCTTAAAGCACTCAACGGGCAATACAATCACAAAATCATCTTCTGTATGAATGTTTCTTAAAAACCTTTAAGAATATTCTTTGCTCGTTTAAGAGCAAAATCAAATCGTATTTATAAATAAATCTTATGAAAAAGGTTTGCAAAAAAGTTCTTAAATTGCTATTTTCATCCAAAATCAATAAATACAAAAATGAAGTCATTGAGATATTCATAGAATACTCGATTTATAAAATGGATGAAACAAGATGGCGAACTGAATGACAAAATAAGTCATTCATAAGAATCGTAACGAGTGCGAAATGCGGTAAGTGGAATGCTAACTCCCGCAACTCGTAGCCAAATGAAAATCAGTGGAAAGGTCGAACTACAAAGAGCTTAACACCACACAAAGGATTTTTTAGGTGATAATCCTAACACAAGCTAAAAAATTACTAGAAAATTCTCAAACTACATGAATAAGAGAAATAACACTTTCCCCATCATGTGAGCTTAAAGAATAAAATGATGCCATCAAGTTGGAATCAAAGTCACAAAGGAAATAGAAATCTATTTAACAGATTATAAATGTCGAAGATGAATAGTCCACACGGAAAATAGGATACGGGCTTCACAACGATTGAGCCAATCCCTACAAAAATCAATTCCGAAGCCTAAGTAAAAATCGGCTCAGAAAGAAAAATCACATAAAATAATTTCGACATCTATAGAAAGCAAATTGAGTGTTGCAGATCTACCATCTGGATTCGCAACTCTCAAAGAAGTCATCAAGCCCAAAATATTTTCAAAGAAAAAGAATCAACAAGTTCTTTTGATATAAAATAGTGAGATGGAACCCATATCAAAAAGAACTCAAATAAGAAGATCACGAAACAAATGTAATCAAGGATTAAATGAGAAATACCTTGAACACGAGAAGTGTGTAAAATGCAGTGTATGTGCTAATATAGTACAAATGGATCGTGTAATATGGAATATAATATAAATGCGGAAATAGATGATAATAGCAAAGTAAATAAAAATAGAAAAATCACACCAGAGATTTTTATACTGGTTTGTAGCACCGTCCTACGTCCAGTCCCAGACTTCTATCTGGATTTTCACTACTAACTACCTCGCTTCACCCGGAGGAACAGGTTTACAACACCCGAGCAGACGAACGGGATTTCATGCCTCTAATATACTGAGGACTTCAATACTTGCCTCTTACAACACGAGGACTTCAACAAATGAAAATAATTGTTTGGTGAGGATATGTGTTCTTGCTAACACTATTATGTCACTTATAGTACAAACTTCCTATAGTCTTATCCTCAAATAGAATATTTGTATATATGAAGATTTTGGAAGTGGATATCGTATTTAATCAAAAGAATGTTAAATAAATTTCAGGATTTAAAAAAAAACGATATATGATTGAATATGAAAAGTTTGAGCATTTTGAAAGTATAAGATTGAGATCAATAGAATAGAGATTAGATTGATAGAAAAAATTGGATTTTTGGAATAATGATTTCATGATGTTTATATAAGAAATAAACAGTTGTAACCCCTTGTGAAAAGGTACGAACAAAGGTCACGATCATTGGTGAAGAGAAAGAGAAGCAACCGTTGAAGAAAATGAAGTTTCTATACGAAAGGTTACTTTCTGTTTGAAAACGGTCGACAGGTCAAAAAGGACCAGTAGACAGGAATTTGAATATATATACGTTATGGTCACTTATGCACGTTATCTGTGCATTCTGGGCATAAACGGTCGACCGCCATATTTTAACCGGTCGACTGGTTTAGCCCAGTTTGCACAGTTAATGTGCATTCATTCATATATATACATATATAAGAAAATTGAAGTTATACGACTATTTGAGGATAGATTTTAACATAAATAATATTACTAACATACCAAATAATCAACCTCTAATATATGGAGCTCTTTGTGTCCGAAATAACTTCTTTTTCTCGATCACGACTTATCCCTTTGTCAGAAATCAATACTCTATAAAAATCTTGACTCAACATTCTCCCCCTTTTTGATTGATGACAACATAGTTATGAATCTCCCCCTGTATATGATATCCCCCTGAGATTGTGTCTTGCATATATACTATTAGCATAATTTTCTCCCCCTTTGTCATCGACAAAAAGGAGTTGTTTAAATGGAGGATGTAAAAGAGATTATATGCAACATAAAACTACTACCATAGATCAATCGAGTACACACAAAATTATAATACACATAAGTCTAGTACGAATTAAAACATGATACTATTTAGTACAAGTGCCAGATAATGTTTTTTAAAGCAAAAGCTAAAGTCATAAGAACGCATAAAAGATAAAAAGAGATAGACTAAAAAGACTTATTCTTACTCCGTATCTCCCTCTTCTTCTTCTTCTTCAACAATCTGAGATTTCCCGTGTCGACGATCATGACTAGTTCCCGAGGTTGTACCCTCCTCCGAAGATGTCCAAGCAAAAGTAGGAGGAGCTGGGCGCTTGCTAGGGTCTGAAGCTTGCATTGAAGAAGATGATGCACCACAAGATATTGCTTCCCATATAGAAACGAAGAACGAATTAAGTTTGTTAAAGCGTTTATCCATTTTTGTATCCATGCGCTTAAGTCACGCTTCGAGAAGGAATTGATTTCGAGCAATAGTTTCAAGTGATTCTTTTGTTGAGGAAGATGATCGTAAGAGTTTAACTTCCTCAGGTTTAGAGCGAGATGGACGTGATGAAGCTTCTTTATGTCCTTGTTCTTTCCATTGTTCAAAAGGCATAATATTAAAGTATGGAGCGGGAAGCTTCATTCTTGTAATCGTAGCTTTGTTGATGACTTTTGGTTTGGAAATAGAAGACTTGGGAGGTTCAATGCCACAATCAAGTAAGAGACGCATAATATACTCGTTATAGAACAAGTGTGGTCTAGTGGTATCATTTACTTTCAAGATTTCATCAAAGATCATACTAATCCAATTTATACGAATACCCGCATAGATTGAGTATAATGCCTTGAAATTTTCTTTATAGACGACATCAAAATTTCCTATTCTTGGTAAAAGAGAGTGCATAAGAGTATAGTGAAGAATTCTTGCAGAAGGCCGTAGACCCATAGACTTAGTGTTATCCTTGTCATCTTCAATAAATTGATGGCTGATTTGATTACGGACATGAACATTGCAAAAATTACTTGAAAATTTTTCACCGATAAAAGAAGAACAAAGAACGGTTGCCATCCTATCACATGAGATAAACACTTCTTTGCCACAAACAACGGACCAAAGACAATAATTAGGATTCTCAGGCTTGTTTTTCTCTAAATTTAGGTTAGCGTACAATAATTTGATCATTACATGGTTAATTTCCACATTGTTTTGATCAAAGTCAATTAGGTTTTCAATGTCTGCTTCCTTTGCTAAACTAAGAATACGATAACTAGAGAAATCGGAAAATTTAATAAAAGAACCCGGATGGATTGTAAAATCCTTCATCTCATTCCATGTTTTGACTGCAATTGGATCTACAAGCCACTTCCTGATAGAGAGATCAATTGGTTGTGTTTCGGAGGTAGAAGCTTGCTTTAATTTCTTTTGTGGAGGAGCCATTTTTGGAGAGAATGGTAGAAAATTTTATTTTTAGGGTTATGAGAGGTTGTTGAAAAAAAATAAATGAAGAGAGGGAGTGAAGACCAAAACCGTATGTACCTTTTAAAAAACCAAACAGCACGAAACCGGTCGACCGCCTCTAAATAACCGGTAGACCGTTTTCATACAGAGACCAAAACGGTCGACTGGTGGATTTTGGCCGGTCGACTGGTTTGCCTGTGAGTTGTTTTTCTTGCTTGCATGAATTTCTGTGTTGTTAAACAATCCATATAATATTGAGTTTATGCAAAAACATGATATATATATATATATGTATGTATATATATATAAACGAGAATACAATCATAATATTAAAATAGATTTAATGAGAGGTAGAGGAATTATGATTGGAAGTCTCTTCTTTGACATCGCTAATGCGTGGTTTCCATGGCGACCACTTTTCTTTCGCTCGTTCATTCTAAGCATAGCTTTTATCCCATGAATTTGGGCTTCTAGAGGATGAAGGTGCATGAGGCATTGGCTCGTATATGCCATGTTTGTTTGAACTACAAAAGAATGATGCCATTCTTTTTAGAAGAGATAGACATTCCGAAGTCAGTTGTTGCTCATAATGCAGCCGTCTTTGAAGATCGATTTGATGTTTTTGATAATGATGAATCTCATTGATCTTCTCTCTGGTACGGGGTGAACAAAACAACACTTTCTTTGCTCGCTTCGAAGTAGGCATATTTCCAGGAGAATGAATGCAATGATGATGACACTTTGAATTGTGTTTTTGAGTTTCAGGAGAGTAATATTCTTCTGGCTCAGAACTTGTAACCGAAATATGGGATTTTTGAGCACACTCATCACAAATATGTGCCATAATGAATTATATATATAAACTTTTAGGTTCAGATAGGAGTTGATAAAAACATTATTTTTGTCAAGCTTATATAAAAAAAATCTTATAAGCTTGTGGATGAGAATTGACATGCAAACTTGGCCGTAGAAAAATTAAAAGCTCATATTCAATTTCCAAATATAGTAATAGAAAAACTAATCCGAAAAGAACTTAAGAATATAACATTATTACATATCAAGTTCTTTTTTAAAAATTAAACCAAGTTCTCTACGAAATTTAATGAAACTAGACTCATGTAGAGGCTTAGTGAAAATGTCCGCTAGTTGATTATCAGTTTGGACATTTTCGAGACATATATTTCCTTTTTCGATATTGTCCCTAAGGAAATGATGACGGATATCAATGTGTTTGGTTCTGGAGTGATTCACTGGATTCTTAGAAAGATTTATAGCACTTGTGTTATCACAGTATATAATAGAATTTGATAAATGAATATCAAAATCTTGAAGTGTTTGTTGCATGTATATTTCTTGAGTACAAGCGAGAGCTGCTGATATATATTCAGCTTCACATGTTGATAGTGAAACACAATTTTGTTTCTTACTAAACCAAGAGACAAATGATTTTCCAATAAAATGGCACGTACCACTTGTATTCTTTCTATCCGTTCGAGAGCCGCCAAAATCAGCATCACTATATGATACTAATTCAAATGGACATTCTTTTGGATAAAAAAGACCGAAATCTTTGGAATTATTAAGATAACGAATTATACGTTTCACTGCTCGTAGATGCGATTCCTTTGGATCCGCTTGAAAGCGTGCACATAGACAAACACTCATCATTATATCTGGACGACTTGCTGTAAGATAAAGAAGAGAACCAATCATGCTTCGATAAAGTTTCTGGTAAACACTCTTACCTTTTTCATCTTTTTCAAGAGGTGTAGTTGTACTCATAGGAGTAGGTTTACCAGATGTGTTATTTAACCCGAAGCGATTGATAAGATTTCCGCAATATTTTTCTTGATTAATAAAGATACCATTCGAAAGTTGTTTGATTTGAAGTCCAAGAAAATATGACAGTTCTCCCATATGAGACATTTCGAACTCTTTGGTCATAATACTTGCAAATTCCTTGCAGATTTTATCGTTTGTTGAACCAAAGATGATATCGTCTACATATATCTGGATAACTAGAATATCCTTTTGAGAATGTTTGATAAACAAAGTTTGATCGACTTTGCCTATTTTAAATCCTGAGTTAATAAGATAGCTACATAGTCGTTCATACCAAGCACGAGGTGCTTGTTTTAAACCATACAGAGCTTTCGTAAGTTTGAACACATGGTCTGGATATTTTTCATGTACGAACAAAGGAGGTTGTTCGACATAGACATTCTCTTTGATAAATCAATTGAGAAAAGCACTTTTGACATCCATCTGATAAAGTTTGAAATTATGGTGACAAGCAAAAGATAATATGATTCTAATAGCTTCTAGTCGAGCAACTTGTGCAGAAGTTTCTTCATAATCGATACCTTCTTCCTGATTATACCCTTGTGCTACTAATCTTGCTTTATTTTTGGTGATATTTCCTTGTTCGTCGGCCTTATTTTTATAGACCCATTTAGTACCAATAACTGACTGATCAGTTGGTCTTGGAACAACTTCCCAAACGTCATTGCGCTCGAACTGATTTAGTTCTTCCTGCATGGCAATGATCCAGTAATCGTCTGTAGCAGCTTCTTTTAGATTCTTAGGTTCGATATTTGAGAGAAAAGCGACATGACCCATTTGATTTAGTTGACTCCTTGTTCTGACATGTGATGTTACTTCACCGATTATATTTTGGGCCGAACGGCCTCTTAATATTCTTGGTGGTGATTGTAACTCACATATTTGAGGGATATTCTCAATAATTATTTCCGAGTCAGAATCAACATTTGTGAAGATTGGATTGTCAGTGACTATTGTTTCGTCATCATCTGAAATAGTTTGAGGATGCTGATAGAATTCATCAAAAGAGACATGAAGTGATTCTTCAATAGTTTTGGTTCGTTTATTAAATATATGATAGGCCTTGCTTCGTTCCGAATAACCGAAAAATATTCCTTCATCGGCTTTTGGATCGAATTTGCCAGGCTGGTCTTTCGTATTTAAAATAAAACACTTGGAACCAAACACTTTGAAGTATGAGATTTTAGGCTTTCTTTTGTTAAATAATTCATAAGGAGTATTCTTGGTAAGAGGTCTTATGGGCACACGATTTAAAACATAACAGGAAGTTGCGACGGCTTCTGCCCAGAAATGTTTTAGTAAGGTGGTTCCATTCAATAATGTTCTTGCACATTCTTGTAAAGTTCGGTTCTTCCGTTCTACAACTCCGTTCTGTTGCGGAGTTCTGGGAAACGAAAAATTATGATATATACCTTTCTTTGTACAAAAATGTTCAAATTCATTATTTTCAAACTCTCCGCCATGATCACTTCTTATATTTTTAACTTTAATCCCTTTTGATTTTTGAATTCTTTTGACGAAAGATTTAAAATGAATGAAAGTGTCACTTTTGTTTTTTAAGAACATTGTCCATGTGTAACGGGAGAAATCATCAACAATTACAAGCACATATCGACTGTGATTTATTGATTGAACCGTAGTAGGTCCAAATAAATCCATATGTAGTAACTCAAGTGGTTGTAATGTTGATATGACTTTTTTTGATTTAAAAGATGATTTGGTCAATTTTCCTAGTTTACATGCATCACAAATGTTGTTAACCTTAAAATTCATTTTGGGTAGACCTCTAACTAGATCGTTTTTGGCTAGCTTGTCAATAGTTCTGAAGTTTATATGACAGAAGCGTTTGTGCCATAGCCATGGATCATTATCATTAGCCACAAGACATATATCTGAATTATGATTAATATTCATATTCAGAATATATATTATTCTGTCTCTATATCCTTCGAAAACTAAATAATGGTTTGTATCTAAAATACTACATTTATTAGTCGAAAAAGAAATTGTAAAACCCTTGTCACATAACTGACTAATACTAAGTAAATTATGTTTTAAATTTCTAACTAGCATGACATTAGTAATAAAAGGTAAGTTAGATGTACCGCAATTGCTCACATCGCCTTTGCCGATAATATAGCCTTTTGAATTATCTCCAAAAGTGACGAAACCACCATCTGAGTATGTAATATTTGTCAATAAGCTCTTGTCTCCAGTCATGTGTTTCGAGCAACCACTGTCCAATATCCACTTTCCTCTTTTCTTAAGTGGGACCTGCAAAAAATAAAATTAAGTCCATGGTACCCACTTTTTATGGGGTCCTAAGAGTTAGGTCTTAGGAGTCCAAACCCATACGGGTCTGGTATCCTACATAATTAATATTAAGATGCACATTATTTATGAAATTCTGAATATATTTGTTCCTAATCAAATTGTCATTTGTTTTAGGAACCCATATTTTGATAGTCTTGACATTTTTCTTTTGAAATTTCACAACTGGTTTTGGTTTGGAATATAATAAACTAAGATTTTTCTTAGTTTCAGTTTTTTGTACTTTCTTCTTCCTTTTATTACCAAGATGTTTCTTGGTTTCTTTTTTCTTATATCCCAAACCTTGTTTATTTGAAACAAATTGTGAATTTTCAATGATTTTTGTCAAATTTTCTCCACCTTTGTTAAAGTTAGAAACATTTTGAGTAATGTTATCTAACTTAGTTTGTAAACTAGCCTTTTCTAGGTCCAGAATTTTGACTTTTGCCTCAAGTTCATGATTTTTAGTAGTGAGAGCATCATTTTTCTCTTTTTGAATTTCAATTTCTTGACTCGAAAGAACTAATTGAGAGTCAACATTAGATGATGATTCTTGAAAATTTTCAAGTTCTTCTTCTAATATTTTTTTCTCGTCTTTTAACATATCTCGTTCAAATTCTGCTCTACTCAAATCTGCTTTGGGTTCTTTTAGCTTCGTTTCATGTCTTTATATTTGACTATCAATTCAGCATTAATATTAAGTACTTCATCAAATGTAGGAATTTGTACCTCATCTTCTGTTGCCATGAAACAAACATTTGCTTGTTCATTTTCCGTATCACTCTCACTTTCTGATGAGTCTGTATCATCCCATGTTACCGAGAATGCTCGTTTCTTTGATTTGTCCTTCTTATATCTTAATTTGTCATTTTCTGACTTTTTCTTTTGCTCTGGACAATCCTTGTGCATGTGCCCCTTTTTGTGACAGTTGAAGCATTCTATAGAGGATGATATTGGTTTATTTGATCCAAATTTCTTTCTGTTATAACGATTGGCTTTTCACTGTTTTAGGAATTTTTTGAAACCTTTTGCTATGAATGCCAGATCTTCATCTTCAGATTCTGATTCACTTTTGTCTTTATCAACATGGAATTCCACGTTTTTCTTTTCTTCTTTTTGTTCCTTTCTAGTCTGCAAGTTAGCTTCGTAGGACATTAGATTTCCTATCAATTCATCTGGCTTCATGACGGAAACGTCATTAGCTTCTTCAATTGCTAATACTTTTCCTTCCCATTCACTAGTCAGAGAATGTAGTACTGTTGAGACAACATCAAAATCAGAATACTTTTGTCCTAAGCCAATAAGAGCATGGTGGATAGTTTGAAACCGTGAATACATATCATTGATTGTCTCATTTGGTTTCATTTTGAAATTTTGAAATTGACTTTTCAGCATGGCTATTTTGGCTTGTTTAACCTTGTTAGTACCTTCTTGAGTGGTTTTCAGCGTTTGCCAAATTTGATTTGCAGTAGTGTAGATACTAACATGGTTATATTCATTTTGGTCTAATGCACAAAACAACATATTTATTGCCCTTGCATTTACGGCTGCTACTGTTTTTTCAGCCGCAGTCCATTCTGAATAATCAGTTGTTGGATTCACTATTTCTTTTTGAGTCTCATTCCAGGCATCATAACTATTTGATTGCATAAAGAATGACATACGTGTTGCCCAATAACTATAGTTAAGACCATTGAAAAATGGAGGTCTTTGTGTCGATTGACCTTCCATATAAGTGGTGTTTTGAGTGCTAGTGCTTGCGTTATTTGCCATATTATAAGAATGTATGAAATATCTGTGTTACGGTTATATGATGGCTGTGCTCTGATACCAAATGTAAAATGCAGTGTACGTGCTAATATAGTACAAACGGATCGTGTAATATGGAATATAATATAAATGCAGAAATAGATGATAATAGCAAAGTAAATAAAAATAGAAAAATCACACCAGAGATTTTTATACTGGTTCGGAGCACCGTCCTACGTCCAGTCCCAGACTTATATCTGGATTTTCACTACTAATTACCTCGCTTCACCCGGAGGAATAGGTTTACAACACCCGAGCAGACGAACGGGATTTCACGCCTCTAATATACTGAGGACTTCAGTACTTGCCTCTTACAACACGAGGACTTCAACAAGTGAAAATAATTGTTTGGTGACGATATGTGTTCTTGCTAACACTATTTTGTCACTTATAGTACAAACTTCCTATAATCTTATCCTGAAATAGAATATTTGTATATATGAAGATTTTGGAAGTGGATATCGTATTTAATCAAAAGAATGTTAGATAAATTTTAGGATTCAAAAAAAAGACATATGATTGAATATGAGAAGTTTGAGCGTTTTGAAAGTATAAGATTGAGATCAATAGAATAGAGATTAGAATGATAGAAAAAATTGGATTTTTGGAATAATGATTTCATGATGTTAATATAAGAAATAAACAGTTGTAACCCTTTGTGAAAAGGTACGAACAAAGGTCACGATCATTGGTGAAGAGAAAGAGAAGCAACCGTTGAAGAAAAGGAAGTGTCTATACGAAAGTTTACTTTCTGTTTGAAAACGGTCGACAGACCAAAAAGGACCAGTAGACAGGAACTTGAATATATATACGTTATGGTCACTTTTGCACGTTATCTGTGCATTCTGGGCATAAACGGTCGACCGCCATATTTTAACCGGTCGACTGGTTTAGCCCAGTTTGCACAGTTAATGTGCATTCATTCATATATATACATATATAAGAAAATTGAAGTTATACGATTATTTAAGGATAGATTTTAACATAAATAGTATTACTAACATACCAAATAATCAACCTCTAATATATGGAGCTCTTTGTGTTCGAAATAACTTCTTTTTGTCGATCACGACTTATCCCTTTGTCAGAAATCAAAACTCTATAAAAATCTTGACTCAACAAAGTGTTACCAGGAGCTTGCACTACATTGAGCTTTCCCTCCTTCCTACTTTGAAGTATGGGACATGCAGTTATATGGTGACCCGAATTTTTGCAATAGCGACAATAAAGTGGTTTCGGACACTCCCTTGCATAGTGGTCCGTTGAACCACAATTGTAGCATTGCCCACGACTAGAGGTAGGAACTTTGGCTACCGGGGTTTCTTGCCTCCCTTTCTTGTTGGGAATGGGGCCTTTGAATTTAATAGGCCTCTTCATGTTGTTGTTGAAGTTTTGTTTGGCACCCACAACTTCAACATCACACTCTTTATCTTCCTCTTCAAGACGAAGAGCGATAACAATAAGCTGATCAAAAGAAACCTCAAGTTTCAGGAGTAATGGCTTCTTAAGATTCTTATTCAAGCCATAGACAAATCTCTAATTTTTCCTCAGTGGGGTGTTAATGTATTCAACCCCGTATTTGGAAAGAGATTCGAAAGATGCGACATAGTCTGCCACAGAAGATCCACCTTTCTCGAAATTGCTCCCAAGTGAGATCCGCTTCAACGATTTCAGAAATTAAAAGCTCATACCAATCTAATTCTCTTTCTTGGAGCATGCTAGAAGCCACTTGGACTCGATGTAGATCAATAAGGTTCATGCGAGAAAAGATGCGATCGCATGATTCGAGCCAAGCCTGAATTTCTATAACACTCTAGGATCCTTTGAATGGCTTTCCACCCAAATCGGTATAGTCTTTGCACAAGCGTGCAAAACCAGATCTAGGATGAGTATGTTCTGGATTGGGACCGGCTGCTTGAGCGTTCTTTACTAGATCAAGAAGCTGCTGGGCAGACATAAAAACTCCATCTTGGGGAGTAGCACTAGATTGACCGGCACTGGGACGACCAGGTCTAACCATTTCTCTTCTTTAAGAAAGAAAGAAAGAAGAGGAAATAGTTAAAAATAATTATCAAGCAATCTTGATAGATAAAACAAGGAATCATAAAGAAAATAGGATGAATCGGTACAAAGACTCGAATTAAATCCTAAGGCACAACTCCTAAGAAATACTTAGGACATGATCCTTGTTAAATATTCTACATTGTTCCGAAGTTCGGCTCTGATACCATGCTGTGAAGCCCCAACTCTATACCCACGCTAGCCAAGGACACTACGGGGTAATGCCGTCAACTAGCACGGAGAATAAGGCTGTTGAGGAGAGACCATCCGTGTAACTTCTTTGTGCGAGCACCGCTATGTCGGAAAGTATAACATGCATTTGATTTCGAGAGGAAATCCGACACACCGATACAAACATAAAGCTATCACACGGTGGCTATAAATAATATTCGGAAACAAATATAGAAATATACATAATACAAATCAGTCACAGATAATTCATATCACAAAGGCGGAAATAGATATGAATATAACACACGAAAGTGTACATCAGAGTAGCGGTCTAATAAGATCCACAATGTCACAATGGAACAGCAACATGTGCTATACAAAAGAATAAGTACACAACTATGAGTCTACATCTCAACAAAAAACTACTAATCTAAGTAGTTAACTAAAAGTCAGGATGATAACCCCAGAAGAGAGGTCAAGCAGAAGCACTTGTAACATCTCGGTCTGACCCGAGTATTATTTATAAGAAAATAATAAACGGATCAGTCTAGCTATAAATATCAGATGAAATGATATAGAATAAGAGATAGGACTAAACGTGTAATAATCACAATGCCAAGCTGTGATAAATAAGTAATTGAAAAATCAACAAGAGATTAATCAATATCACAAGAATCTTCTCAAAGATCCAACAAGGGTATCATACCCAAAACTTGTATTCATAACAAGTCAATGACACACGAATTCACCAAGGCACAAAAATTGAAAAAATCATATCAATGAAAATCACTAAAATTGGTGACGCATAAATTCCAGAAACCAATAATTAGAAATCCAGGAATCACAAGAAAAGGATGGCCAGTCCCAAACGGAACGCAATTTCATAAACCGGGCATCGACGCACCTAAATAGATACGCCCCATGCACAATCAAACATCGTCGCACCTAGAAAGGTACGACCCATGCAAAGGCAAACATTGACGCACCTAAATAGATACGCCCCATGTAATGCCTAACATCGATGCACCTAGAAAGATACACCCCATGCATAAATAAGCATCGACGTACCTAGAAAGATACGCCCCATGCATAAATCAACATCGACGTATCTAGAAAGATACGTCCTATGTAATGTCTAACATCGATGCACCTAGAAAGATACACCCCATGCAAAGTCGAACATCGACGCACCTAGAAAGATACGTCCCATGCATAGACGAACATCGACGCACCTAGAAAGATACGTCCCATGCCCCGACTTATTGAGCCGATTGTTCCACGAAGTAAACAAACATCGACGCACCTAAATAGGTACGACCCATGCGAGAAATGAGACGAAGCTCAATAAAATGAAGTACAGTCCTCCACATGGACAAAGAGACATCGCACAATGCTAGTCTAAATCACAAAAATGATCGTCATGATCATCAAGAAGTGTCAATTACAGTAAGCTAGTAAATATATGAGCTTAGCTTCATGTCCCATAACCACTAGCTTAAGTTAAATATTTACGAACAAATTGTAGATCTCCACTAGAAAATTGTCACAAGAGATTCAATCGAACAAGTCCAAAAATTAACCGACGAAGTAAACGAAAGCGTTTCATACCACTTGTTTTACTAAGCCGTTTAATTAGATTTCTCATACGAGTGAGGTAAAGGTTTGTGTATACTAGTAGATTGGAAAACGGTTTAAGAAAAAAGATTGGTTATTGAAAATGAAGTTGAAATCATTTTGATGAAAGAGTTTTGATATTTACTACTAGTATTGAAACCTTTATATTTTTAAAGTGACAGATCATAGAAAGGATTGTGGAAACAATCAATCATCAAAATTCACATTCGAAGACGTGAATAAAATCTAAAGAAATCGATTACCGAATCCATCGAAATGGATATTCTTAAAATCACGAAGAAAATGTCATCAAAGTCGATAATAAGTGATAATAACAAAAGGGAATCAACACGAATCAATTAAAGTTGGAAATTCAAGCTAAATAGGCAAATATGCAAAAGAGTGCAGATTCAGACGTCTGAAATCAAGGATTCAGAAGTCTGAATCTGGAAAATAAATATTTTCCAAAAAATAGAATTCAGAGGTCTGAATCTTTGATTTCAGACGTCTAAAATAGGCACATTTTAGCCTATTTCCTTTTTGGTTCCAAATGAACCAATTCAGACGTCTGAAATATAGATTCGGACGTCTGAATACTGGGGAATAAAAATTCCTAGTATAATATTCAGATGTCTGAATACTACGTTTTAGACGTCTGAATCAAGGGTTCAGGGCATTCCCTGAACCTAGACCAAAAACGGCCAAACGGATACCAGAAGCGATCGATCGGGCGACACGACTAAGGATTTATACCAAGCGACAACCCAGCCTTAACGGCTCTTTGATACGCCTCAAATAACAATGTCAAAATATCCATAAACGGTTTTTCATAGATTATGATTTCAAAACACCAAAAATTTGAATATATACCAAATCAATCCAAACCAAAATCAATTGAACAAGAATAAGTGTTAGGAATTCATACCTAACAATCGAAGATAATTATAGACAAAGATATGAGATAAAAATCTCACCTTTGAACCCAAACAATTGAAGAAGAAGCTCGAAAGCAAAGGGAGAATCAACCTCTCTTCAACAGAACCCAAACTAGTTTGAATCTATGCTAAAAAAGAAGAACATTCCCAAACTTAGGTTTAGGAATTTCTGAAATTGGAAGGAGAATGGGTTGGAGAAGAAGAAGGAGATGCTTACCAATGGGTTCTCTTAGAATTTGGGGCTAGATCTTGGATTTGCAATGAAACTAGGGTTTGGAATTTCTAATTTTCACTCTCTTCCACCATTGATGCATAAAGCTTAAAGTGTTAGGAATATGAAATAAAGTAATGAAGAGTTGGAGTGGAGCTAGGTTCTTAAGGTGGAACATTGGGCTGAAACCCAAACTCAAACCCAAAGTGAAAAAGTAGCAAAACTCGACTAACTCCAAACATATCAAAGCTTATACTCAAAAAGGTCGCAAACGGCGTTTTGAACTCAATGGTAGTAGTCCCGAGTCCTAATTCGACTGTTTGCAAAACGTAGGTTTTCGGACTAAAATCCGACGAACGATGAAATATTTAAATAAAATATTTAAATATAGAATCGATAAATATGCGGGTTGTTACAACCAAATTTACTTAATTTACATTCAACATTCAATTTGGTTCAACTCTTTTAATTCTAATTGGTTTAACATTCAATTGACTTTCATTAAATTATTTAATTCACAACTTCTTAACAACAACATTTTTAATGCTAATTCATTTTACAAATAAAGTTGAATTTCATTTATATAACTCAAATTCTTGTTCATTAAATGACTTCATTTCATTAATTCACTTTATTAATTTACTTCGATACAAAAATCAACTTTATTTTACATTACTTCAGTTATCTTTCATTTCAACTTTATTTACATTTACTTTCATTATACAACTTAAGTTCACTTTAATTCTATTGAAATACTATCTTATTTAACTTTTTTACTTAAGTCAAATTTCACATTATTATTCAAATTCAGATTTTGTTTTGCTTAACAAAATTGTTTAACCATTTTAACAATTGGTTTTACTTATTTTTTCTCACTTTATAAGTTATACAGCTTATTTATTCAACTTCCATAAACATTTACCTAAGCACACTTCCATTCACTAAACTCATTCTTTATAATTTCAAAACCCATTCACTTTATTAACTTTCCTTTAGTTAAATTTCAAATCACATATATTTATTATGCTAACTCACATTTATTTCAACTTTACCAAAGCTAAAATTTTATTATCTCATATATTATAATTCCAAAACTCATTTCACTTATTTTTATCAATTTTAACTTGGATTTTAAATCAAATTCGTTTATCAAAACAAAACTTCAATTTCAATTTACTACTGGTAGGAAATCCATCACACAGAAACTCGAAAATGATACTGATGATGCTGCAGTCATCACCCTTATTTTTTTCAGTAACAATAGTGAATTCGGTGCATTATATTCTTTCAAAAAAAATTATTTTATTTATAAATCACATTTATAAATCTTTTACTTATATAATTTCACTATTTTACTTTACTTACATAAGATCATTCCAAATTTACTCGTCTTATTTAGATTTGTAATAATATAACAATATAATCTCTTTTACTTTTGAAAAACAACTTTCAAAATCAACGGGATTCAAATTTTCAAATAATTAGTCTAAATCCATTTTTATTTATAACTCATATTTACAAATATATTCATGTAGTTTCACTTCTTATATATAAGATTATTTCACAATTGTAAATCATATTGAATATAATTCCATACTTATAATTCTTTTGCTTATACAATTTATTCTTTTATAATTGTTGCTTTTATTTAGATCATTCAAACATCTTTCATTAACTTATATAAATTTACATTTTCAAACAACCAAACAATTCATATATATACACTTAAATAATTTCTAAAAAAATTATTTCTTTATATATAAAATATAATCGAGGTAAAATTATTTCATTTACCCATTTAAACTAATACTATGTCGACTTGCCTCGTTTAAGAGTTTGAAAATCCCTATCGATAACATGACGTCCCACATACCGACCAGAATTCACAAACAGCTAAACGAATAAGCAAACACAATATAAAACATTTTATATTCACTAACAAATACGCGCTCATATATATAATATACTCAACTCAATCTAAGGTTCTACTGTCCCTATCTATACTCAGTACACATCAAAGCTTAGGAATATACAAAATCTAAGCACTGATACCAAATGTGACGACCCGAAAATCCGTACCCTTTGAATCGACAATAATCCACACATGTCCAACCCAAAAAGTACAGACTGATGCAAAGTCAAGAGAAAGGAAAGAAGAGAGAAGAAGAAGAGAAGAGAAGAAAGAGAGAAGATAGAACCAAAAGGAACAATATAGAATCTCACATCGCAGCGGAAAATATATAATATCATATCAGTGACTTTGCAAAACAGAAACTATATATATACATACATAAATCAGAGTTCCACAATCAATCAATAATTATCAGCTTGAACAGTTATAATAACTTGTCCTCACAATTGCCGATAATATAAAAAACTAAGAAATGCAGCGGATAATCAAGCAAATACGGATGTACCAAATGAAGATCTCCAGCTCTCATGTTGAAGCTCTAAAAGCACCAATGCATAACCTGTAGATATACTCGGTCAGACCCGAGCATTGAAAGGGAAGAACGCCACGATCAGTCTAGTAAACCAGCATGAGAAATACACTCAACTGAATTTATTAAGTTACCAAAACTTTTCCTTTATCAAAACAAAAGTATCTCGTAAGACAAGTCCACATATAAACACAGACATGTTTTTATCTTACGATAACTAAAACATTTCTTATCAAATCTCATGTTATATTATAGCAGTGTCTACTACACAAATAATATTCAAAATAGCCGAAATCGTTACCATTATTAAATTCTAGCATACTAGGCTCTACAAATGAGTTGGCAGGTACGTAGTGGAGTTTGGATTTCCATACAAATGACCAAGTGAAGGGACTACCTTCCGGCAGTACAACTCTAGAAAAATGTACCGATGACCATCACTAAGGATCCTCTACCAACACAAGACCGGCCCATCTCTATAACTAGATGGTACCGAATATATCATCCTCCAATCGTTACCGACCTTTACCGAGGGCCCTCATAGCATACAAACCACAATAATCAGATACACAACGTCATAGCGTGTAAAGATATATCTAGAAGAGGACGATCATATCCTAATAGGAGTGACCCACTTAGCCCTGCCGCATCTAACCCAATTTTGGTCATTTTCGGTTGATGAGGCCTGATGAGGTAACGATTACCTTTCACAATCACATATCACATCACTTCGAATGCCACACGACCATTTCCATTGACTACTAATTGCCTTCCACAAAAATACAACCCTTAAGCTCGTATGTCTCAAGGAGGGTGTTAAGCTAAGAGAATTTGCCTTCTTCGCAATCACTGATGTACGTTTGTAATAACCAATTTACGTAATCTATAGAAATGCAATGTCAAACAAACATCCATACAAGTTGTCTAGGAACAGGACAATCCGAAGGTACTTTCCTACTACATCCTATCGGGAAATCCTTAGGATTAGTAGCGCTAGTCCTCGCATTGGATATTTCATAATGAAGAGACCACTGCTACTGAATGTGTATTGGGATTTTAACTCCAAACGATCAACAAGCATTCCCCCACTATGAAAATCTGAAATATCAATATCATCATAAGCATCCTGCATAATCGTCGCATATACGTTGGTCCGAAGTGGTTTTCAGATAAATCTGATCCCGGTCTCTTAGCACCAACAACGCAAAAGCGTTCCTCAACCTCACACAGCAACTAAGTCGCATAGACTTATCACGTCTCCAACTTTTAACTTGCTATCCTTCGGGCTAAGAAGGAAGCACAATAGATTGGAGTAATACTCTGCACTATCGAATCAACATCCTCAACACAAATGATAACCAAGCCTGCATAGAAGGCTACATACTAAGTGTACGACTAACTAATTCCCTCGTCAAGTCGAGGAACTAAAATTTTAGCCAAGTCTGATAGTCGGTTATTTAAGTATCAAAAGAAACAAACAAATATTCAGCACCATAACAATCACTAGGCCCTTTGATTAATCTTTATTAATTAATTCACTTGCCAAATATTCACTTCAATTTAACTTTAAAAAAAATATTCTCAAACCATTTCAACTTCTATATTGGAAAAAATTTCCAAATACTTATTCAATAATAAGTGATTCCCAAATCAATTTATTTTCAACACTTCGAAAATATTACATATGCTTAAATCACGATTAAGTATATATTTTATTCCATAAGAAAAACATTCTCTTTAAACACATTTATTGGGTCAAAACGAATGTTGCGTAAAACGTCGTTACGGCAACCCAAAATCAATAGTATAGGGATTCGAAAATAAGATAGATATATAAATCCCAATACTATACAAAAACATTTCCTTTTGAAAATCATTTACTATAGCAACAGTGTTATAGTCCATCATTTCCTTACTTCTCGAAAACTTCAATTTCAACAATGAATGTTGAAATCTATAGTTTCGATACTTAACACATTCTAAAACATCTTTAAAACTGTTTGCGCCAAAATTGGTCACAAACACCCAATATCACGAAAGCACCCGTTTGCGTATTCAACTTGATAATAATCAACACAGAACTCAGCAACAATCAATATAAAATTCAGCTCTACGTAACAAATCACAGTTATTCACAAACAACAATCACAAACACAGGATTTATAGTGGTTCGGCGTTCGTGCCTACGTCCACTTTGAAGGATTTCTCTTTATTGCTTTGCTCGATTCAATCGATTACAATGGATTACAGTAGATGATAGCTTTGAAATCTTAATACAACAGTGATTATGGTAGATAGACTTGAATCCGGCAGAGTCTTGGCGTTCAATGGCAGCAGTTGCTCCAAGATCCCCCTTTCTGAAGGCTTCAGGGTGCTATTTATAGGCGTTGGAGGCCCAGATCTGGCTGAAACTTCGTGAGACTTCTTCTGGCACGTGAGTGGGCCCACGCGACCGATCCCACCAAGTTTCGTCTCGATCTGACATCGGTTCGAAGTGATTTCGAACCCATCAAGAATTGGTCCAATCGAGCTGAAACTTGGCAGGGACAATCTTTACCTCATATGGAAGCTACTGTGAAAATTTGGTTGCATTTGGATGTGTGGTTGAGGAGATATACTCGGTTCGAAATGGGGATTCTCGGTTGGCTGTGGAGTTCGAACCGATCACTTCGAAACCACGACTTCGAACCCATGGACGCACGTGATTCTGCAGTGACGTGGCGCGTATCTCTCGAATCGACCCTACTTTATCTCCGAGTTGACCGCTTCGCACCCATGGATTTCGCCTCGTTCGTATCGTGCGCCGCGACCCAGCTCGCATCAATGGATTCGAAATGGATCAATATGAAGGGGATCAAGGCGACCCGAGTGGATCCGAACATGGCAGAATTCATGGATACGAAAGAACGATCTGGCATTTTGATGGAGGCGAGGTTGATCGATACGAAGTAGGGTACATGGTGATGGGTTCGAAGTACTCCGGACAAATGAAACAGCGCTCAGGTGATGGGTTCGAACTGATCGGTTCGAAGTACACGAAGCTTGATGGGTTCGAACTTGTTGAGACGATGCCTTTCTGATGGGTTCGAACTGTTGGGTTCGAAGCGAACAATTATCACGCCTGATCGGTTCGAACTCGTTCGATTCGAAGTATGTGCAGACTGATGGGTTCGAATAGAGGGGTTACTGATGGGTTCGAACTCCATCGGTTCGAAACGGGCGTCCTCTCAACAAGCCGATGGTTTCGAGGTAGGGGTATTGGATGGGTTCGAAGGTGACGGTTTCGAACCAGACAATGACTACTTTTCTTAAATTGGATCCATCATATCTCGAGCATACGAACTCAGATTGTCTTGAAATTTGAAATGATGACTCCTACGACCTCTCTTGTCATGTCCTATCAATTGTGGCCCGTTCCGGACTCGGACAAAATTCATCGATATCCATAGCAAAGTGAAGTATGACCAATCTCTGAGACGAACTGTCTTTCGTTTTTGGCCAATCTTTTGGTATCACGGCTATGCCAAAAAGCGGGATAACATTTTGCCCCCCAAAACATGACTTGCAGTAGGAAGGTGTGTTTTGTAATGCCTCGAGTTGGATGTTCGTATCCGATCATCAACCTGCAAAGAACTTGATAGTTTTCATATGGCCTCAAATGACGATCGTTCGGGATCAAGCCATTTGGGACGAAGCGCGGCCGTTCATGGTCGAGCGCTTAACTTCAAATGACGATCGTTCATGATCGAGTCATTCGAGGTGAAGTGCGACCGTGCGCGGTCGAGCGTATAAATCCATGCATCGATCGTTCGGGATCATATGCTGTTTGAGGTGAATTGGGACCGTTCGCGGCATAGGATGAAATAAGACCGTTCGCGGTCGATGCTATTTATGGCAAAAAGATTGAATGGGACCGTTCGCGGTCGATGCCGTTCGCGGCACTTGATGATCGTTCGCGACCAAGTGCCGTTCAAGGCGAAGGGTGACCGTTCGAGGTCGGATTTTATGATTAGTGAATCATGACCGTTCGCGGTCGGTGCCGTTCAAGGCAGAGAGTGATCGTTCGCGATCGTGTGCCGTTCGAGGCGGTTTTGTGACCGTTCGCGGTCGGGTGTTGGACCTCAAGTGACGACCGTTCGCGATCAAGCCGTTTGAGGCGTGGTGAGTTGTGACTATTCGAAGTCGAGTGGTGATCGTTCGCGATCGGGTGCCGTTCGAGGCGAGTTGTGTGCCCGGGAGGGCTTGATGTTATCGATGTCAGGGTCACGTTCGGGTGAGATCCTGGATCGTTTGTCAGGGCGGTTCATCGCCATCTCAGAGCATGCCTAAGGATCGTTCGCGACCCCGTACATGTGTAAGTAGCTTAGCCATTCCAGAGTTATCAGAATCAAATATCTATTACACGGATGAGTTTCAAAAACAATGTCCAAACAAACAGCAAACAAACAGGGTCTAAATGTTCAAATCAAAATGATATGAAAGCAAAGCATGGATGTCGAAGCGTAAGTTCCCACCACGAAACGGTCAACGATCATTCAGAGCATGCCTGGAGATCGTTCGCGATCTCGCGCATGTGTAAATGATTTGATTGCGTTAGTGGAAGCTTACAACTTGTTCATCGTTATCTTACTCAATTGATAACCAAACGGTGCCTTGATTCAGGATCGCCCCTAGCTGATGTGGACGGTGGTCGTTCTGGTTCCGCCACAGGAGCTCGTCTCCTTACATATTGAAGGAGCATACCGTTCCTGATATGCCCTTCCACCTCGTCCTTCAGGTGCCTACAATCATTAGTGTTATGACCATTTAATTCATGGAATACACAGAACTTATCTGATTTCCTTTCGTCAGAGGTAGGATCCCTTCGCATTGGCCTACGATACGGAATCTGTTCTTTGGTATCCTGGTAAATTCGCTCCAGGCTCTCGTTCAGCTCAGTGTAGGTGGTAAATCGCGGCTCCCTCCGTTGCCGCTTTGATCTGTCTCTATTATTCTCAATCCTTCTTTTACCTTTATCCTTGTCCGAGTCCCTTCTAGGGAGTTTTTCGTCTTTGAGTGCATAAACTTCTATCCCGTCTCCTTCTTCTCTTTCTGCACTCGCATCCTCTAATCGTAAAAACTTTTCCGCCTCGTGATAAAATTCTCCTAGATCCATAGGTGGATCCTTAGTTAGCGAATTTTTGAATTCTGTTCCGTCCGCTATTCCGGACACAGCCGCCATCATAACCATGGATGGATCCGGTCTATCCACGGAAGCCGCCGCTGCATTGAACCGTGTCAGGAAACTTCTCAATGTTTCTCCAGCCTTCTGTTTCAAAGTTGCCAGTGTCATCACATTCTTAGGTCTTGTAATGTGAACCCTGAACTGCCTCATAAACCTCTCAGTTAAATCGTTCCATGTTCCGATGGACCCACTATCTAATTGCCTGAACCATAACGCCGCAATATCCGCCAAGTACAGTGGAAAGCACCGGGCCATAACTTCCTCTGATGCCCCCAGCACTTCCATATGCCTCATATATTTTGTCAGATGGACCGTGGGGTCCGTTCTCCCGTCATACATGTCCAACGATGGTAGTTTGAAATCTGGTGGGTTTCTAGCTCGTCTGATTGCCGGAGTGAAAGGACTCCTATTAACATCCTCTAGGTCCTTGTTCACCAAACCGCCTCTCATTGCTCGCCTAACCATCTCTGCCAGCTTGTCGGTGTCTCCAAGATGCAGCCTTCGTTCGTCACTTTCATCCTGCCCCCCGAGTTCACGAGGTAACTCCGGGATCTGCCCCCTTGACTGAGCTTTCGCTCCTCTACTACTACCGGGTTGCGCAGATCCTTCTCTCTCTCTTTCCAAGATTGGGTCAACATTTTCCATACGCGTGCCCCCTAGCTCTGGCGCTACGCCGGATGGTCCTGCTTCGTTCTGAACTCCATTGGTTTCCCTATTCTGCGCTCCAAGCTGTCCTATCTGTTGAAACAAACACTGGATCAACTCCTCCTGCTTCTTCATCATCGTCTCCATCTCGTCTCTAGTGATGTAGATCGATGGTTGATTCGCTCCTGAGGAAGCCTCCTGACTTCCTTGTTGTTCACTCCTTTCTGGCCTTGGCCTCCTACTCGATTGTCTCGTCATAACTTCTCAAATTTAAACTTCCAAACTTTCTCTGAATCAATTATCAACTGGTAGAACTCCTGAGTTCAACTCTCAGTGAAAGCACCAAAATGTTTGCGCCAAAATTGGTCACAAACACCCAATATCACGAAAGCACCCGTTTGCGTATTCAACTTGATAATAATCAACACAGAACTCAGCAACAATCAATATAAAATTCAGCTCTACGTAACAAATCACAGTTATTCACAAACAACAATCACAAACACAGGATTTATAGTGGTTCGGCGTTCGTGCCTACGTCCACTTTGAAGGATTTCTCTTTATTGCTTTGCTCGATTCAATCGATTACAATGGATTACAGTAGATGATAGCTTTGAAATCTGAATACAACAGTGATTATGGTAGATAGACTTGAATCCGGCAGAGTTTTGGCGTTCAATGGCAGCAGTTGTTCCAAGATCCCCCTTTCTGAAGGCTTCAGGGTGCTATTTATAGGCGTTGGAGGCCCAGATCTGGCTGAAACTTCGTGAGACTTCTTCTGGCACGTGAGTGGGCCCACGCGACCGATCCCACCAAGTTTCGTCTCGATCTGACATCGGTTCGAAGTGATTTCGAACCCATCAAGAATTGGTCCAATCGAGCTGAAACTTGGCAGGGACAATCTTTACCTCATATGGAAGCTACTGTGAAAATTTGATTGCATTTGGATGTGTGGTTGAGGAGATATACTCGGTTCGAAATGGGGATTCTCGGTTGGCTGTGGAGTTCGAACCGATCACTTCGAAACCACGACTTCGAACCCATGGACGCACGTGATTCTGCAGTGACGTGGCGCGTATCTCTCGAATCGACCCTACTTTATCTCCGAGTTGACCGCTTCGCACCCATGGATTTCGCCTCGTTCATATCGTGCGCCGCGACCCAGCTCGCATCAATGGATTCGAAATGGATCAATACGAAGGGGATCAAGGCGAGCCGAGTGGATCCGAACATGGCAGAATTCATGGATACGAAAGAATGATCTGGCATTTTGATGGAGGCGAGGTTGATCGATACGAAGTAGGGTACATGGTGATGGGTTCGAAGTACTCCGGACAAATGAAACAGCGCTCAGGTGATGGGTTCGAACTGATCGGTTCGAAGTACACGAAGCTTGATGGGTTCGAACTTGTTGAGACGATGCCTTTCTGATGGGTTCGAACTGTTGGGTTCGAAGCGAACAATTATCACGCCTGATCGGTTCGAACTCGTTCGATTCGAAGTATGTGCAGACTGATGGGTTCGAATAGAGGGGTTACTGATGGGTTCGAACTCCATCGGTTCGAAACGGGCGTCCTCTCAACAAGCCGATGGTTTCGAGGTAGGGGTATTGGATGGGTTCGAAGGTGACGGTTTCGAACCAGACAATGACTACTTTTCTTAAATTGGATCCATCATATCTCGAGCATACGAACTCGGATTGTCTTGAAATTTGAAATGATGACTCCTACGACCTCTCTTGTCATGTCCTATCAATTGTGGCCCGTTCCGGACTCGGACAAAATTCATCGATATCCATAGCAAAGTGAAGTATGACCAATCTCTGAGACGAACTATCTTTCGTTTTTGGCCAATCTTTTGGTATCACGGCTTTGCCAAAAAGCGGGATAACAAAAACATTTAACTTCATTTAACATATCACTTTCCAAAACATTTATTTAACTTCAAAAGATTATTCACTGCCCAAAATCCTGAATATAAATCGTTTACTAAATCCAATATTTATATACGTTTGTTAAAGGATTATCCACTATCCAAAATCGTGGATATAATTCCCAACCAAACTCTTTATTATTATAACATTTAACATAAAGGATAATTCGCTGTCCGAAATCGCGAAGATAACTCCTTTAATAAGCTTTCATATTTACTTATCAAATTCAATTGATTTCGGAATTATAAAACAATGTTTATAAACTACATTTACAATTTATAAAAACTTCAACTTATAAAATCATTTTATTAACCAATTCCATTTATCTCATTTACAACCACAATCCAATTTATAAGTTAATTCCTTATAAATTATTTATTTACAATTTTCGTTCTTTTATAACTTCACAAATTCAAAATCTTATTCACTTATAAATTCCATTTATAACTCTATTTTAACACTTATAAAATTCATTTACAATCTCATCATTTCGATTTATAAAAATTCAATTTTATAAATCTTATATTATAAAACCATTTATAATAAATCAAAAATCTATATTTATACTATTTCATAAAATAGTTAACATCACATTTCAAAAATCTCATTGTGGTTATATTTCACAAAAACCATAATTTTTATAACATAAAAATTACAACATTTATTTATTTAAAATGAATCAGTTTAAAATTTCAATAAAACGTATACTTTCAAAATCACTTTTAAATTTCCTTTAAATTCGAAATCATTACTTTAACATTTTCAAATTTTCAAAAGTAGGCCCAATGCTGTAACAGCACTAAATACATCAATCACGGCATCCAAAACATCATATATCATATGATAACAGCATATATCACAATATTTATAAATAAATCAACACTGTTGAGGAATCCAGTTGGATCCCTCCAACCTTTCACTGCAACAAATATACATATTAGAATATGTGTACAATGTCTGCTTTAAGGCAGATGCGCGTACAAAGGGTCATTCGCTCATACGCGGGAACGTATAGGGTCTCATCTGCTCCAATAGGCAGGTATACATCCGAATATCAATCAATATATCATATATCATCCAAAAAATCATCAATCATCATATAATAAATTATTTCACACTTATATAAACATATCAGTGAGTCAGAAAGAGTGAGTTGTACTCACATTGCTATTAGTCATCGCGTTAGCAATTTATTCCGAATAAAATTAAACACACGTTTAATTTTACCCAAAATTCAAACTAGCTCCAATCAACTCCAAACCAACTTCATCGCGTAGTGTTCATGAATACGAACCCAACGCAATTCGTTTCGTGCGAAACGGACCTCGTATGCAAAAGTTATAGCATTTTAAACATTGTACGAATTAATATGTAAAGCAATTTCATTTTTATTTTATTTTTTTAAACCTTTAAATCGTGGCTGTCAATTTCAAACCCTACACATCTGGCTGCAATTCCTTTTTTTCCTTCTCACCCAGCAAAACACGCAAGCAATTAACCAAATAGCTGTCAACTTCATCGAATTTTCGAGCCTACTACCATCACCTTGCCGACGATCAGTTACTACAAACCAAATGCGCGACACGACCTCCACCTCCAGCCAAAGACCGGCCCCTTTTGGCTGCCCTATTGCCTCGTTACTCGAGCTCGAACGCGCCACGTCTAAACAAAGATAGCCGTCGATCCGCTTTGTATTTTTCGATCATAACCGTCAGATTTATAGTTCTCGACGTTGTCCACAACTTTGTAGTTGAAACTTTTTTGAATAGATCGATGGATTTGAAGATAATCGAGGAGGAAAGAAATAAAATTCTGGCCATTAACAAGCTTAGTGGTAGCTTGCCCTAATGCTCTAGGGTTTAGTGAAAAATGAGAAAATTTAGGGGATTTTATATAAAATTTATCGACACTACTCATCCGAAAAATTTCTGAACTCGAAACGAAGCGTGCCGCCTAGCGTTTATAATGTTTTACCCCAATTCCGAACGCAATGGAATATTTATCGGGAGCCAATTCGATCGTATTCGAAAGATAGGTTTTCAAATCGACTATGCTAAACTTAAAATTCACTTAAACCGATTTCTATGCGTTTTAGCTTGCTCCAGACAGACCGTAAATCCGATTGACACGAAATTTAAAATCCTACAATAATATAATATTACGGATCCAATGAAACTGGTTTCGTCGAAATCCGAGGCGGTTTGAAAATGGCTATTTTTACACGTCAATTAAATACCCAATTTCTACAAATTAACTTCTAATTCAATTTTAAAAGTTCTCTAACATCATTCTAATTCAAATAGCATTTAATACAACTTTATAAATCATTTTTATTCATTTTAAATCAAAATTTTCAATTAATTCTGAAATTCCAAATATTAAATTATTAATTTAATTATCTAATTAAATCACTATATTCGAAATATTACTTATTTAGCTTATAAACTTAACTTTGAAATATTTAAAATTAATTAAATATATGAATTTCAAATGACAGAAATTTGGGTCATTACAATTTCAAGTCAATCGGAGTTCATATGCTCAAGATATGATCGATGCAAATTAAGCAATGCTCTTATTCACACCCATCAAGATCGTGTACACTTCATTCATATCTATCCACAAGCAGCCTCCTTCGCATCGATCAGGGCTGAACTTATTTGTATCCCTCAAGTTCATATCCATCAAATCCACATTCGCGTCCATCAGATGCCATTCCTTTTTGTATCCATCCAGTGTACATTGCTTCGTATCCATTCAGTGAGCACCCCTTCATGTCTGTCACATCAACTTCAGTTCGTATCCATAACCTAAGAACATTTCGTATCGATCCCATATATCAATTCATTTAAACAATTCGTATCGATCGGTCAACAATTGATACGGAGCCCAGTAAACAATACAAAACGACCCCCAAGGCGTCGGTGCGAAATGCACTGGCTTCGTATATATCCCATCTCTGTGTACCTCCTATTGATCCATCAGATGATCGATACGAGATAATGGTCACGGATTGATATGAAGGGTAGAAACCTGGATGGATACGAACAATTAGTGATTGATGAATACAAAGGAGGCAAAGGAAGTAGTCAATGCGGCATAAAAAGTGGATCGATCTTAAAAGCAAGCGCCACGTCATTGGTTAGCACATGCTTGGAAGCGATGCAAACAGATCAATGCGGAGAAGACCAATGCGAATTAGACAGTACATTGAAAATCCAAACTTGCATTGATCATATCTCACAATCTAAAAGTCCAAGTGCTACCAAATTTTCACAGGAGCTTACGCTCAACCACAAGAATGTTCATGATCGATCCCAACTCGACTGGGCAAGATTTTGATCGTTATGAATCTCATTCGTATCGATCATGGATCGAGTAGAAATCACTCGGGATCGATCATGTGGGGCCACCAACGAGAGAAAAGGAGTCTTCCAAGATCTGGGCGGGATATTTGCAGCCTACACCTACAAATAGCGGTCCAAGAGCTTCAAAAAGGGGATCCTCTGGTTCTTTTATGCTGTTGCCCTAACGAACTCCATTGTAACTCTATTATTATCAATTATATTCTTGTAACCAACGAGTGATTATCAATAAAAGATCAACTCTTCAAAGTGGATGTAGGCCGGAGATAGCCGAACCAATATAAATCTTGTGTCTTTACTACATTCCTTTCAGATTTTGAGTGTACTTCATTTTTATTTTCTCTACATATTTTCTATCTGTGATCTGTGATTGTAAATGGGTGCTTTCGTTGGCAATTGGGTGTTTTTGACCAATTTTGGCGCAAACATATATATATATATATATATATATGTATATGTATATGTATATGTATGTATGTATAGATATTTATATATATGTATTCCTATGCAAAACATACTTGCCAAACAACACTTCTATGTACACATCCAAACATGGTTTACATTATAAAAGAATGTTTTACTCACTTTCCTTTGAACACAGTAGTGTTTTTAATCTCCCAGCACCTTGTTTCAACAGAGTTTAAATGGTAGCATTTATATTCCTTTCTTTTTTCATTTTGTTCGAATGAAAAAATTAAACAAGGCATTGTTATTTATAGAGAATGGCTGTAGCTTCTCATATACAGTAAGTTTTCACCTTTTGTTTTCTTTTGTATTTTCTTAATTTATTTCCAACAATGAACTGTTTTGAATAAAAGTGAGATAATTTGAAAGGAGGATTTGATATAATATATGCTTGAGGGGATATGCATTTAATGTTATGTTCCTAAAGGTATTTACATTTATACATTCATCTTTGAACATACATATATACTACATGTATAGGAACATAGTTTTGTCTTATTTACCTTATACAATATATATATATATATATATATATATATATATATATGTATGTATGTATATATATGTTTACATGCCTAAGCCTTGTCTCATTTATATAAATTTCCACTTATATTACATACAAACAAAAATATTAGCCACTTATGTATTTATTCTTACTTATATATATATATATATATTTTGTTTTAATTTTTTTGTATCAAAGATAAGCATATATACATAATTATATATCTATATATAATTATATCTTGTAGTAGAAAGGTGGAGTTTTATTTAAATATTTTTGAGAGATTAAAATTTTAGATTTTCAAATTATAGCTTCCCAAATATATATACACATGTAGATATCTATAAAATCATAATTTATTATTATTGAGTGATACAAACTTTTACTATCAATAATCAAATCAGTAAATTGTCCAAATAATAGTGTCAAAAACCCTGGGTCGTTACATTCCTCCCCCTTTAAAAGAATTTTATCCTAGATATTTAAAGCAAGAAATAATTCAACTTTTATCAAAAAGATTTTTTATATTCACACAGTAAAGCATACACATCACTCGAATCCTAAAAACCATAACAAAGAGTTATACATAAACAAAACACCCCTAAATACCCTGACAACATTTCTAGATAGGCTACCTTTAAACTATCCAGAGTATCCCCGGTACAATCTCTGGGATCATTGCTCTGTTGGATCTTAACTAACTTCACCACTTTGTTCCAGAGCTTCTTCTCATCTAGATCAACAATCCGAACTGGATGCCTGACTACGTTTAAGTTCCGTTCAACCTCCAAATCTTCCTGAATCGATGGTTCTACAACCAAGGATGGGTCATGCATGTATTTCCTCAGATGAGATACATGGAATGCATTGTGAATCCCTGCCATCCTGTCTGGTAGTTCAATCCTATATGCCAGAGCACTGATTCTTTTGAAAACACAGAAAGGTCCTACATATCTTGGAGCCAGCTTTCCAATTTTGCTAAATATGATTGCTCCTATGATCAGGGAAATCTTAACGAATACCAAGTCTCCAACTGCGAACTCCAGATCCTGTCTTCTTTTATCGGCATAGCTCTTTTGGCGATATTGGGCTGCCTTCATTCCTAATACGAACATTTCATTTTTCTTAGGAGGGGTGACTATGGGTCCAAGGCCATAATGGGATAACTCATTGAACTTGGTTTCACATTCCTCCACTGACATATCTTCCTAATTGAGGTCTAGGAAACTCCTATACAATCGGTTCCTACCCGCAGTCGGCATGAACTGCTCCTCAAACAGCTCCTTGAGTTTATTCCATGAAAATTCATCCTCGGGGACATTCACCGTGACAGAGTCCCACCATGCGGCTGACCCTTTTTGTAACTGTCATGATGCCAGTACTCGCTTTTGTTAATCAGAAAGATCCAAACTCTTGAAAATTCGCTCAGAAGAGCGCAACCATGCTTGCACATCGATGATAGACTCAGTACCCTTAAAGGGTTTCCCTCCAAGATTCGCCTTTCATTCCATCAATAATAGACTCGGTACTCTTTAAAATTTTCTCTAATCCTAAATGTGACGATCCCCTTTCGTTCCATTAAAAGATGAGTCATAATAGAGAAAGAAATAATTAGAAAAGAAATAGATAGAAAGAAAGAACTAAACAAATCATAGAATCTCACAGTAGAAAGGATAATATATATATATATATATATATATATATATATATGTATGTATATGTATAACATATATCACATAGTTACTAGTACAATATATCAGAGTTATAATTATACATACATCATACCCAAACAGTCGTAGTGACCTGTCTATTCATTACAAGCCAAAATACATAAATAGGTTCTAATATTGTGGAATATAGATATAACTAGATGCGTTGAAGCTACCTGCTCCAATTCCACCTCCACCTCCAAAATATGTCGAAAGCATAGCTAAAATTACTAGGCTACTCATAAAAATTTGAGTACCCAAGAGTTTAGGAAAAATAGAAAGTAAACTCCGGGTCAGACATGGGTCTGGTGTGAGTAAAACGGTTAAATTTATTTAAATTGAAAAAATCATTTGAAATCAATGGTCTCTAGTAAGACTCGTCGCACGTAAACACGTATGGGTTTTTCCCTTACGATAACCAAAACATTTTCATAGTCTTGTGATATTATAATAGTGTCTAGGGTTTTCAAATAAATTATTCACATAGCTGAAATTGTTACATTGATTGAATTCCAGCATAGTTGGTATACAATCAAGACCGAAGACACTTATTGGAGAATGGGTTCCATACAATGACTGGGCTACTGGGGCACCGCCCATCATGGTGCATCTCTAGAAAAATAACACCGAGGATCACTCCGGGATCACCTGCTACACAAGACCAGACTACCCCTAAACTGGATAGTTCAAACAAGATTACCCCACGGTTACGACCAGCAACTGCCACACAGCCAAATAAAAGGGACTCTAGATAGGAATAACCTTACCCTACTTGGAAGCGACCCACTTAGCCTTGCTGCATCTCCCCTTGTTTTAGTCATTCTCGATTGATGAGGCTTGAGGCTATGATTACCTTTTAAGAACACATTCACTTAGAGTGCTCATCGTCCACTAACGACGATGGTCTGATAGCATTCATCCATACAAGTCCGTTACGGGTTCGAACGGGACCGAAGGCGCTATCTCCCCTACACTCATATTGGAATCATCCTCAGAGTTAGCAACGAATAGCCCTTGAATTCTCAATCTTCATTTTGGGTCTTTCCTTGAAATCTTCATAACTGAGCATTTATTTTGGATCGATGTGGTTTTCGAATAATACTGATATCCGGTCTCGGTCTCATCAAATCCAAACGACAGATTTTAAAGGCCAAGTTGTTTTAACAAAACAATTCAAATTTAGATTGTCACAATTACAAAGCAAATTCAATTGCACATGTCTATTTCCAATAAACATGTCAACATTTATAATTTCAACTGTTCGATTTATCAAGGTACTTTATATCACAGAACAACTGAAAAGAAGACACTAGAGAAATCAGTACAATCCACATATCCTGAACTATTTAAATGATTTATGGTCTATATTAACCAGTCATAAACTATCATCTATTTAATTTGAAAAAAAAAATATTTTTCAAAATTTGGCTTACTTATGATTAAAATTAATTACAAAAACTATTTATTATTAATTTAAATAAATTTTAGTAATTTGTCAATAATTATCATATATAGATTAACATAGGATTTAATTTGCTTAATGTTAAAAAGTGTTTTATTTACATTAATTATAAAAAATTAATTTATTTCCATATTAATACTTAACTAAGGGTATTATGCCAATATGTTTAGGTGATAGGATAAAGTGCCAGCTCCTATATTGTTTTAAAATTTAAGAAAATGAAGCTTAAACGTTAATAGTTTATAAGAGAACATTTTTAACATTATAATTTTTTTCAAAAAAAGACAAGGGCCAGGCCCATCGGCCTAACCAGACAAAACAAGGCAAATTCTCCCTCTTTCTCTTCTCTTTTCCCCTGCTTCTTCCCTTCTTCATCTTCTTTTTTCTTTCGACCCGCATAGAGTCCCATGCCGTGCATGTACACAAACCGACGATGACTCGCCGTCCACCTCTGACCATTCCCCCACATCACCTCCGACCCCCCAATCCACATGCCACCTCAACTTTTCCACGTCCAACCCTAAATCGAAATCTCAAACTTGAGCCCCCCTATAGGAATGAACTTGACCTCCTTCCTTTACCTCATCTGGTCATCTCCGACAACTTGGCAACGCCAAAACTCATAAGCATCATCATCGCCACCATCCCCTCATCCTTTTCCATACATACCGTGGCCCCCTTTCTCCTCCTCGTCGCCGCCATCGCCACATAACCGACCAAAACCCAACTCAACCTACAAGCCTTATATTAACTCCACTAGATCACCATGCCACATTATAAAAACCAATGCCATTTTCCCCATGCTCCCCATCCTCCGAGCTACCGTCTGACCAAAAGCCGACCCCCACCATTTGCAACCTTGCTGAAATTTGATCAAAGACCGAAAACTGATCATCTTCCATTGCCACATCAAATACGCAAAGAAAAATCTTGAAACCACCTTAAAAAATCACCATTTTCGATGACGAACTCATCCACATAATTACTCCCTTTCTATGCTCTATACTTCATAATATTCATTTGAACAAATTTTAAAATAAAGTACAATAAATAACAAGTAACTTTTCTTTTGACCTCATAGCCTAAAACAAATTTGAGTGAGAGATAGAAATTTTAGAAGTTAGCATAACAGTTCTAAAAAAACATAGCAGAAATAAAAATGATGTAGAGGCTCTGATTATAACAATTGATATTCATCCATATACATATATATGCACATATATATATATGTATATATGTATTCCTATGCAAAACATACTTATCATACAACACTTCTATGAATACATCCAGACATGGTTTATAGTATAAAAGAATGTTTTACTCCCCTTTCTTTGAACACAACAGTGTTTTTGAAAAAAAATGTGCTGCCTTTTGCTTTGATCTCTTAGAACTTTGTTTCTATAGAGTTTAAATGGTAGCTTACATATTTTTTTCTTCTTTCTTTTTTCTCGAATGAAAAAATGAAACAAGGCAATGTTATATATAGAGAGAATGGCTGTAGCTTCTTATGTACAGTAAGTTTTCACCTTTTATTTTCTTTTGTGTTTTCTTAATTTATTTCTAACAATGACCTGAACTGAATAAAAGTGATTTGATAATTTGAAAGGAGGATTTGATATTATATATGCTTGAGGGGATATGCATTTAATGCTATGTTCCATAAGGTGTTTACATGTATACATTCATCTTTGAATATACATATATACTACATGTATATGAACATTGTTTTGTCTTATTTACCTTATACAATATATATTTTTTACATGCCTAAGCCTTGTCTCATTTATATAAATTTCCACTTATATTACATACAAACAAAAATATTAACCACTTATGTATTTTTTCTTACTCTTGTATACATGCATTTTTTTTTTAAATTTTTATATCAAAGCTAAGTATATATACATAATTATATCCTACATATGATTATATCTTGTAATAGAAAGATGGAGTTTTACTTTAATATTTTCGAGAGATTAAAATTTTAGATTTTCAAACCATAGCTTCCCAAATATATATATATATGTAGAGATCTATAAAACCATAATTTATTATTATTGACTGTTAAAACTTTTATTATCCATAAGTAAATCAGTAAATTATCCAAATAATAGTGTCGGGTCGTTACAACATTTTAGATGATTTTTAGAATTTATTTCATAATTTTAAACAATTGAAAATATCTATTTTACAACATATACAACTTTGGCCTCCAAACTACCAAAGAGCGACTTTATTTAAAACTTGATATGCTCATAATGAAATCTACCAAATGAAATCTCGATTTTCTTTCTTTATTTGAAAGCTATGGATATAAGGGTTTGAAAATTATTTGTGATGACCCACATGATTTAAGGTTTAAATCGACAATAATCCGCGCATATCCAACTCAAACAATCTGAATCATAGATAGCCAGTGGGGTTAATTAAGAAAAATAAGAAAAGAAGAAAACACATACAAAATCTCGTAGTGGAGTGGCAAAATATAATAATTAAATAAATAGTTCATAAAGCTGTTTATACTATACATTTGATTATAACTTTACAACATCTATTAGAGATATATATATACAACAAAACTGAATAAAACAATGCAGCTGAACAACAAGATGGAGGGAATAATACTAGTAATATAATACACCAAATATTCTTTTTCGTCCTCTAGAATAAAAAACCTTCGGTATATTGAAAACTCAAGGCTGCCCCGAGTGTAATGAAAAGACAAAACACTCAAGTCAGAACTAAAATATTCTTATATGAGTCAAATCAATATCACATATAACATGAGTGTAATATCATCAGAGATGTTTATGGGGTTTTACATCTCTTATCCAATGTATAAGTTACGAGCAATAACTCAAGAGATGTTACCGGATTTTCCATCTCTTAAGGATCCACTAAAATATCTATATATAGTAGAATACGCTATATATGTACTGTCTAATCGATAAATAAATATTTTCTAAGCGTTAACGCTTTACATTAATCCCACTTAATGCATTTTTAAGCATTAACATACAGTTCACATATAACGCCCTAATAGCAAGTCGGAGGATAGGATGCACCGTGATACGACAACGCTAAAAAAAATCGCATTAGTTTAAGGATAAAAGTATGACAAAGCACGAAAGACAATGCCTAAGGTAGGATACTTGTAGTTCGGGTCGCACGGCAGGTGGCAACGTAGCGTAGCCACAATCGCCCACCTCGTCCTTCCATTGCATATTGAGTCAAAGGGAGGCCATCCCAAATCATGGTGCACCAATCGAAACCAAGATCAAAAGTAATAGTGTGGACAAGTCTAAGAAAAAATTGAGACGACCCGGAATTTTTTACATTGGAAATTAGAATATTTGATTGAATTTAAATATTTGAATGATAGTTTAACTTTAACTTTAAAAATATCTCTTTATTTGGCAATTAAATTATTAAATTTAATTATTGAAATTTGGGTAAAATATTGAATCTTCAGTTTTATGCTGATTAAAATATTTTGAAGGCTTGGAAAATCTATATTAATAATACTAAAGATAATGTAAGTGTTAGAATTTTAAATTTGAAGTGTTTGTTCATTTTTGAAAATATATCGTTTAATTCGATATTTAAAAACAGCCAGCCGAGGCACTGTTTCGAAATTCAACGAAATCAGTGCCATTAGTTCTGTAATATTGTATTATTGTCGGATTTCAACTTTCATAGCATTTGGAATTGCCATGTGAACGTACGATTGAAAACGCATTGAATTTTAATTGGAAATTCAATATAAATACAGGTCCAAAAAGCTGTCTTCTTCGTATGATCAAATTTGGACTCGGAACCTTTTCCATCGCATTCAGAATAAAGGTTTAACATTATAAACGCATAGCGGCAGCCTCGATAGGAGTTCGGAATTTTGAGTTACAAATTCAGGTTGATTCAAATTTAAATTTATAAATAATATATATATATATATATATATATATATATATATATATATATATATATGTAACAACCCTGTATTTTCTGATTATTGTAATTGTATATTTTAATTATTTTAACTTAAATTCCTAATTTAAAAACTTTATTTTATTTATTAAAATGAATATATTTTTTAATTGAAATATAAATGTTGATTTTGATGTGTATTAGAATTTCAAACATGCATAAATTGAATATTTCCAGAAAATGTGAATTTTGGTCAATCTGGTCAAACTTTTACCTTTAAATTTAAATTTTAAAAGTTTGAAAATTTGAATTTTATCTTTTATTATGAAAGTAAATAAAATTTCAAGTACAATGCTTTTTGTTTCGTTGAAATCCGAATAATATTGTGAAAGTTATGATTTTTACAAAATTGGTTGTAAATTGTTTTATTTAACAATATTGTTTATTTTAAATTATATAAATAATTTTTTTTTATTTGTCATATCTTATTCTATATTCTATTATATGTTATGTTACATATATTTTTACCTTTTAAATATTTTTAAAGTGATGTTTGAATTTTTCCAAAGCTCATTGAATTTATTTTCTATTTTTAAAGGTTAGTTTCCATTTTTCTGCTATTTTCTTCATTTAAATTATATTTAATTAAAATTTATTTATTAATTTTTATGTATGCATTTTATTTTTATGTTTTATCTTTATTTATAAATATTTTTCATGTACATACAATTTTCCCAAAGTTCATTTCATTTATTTTCAAATTTTCAAGCCTAATTTACATTTTTCTTTGTTATTTTCTTAATTTAATTATATTTAATTAATATTTATTTATTTATTTTTGTTTATTTACTATATTTTCGTGTTTTATCTGTATTTATACATATTTTACTTGTATTTAAATTTTAAAAAGAAATGGTGGAAATTTGAAAGGTTTATGACTCTTTATTTGCTTAAGCCTTTTTGTATTCTGTCTTTTCATTTCTCAACCAACATCTCTTCAATTGGCTGCCTTAACTCCATTCTTCAGCCGTGTATTCTTCTTTCTTTTTCACGTGAAAGGGAAGACTTCTCATCCCCAAAAAATCACGACTTCATGAAGAAAAAAAAAAGAAAAAATAATGGCTTCATCTCCTTTCTCTTTTCATTATTTTTCTAAGTTTTTGCCTTCCTCTTACACCTTGTTTGCTCGGCCCTACCACCCATCATCACCACCATCCTCTCCACCATCACCAGCCACAGCAACCACCACCTCCTATTCTGACCACCACCTCAAGCAATGACCTTCAAGTGGACCAAACACCATAATACTTTGCACCTAACCCCTTGAAACCTTGCCTAGCCGAGCATAACTCCACTATCACCTTCATAGTTGCCTTGGCCACCCCCTATCTCCACCACCACCTACTGACCTGACCTACAAACATCACTCCAGCAATGACTAGACCTGAAGCATGTAGGGCCAAGCCCCACTTGATCCAAGGCCGAGCCTTGTTGAGCCCAGAACTCTACTCCTCTTTGCCTTGTCCCTTTATTTTTCCCATGTTGCAACTCCTACCCATCATCAACTATTTCATCTCCATTTTAACATGCATTTTTGATGCCATACCTGATCCAAACCAGAGCCTATATCATCAGCTATGGCCGAGCAAAAGTGCCCCTGGTCGAGCTCTTGAATGATTAAAGCAAGTTCTAATCATTCTTGTCTTTGTTGCTTTGTATTTCCGTTTATTTCAATGTTGTTTTGTGTTAAGTAATTCATATGTTATATTGTTTGTGTCTATTGGATTGTTACAAGATGGTCATCTTGGCTCTCTTCACTCAATTGAATCACTAGTCGTGCTATATCGTGCTTGTCGTTCCCTTGGAATCGTTTTGTGTGCCGTAGTGGTCTTCAGCTTGAAAGGTGAGTCTTTCTCACTCTGACATTTATACTTATGAAATAGTGAATTGATGACAAGTGTTTAGTAATATAAAATGTTATGCAAGTTAATGATGATCATATGATATGCTATGTCATGTTATTATCATGTTAAAACTGTTAATTATCACCTGACATCTGATATATGACATTATATTGTGACATTGACATTGTTTATATTGTTTATGCATATATTCACACTTCAAGTTCCCTGTTAGAATAGAATCACTATGGGTTGAAATGATACATACCCAAACAGACTTTAGATTAGGGAAAAATCGTTATGGGCTGAAATGATAGGCCTGAGCGATTTTTATTGTATTTTATTTGACTTGGGATTGCGGGTTTGAAATGATAGAACCCGGGTTTTCTTTGTAAACTGCGGATTGAAATGATATATATCTGTATCACTTGACCTAGGTTAGAAAATTATATACAGACCCCGTGGTATATTTTTAAATGATATTTATTAAAATATGTATTTTTAAAAGTATGAAATTTTGATTTAAAAATATATATTTTATGGTTTTAAGAGAATTAAATATTAAGTCTTGAAATTGTGAATTTGAGTACGTAAATGTGAAATAATTGAGATTTAAACTTTAAATTTTATTTTAAAATGTAAATAAATAATGGAAATTAAATCTAAAGTTTTAAAATTATATATGAAGTAAAATTTTAAGTTTTATTTAATTTATATGTTAATAAACAGTGAATTTTGACTTAATAAATGAATGGAGTTTTTAAATTGAATATTTGATCTAAAAATTTTGTTGTGTTAAATCATATGTTAAAATGATTTTAAATGTGAAATTTTGAAGTCTAGAAATATGATTTTTAAGTTACAATAAAAAATTGGAGTATTTTTTTTTTTTTTAACGCTAAAATGAAATCTGGAATTCATAGCATTTTCAAAATGTTGTAGTCTTTTGACAGCGTTTTTAAATGCTATTGTTTTGAATCTAACAATGTTTGAAATAACTAAATATCTATTACGACATTTTATAAATGCCGTTATTCTTGAACTAAACCATTTTTGGAAGCTATAAGCTACGATAGCACTTTGTAAATGCTGTCGTTGCTATAATTTGACAATGTTTGAAATGTTATAGTTTTTAACACTGTTTGATTTATATTTTAAAGTGTTAAATGATTTAAATTTTGGAAATTGACTAATTGTGAAATTTAAGAAGTTTTGAATATATTTTAATATTTAAATTTGAATTTTTAAGGAATTTAAAGTTGAATCTGAATTTAAGTAAGGTTTACTTGGTTATGTGTTAAATGGAATGAAATGTAATGAGATAAATGAATTTTTGAATGGAATTTTTAATATATTTTGTAATGATACTTGAAATAAAAAAATGAATGACCTATTTGATTTAAAAATGATATTTAAATTTGAGTTTTTGAATTTGAATTAAATAGTGATTTGATAATAAGGTTTGGAAACGATTTGATATTTATTTTGATAAAGAATATGAATTAGAATGATATGTACTTTTGATAAATGAATATTTGAAGTTTACATTGGTATGAAAGGATATTTAGTTTAATTGTAAATTGAGTTTATTTAAATAGTATTGGATTTATGAAATGAATATTTCAAAACTAAGTAATAATGAAACTAGATTTGAGATATATGAAATTATAAAATTTAGTTTTGAAATGCGGGATATTAAAGCTTTGAAATTTATTAAAAATTGAATAGTTTAATTTGTGGATCAAATCTATATTTGAAAATGATATGATTTGAAATGGTTATTTGGAAATTTAATTGAAACTGATGGTTTGAATTGAATTAAGTTGGAAATTGAAAATTGGGATTAATTGAATGAATTGTAAAATGTAAAGAATTAAATGAATATCCGATGATTTCACATGTATGATTTTGAAATGTTATGGTTTTCAAAGTGTAATTGTTTCAAGTATTTTTGGTTTCGAAAGAGTTATACTTCGAAAATATTGTGATTTTGAAATGAATATATGTTTGAAATGTTTTTGGTTTTGAAGTATAAACTATTTTGATTGAATAAATAGTTTTGAAATAAAAATGGTTTTGATTTCGAAGTATAAACTATTTTGAAAGAAATATAGTTTGAAATGAAATGATTTGATCTTTTTAAAGTATAAACTATTTTGAAATGACCACGGTGTTATAATAACGTTTGGTTGTTAAAGAGACCGGGATCGGAAGTTGTCATACTCTCTGCCAACTCCGAAAACCACTTTAACAACCGTGTACGCGGTGGAGATTCCAGAATGAAGTAGGATGGTGGCGACGTTCTTGAGGTATATTACGTGGACCCAACTCCCGTGAGTTGGCATAAGGTGGCTAAAACAGGAGCGATCTCGGGCCAAAGGAGGTAGCACCTCTGGTCGGACACATTCCTTCGATACTATACTCTTACTGGTGATTGATTAGATGGCCATCCTCCGATTTTGATTGGGAGTGTGTTCGAGGTGGGCGTATGTGGCTGCTGCGTTACCACCAGCCCGTGTGCGTAATTGGTATATCTACCCTGGCATTGCCTTGTGTGCCGTGTCGCCTACCATACCGAGCCTTTACTACGAGTTTGTTTTCTCCCGTAGCCCGTGTGGTATCCTCTGACAGTCACCCAGAGTGGAGATGGCATGATATTGGATGGACTACTGGGACTATTATGTGTGAAGGGTGATATGGGTAGCCCGGAACGCTATTTAAAAGTATGTTTATTTTACTGTAGACATTATTATAGTAGCGCAATATTACTACATAGTAAATAGTTTAACGGATCCTTAAAGGATGGGCGATCCCAAGCATCCTTTAAGTTACTGATGCATTTTTGTTACTGTTCACTTGAGTTTATTTACAGTTCATAAGTATTTATGTCCTGACTCGAGTGTTTGTATTTTGCTTTATGCTCGAGTCAGATTGAGTGAGTTAGCATTCAAGATTCACCTTTGGAGCTGGAGCTTTCCTTGAAGATCGAGCCATCTATTTTGCTTTTTGTATCCAGTGATTTCAGTGATGTATTCTGATTTATACCTGATGTATCTTGTTACTCTTCTGTTGTATCTTGTTTAACTCTGATGTATCTTATTTTTATATAGTAGCTTCATGAACTACTATCTCTTTTATTTCCGCTGCATTATTATTTACTCTGTGTCTGTGATCTGTGACTATGTATTTACTGAATATTCTGAGATTTGCCAAATTTTATTTACAACGCGGTATTTTGATCAATTTAAGTCCGACATGTGCGGATGCGAATGGTTGAAAATATCGGGTCGTTACAGTTGGTATCAGAGCTTTGGCTTTGAGGCAAAACTTAGAATGTATGGTAAATTTAGTTACAGAATCACTTTCATCCAAACTTGAATCTCTTCCTTTTTGATTCAAATTTCCTTTGAATTTTTGGAACGTTCCCTGCGGTTCCAAAATCCATTCATGTCCCTCACTATTCATCTCCTTTTGATTCTAGAGTAACCCATAACTCCACTTCAAATGAGCTTTATAGTAAATTGGCAGTCCCGCCAATCCCAAAAATTCATTTGTAAAGGGAGAAACTCCTTTACAATTAGCATCGATTCACCAGAGATTTATATCTATCCTTGGTTTAGATGCTAAAATCTTTTGTTATTCCAAACTCTATCACCTGAGTTCGAATGTAGATTTACCCCAGAAAATCGACATCGATCTTATTCTTTAAGTCACGGTTACCCGGTTAAGGTTGCCCGCGATTTATATAAGCCTATCCATCTCCCTATTCTGTTATTTAATCATCTCATCTTTGTTTCCAACTTATCTTCAAATTATTCTTGAAGTGTATTTGTAAACTAATATTTAAAATGTTTTATATATTGTGTTGTTTGAGTTGTTGATGTTGATTTAGGTTTCTAATCGATTCGTCTGATCAACGCTATCGATAAGATTTCCAAAACACTTGAACAGAGCAAACTGACACAATATGTTTTTAAAATTTAGTAATGAAATAAAATTTGTGAAATAAATTTTGTAACTATATTATAAATCTTTATCTGGATTTTATTTGAATTGGTTGTTAAGAAATAATATTTGATTTTATATATCATTTTCTATTGTTTCATATTTCTAATTGAACTATAAAACATGGATATAAATTTATTTGAAAATTTAAAATGAATGTAAAACAAGAATTTGAGAATTTAATTTCCGATGGATTTCAAACTTTGTGTTTAAAGTTTTAGAGGATATATTATTTAAAGTATTTTCGAATGGAAATTTGTTTCCAAAGAATTTTAAAGCTTAAAATTAGTGCTGTTCTCTTTGTCGCTGGAAAATAACTTCGGTGATGACTGCAGCATCATCGACATTCATTTTCAAGTTTCGAAGTGAAGAGACCATTCTGTAGTCTTACTACAGTTTTGTTTTTGGAAAATTTAATTGATTTTAATTTCTAAAATAAGAAAGGATTTATAACATATGCTGATATATGATTTAAATTTGAATGGATAAATATGTGTGTATATATATAGTATATGAGCATTTATTTATCTTTAAATAGTTTGGAATTTATCGGAAATTTAGTTCCTAAATTTTATCTTCAAAGATAATTTCTAAGTATAATTTCAAGTTTTGGATAAATATTCAACTTGAAATAATTTAATTAGAAAGTTTTATTTGTATAATACACAATTTCATTACAATATAACTTACCTTAATTTTCAGAAGTTGAATATGTAATTGGATAATGTGCAATATAAAAAAAAGATTTTATAAATAAAATTTGAGTGGTTATAATAAATGTTATATACTTAAATTTTAGTTATAAAAGGATTAACAGAGGTAAATAAAGAAAAACTGTAACGGAATAATTTACAATATAAAATGATGATAAAGGAACTAAGAATAAATTTAAGGCAGTTACAATGAGTGTAAATATATTTAACATAGGTGATAAAATATATTGAGAGGAATCAATTTAATTTTAATTAGTAGTGAAGAAGAATTAAATTTTATTTGGTACATTTTGAGTATAATAAAAGATTTTTCAAATACATGATTTTAGGGATTTGTTAATTTAAGATTATTGGATGATAAGATGATGAAATTAGAGATGCTTAAGATTTATTTGACTTATGTAAAATTAATTTTCAGTTTAAGTTGAAATTTTATGGTTTCAAATTTATTATTTTATTTTGTTTTTCAAACTATCTTTTGGTTGTCCTAATTTCCCTTAGCTTGCTACAGAATGGGAGGCTATTGCATATACCAGTCTGTTTAGAAATCTTTCTATAATCTTTAATAATCTTTGGTACTCATCTTTAAATCTAAGCACTGCTTTCCATCCACAGACCGTCGGTCAAACGGGAAGGGTGAATCAGATTCTAAAAGATTTTTTTCATGCTTATGTTCTTGATTCTGGAAGATCTTGGAAAGATCATCTCCACATTGTTAAACTTACCTATAGCAATAGTTATCAGGTATAATTTTAATCTTCTTGTCATCTTGTCTTAATACTATTTCATTCTATCTTTTTCTGTGCTTTCCCGTACCTCATTCCTTTTCGGGGACGAAAAGTTTTGAGTGGGGGAGAGTGTAACAACCCTGTATTTTCTGAATATTGTAATTGTATATTTTAATTATTTTAATTTAAATTCCTAATTTAAAAACTTTATTTTATTTATTAAAATGAATATATTTTGTTAATTGAAATATAAATGTTGATTTTGATGTGGATTAGAATTTCAAACATGCATAAATTGAATATTTCCAGAAAATGTGAATTTTGGTCGATCTGGTCAAACTTTTACCTTTAGATTTAAATTTTAAAAGTTTGAAAATTTGAATTTTATCTTTTATTATGAAAGTAAATAAAATTTCAAGAACAATGCTTTTCGTTTCGTTGAAATCCGAATAATATTGTGAAAGTTAATGCTTTTTACAAAATTGGTTGTAAATTGTTTTATTTAACAATATTGTTTATTTTAAATTATATAAATAATTTTTTTTTATTTGTCATATCTTATTCTAAATTCTATTATATGTTATGTTACATATGTTTTTACCTTTTAAATATTTTTAAAGTGATGTTTGAATTTTTCCAAAGCTCATTGAATTTATTTTCTATTTTTAAAGGTTAGTTTCCATTTTTCTGCTATTTTCTTCATTTGAATTATATTTAATTAAAATTTATTTATTAATTTTTATGTATGCATTTTATTTTTATGTTTTTATCTTTATTTATAAATATTTTTCATGTACATACAATTTTTCCAAAGTTCATTTCATTTATTTTCAAATTTTCAAGCCTAATATACATTTTTCTTTGTTATTTTCATAATTTAATTATATTTAATTAATATTTATTTATTTATTTTTGTTTATTTACTATATTTTCGTTTTTTATCTGTATTTATACATATTTTACTTGTATTTAAATTTTAAAAAGAAATGGTGGAAATTTGAAAGGTTTATGACTCTTTATTTGCTTAAGCCTTTTTGTATTCTGTCTTTTCATTTCTCAACCAACATCTCTTCAATTGGCTGCCTTAACTCCATTCTTCAGCCGTGTATTCTTCTTTCTTTTTCACGTGAAAGGGAAGATTTCTCATCCCCAAAAAATCATGACTTCATGAAGAAGAAAAAAAGAAAAAATAATGGCTTCATCTCCTTTCTCTTTTCATTATTTTTCTAAGTTTTTGCCTTCCTCTTCCACCTTGTTTGCTCGGCCCTACCACCCATCATCACCACCATCCTCTCCACCATCACTAGCCACAGCAACCAACACCTCCTATTCTGACCACCACCTCAAGCAATGACCTTCAAGTGGACCAAACACCACAATACTTTGCACCTAACCCCTTGAAACCTTGCCTAGCCGAGCATAACTCCACTATCACCTTCATAGTTGCCTTGGCCACCCCCTATCTCCACCACCACCTACTGATCTGACCTATAAACATCACTCCAGCAATGACTAGACTTGAAGCATGTAGGGCCGAGCCCCACTTGATCCAAGGCCGAGCCTTGTTGAGCCTAGAACTCTACTCCTTTTTGCCTTGTCCCTTTATTTTTCCCATGTTGCAACTCCTACCCATCATCAACTATTTCATCTCCATTTTAACATGCATTTTTGATGCCATACCTGATCCAAACCAGAGCCTATATCATCAGATATGGCCGAGCAAAAGTGCCCCCTGGTCGAGCTCTTAAATTATTAAAGCAAGTTCTAATCATTCTTGTCTTTGTTGCTTTGTATTTCCATTTATTTCAATGTTGTTTTGTGTTACGTAATTCATATGTTATATTGTTTGTGTCTATTGGATTGTTACAAGATGGTCATCTTGGCTCTCTTCACTCAATTGAATCACTAGTCGTGCTATATCGTGCTTGTCGTTCCCTTGGAATCGTTTTGTGTGCCGTAGTGGTCTTCAGCTTGAAAGGTGAGTCTTTCTCATTCTGACATTTATACTTATGAAATAGTGAATTGATGACAAGTGTTTAGTAATATAAAATGTTATGCAAGTTAATGATGATCATATGATATGCTATGTCATGTTATTATCATGTTAAAACTGTTAATTATCACCTGACATCTGATATATGACATTATATTGTGACATTGACATTGTTTATATTGTTTATGCATATATTCACACTGCAAGTTCCCTGTTAGAATAGAATCACTATGGGTTGAAATGATACATACCCAAACGGACTTTAGATTAGGGAAAAATTGTTATGGGCTGAAATGATAGGCCTGAGCGATTTTTATTGTATTTTATTTGACTTGGGATTGCGGGTTTGAAATGATAGAACCCGGGTTTTCTTTGTAAACTGCGGATTGAAATGATATATATCCGTATCACTTGACCTAGGTCAGAAAATTATGTACAGACCCCGTGGTATATTTTTAAATGATATTTATTAAAATATGTATTTTTAAAAGCATGAAATTTTGATTTAAAAATATATATTTTATGGTTTTAAGAAAATTAAATATTAAGTCTTGAAATTGTGAATTTGAGTACGTAAATGTGAAATAATTGAGATTTTAGACTTTAAATTTTATTTTAAAATGTAAATAAATAATGGAAATTAAATTTAAAGTTTTAAAATTATATATGAAGTAAAATTTTAAGTTTTATTTAATTTATATGTTAATAAACAGTGAATTTTGACTTAATAAATGAATGGAGTTTTTAAATTGAATATTTGATCTAAAAATTTTGTTGTGTTAAATCATATGTTAAAATGATTTTAAATGTGACATTTTGAAGTCTAGAAATATGATTTTTAAGTTATAATAAAAATTTGGAGTTTTTTTTTTTTTTTTTAACGCTAAAATGAAATCTGGAATTCATAGCATTTTCAAAATGTTGTAGTCTTTTGACAGCATTTTTAAATGCTATTGTTTTGAATCTAACAATGTTTGAAATAACTAAATATCTATTACGACATTTTATAAATGCCGTTATTCTTGAACTAAACCATTTTTGGAAGCTATAAGCTAAGATAGCACTTTATAAATGCTGTCGTTGCTATAATTTGACAATGTTTGAAATGTTATAGTTTTTAATACTGTTTGATTTATATTTTAAAGTGTTGAATGATTTAAATTTTGGAAATTGATTAATTGTGAAATTTAAGAAGTTTTGAATATATTTTAATATTTAAATTTGAATTTTTGAGGAATTTAAATTTGAATTTGAATTTAAGTAAGGTTTACTTGGTTATGTGTTAAATGGAATGAAATGTAATGAGATAAATGAATTTTTGAATGGAATTTTTAATATATTTTGTAATGATACTTAAAATAAAAAAAGAATGACTTATTTGATTTAAAAATGATATTTAAATTTGAGTTTTTGAATTTGAATTAAATAGTGATTTGATAATAAGGTTTGGAAACGATTTGATCTTTATTTTGATAAAGAATATGAATTAGAATGATATGTACTTTTGATAAATGAATATTTGAAGTTTATATTGGTATGAAAGGATATTTAGTTTAATTGTAAATTGAGTTTATTTAAATAGTATTGGATTTATGAAATGAATATTTCAAAACTAAGTAATAATGAAACTAGATTTGAGATATATGAAATTATAAAATTTAGTTTTGAAATGCGTGATATTAAAGCTTTGAAATTTATTAAAAATTGAATAGTTTAATCTGTGGATCAAATCTATATTTGAAAATGATATGATTTGAAATGGTTATTGGGAAATTTAATTGAAACTGATGGTTTGAATTGAATTAAGTTGGAAATTGAAAATTTGGGATTAATTGAATGAATTGTAAAATGTAAAGAATTAAATGAATATCCGATGATTTCAAATGTATGATTTTGAAATGTTATGGTTTTCAAAGTGTAATTGTTTCAAGTATTTTTGGTTTCGAAAGAGTTATACTTCGAAAATATTATGATTTTGAAATGAATATATGTTTGAAATGTTTTTGGTTTTGAAGTATAAACTATTTTGATTGAATAAATAGTTTTGAAATAAAAATGGTTTTGATTTCGAAGTATAAACTATTTTGATAGAAATATAGTTTGAAATGAAATGATTTGATCTTTTTAAAGTATAACTATTTTGAAATGACCACGGCGTTATAATAACGTTTGGTTGTTAAAGAGATCGGGATCTGAAGTTGTCATACTCTCTGCCAACTCCGAAAGCCACTTTAACAACCGTGTACGCGGTGGAGATTCCAGAATGAAGTAGGATGGTGGCGACAATCTTGAGGTATATTATGTGGACCCAACTCCGGTGAGTTGGCATAAGGTGGCTAAAACAGGAGCGATCTCGGGCCAAAGGAGGTAGCACCTCTGGTCGGACACATTCCTTCGATACTATACTCTTACTGGTGATTGATTAGATGGCCATCCTCCGACTTTGATTGGGAGTGTGTTCCGAGGTGGGCGTATGTGGCTGCTGCGTTACCACCAGCCCGTGTGCGTAATTGGTATATCTACCCTAGCATTGCCTTGTGTGCCATGTCGCCTACCATACCGAGCCTTTACTACGAGTTTGTTTTTCTCCCGTAGCCCGTGTGGTATCCTCTGACAGTCACCCAGAGTGGATATGGCATGATATTGGATGGACTACTGGGACTATTATGTGTGAAGGGTGATATGGGTAGCCCGGAACGCTATTTAAAAGTATGTTTATTTTACTGTAGACATTATTATAGTAGCGCAATATTACTACATAGTAAATAGTTTAACGGATCCTTAAAGGATGGGCGATCCCAAGCATCCTTTAAGTTACTGATGCATTTTTGTTACTGTTCACTTGAGTTTATTTACAGTTCATAAGTATTTATGTCCTGACTCGAGTGTTTGTATTTTGCTTTACGCTCGAGTCAGATTGAGTGAGTTAGCATTCAAGATTCACCTTTGGAGCTGGAGCTTTCCTTGAAGATCGAGCCATCTATTTTTCTTTTTGTATCCAGTGATTTCAGTGATGTATTCTGATTTATACCTGATGTATCTTGTTACTCTTCTGTTGTATCTTGTTTAACTCTGATGTATCTTATTTTTATATAGTAGCTTCATGAACTACTATCTCTTTTATTTCCGCTGCATTATTATTTACTCTGTGTCTGTGATCTGTGACTATGTATTTACTGAATATTCTGAGATATGCCAAATTTTATTTACAACGCGGTATTTTGAGCAATTCAAGTCCAACATGTGCGGATGCGAATGGTTGAAAATATCGGGTCGTTACAATATATATATATATATATATATATATATATATATATATATATATGTTTTCAATTAGATAATGACTTTCAAAGACAAACTATACATGTTTCATCTCCCTTCACACTTGGCACCCTTCTTCTCTTTTCTATAACCACGTGTTCATTTTAAAAACCAAAGCTAGAAAGAAAAATAAATAAAAAGAAACATTTATCTCGTTTAAAAAAAATGACAGTGACTTTGAAGAAAAATTTAACGGCCGCAAATTATAAAAATTGAAACAATTAAATAAGTCGGTTATCTTCAATTTTCTTCCTTCTATCTTAAATCGAAATGGCAGATCGAGGAATACATATAGATCGAAAAAAATCAAATCCCTTTGCTTCTTCTAGTCGAACACAAAGCAGTCGAAATAAAAAAATTAATCCAGAGCCGAGCATTTGAAGAAACCAATGGCCGTGAAAAATTGAAATCATCTCGGCAACTTTGACAGACTTTTCGCGACATCTGGTATCGCGCGTCGAGGGAAAAGGCATAAGAGGCGGCAAAGTGAGCGCTCGGGTACGGTTGGTTCACGATGATGTGGGTCGCGATCGTGGAGCGTCAACGACTTGTGGAATTCGAGGCTGTCAGGCTCGAACGTGAGCCAGCTAGACGACGCGACGATGGAGTAGGCTACAGGCCAACGTCGAAACCAGAGGCATCGCAAGAGTGAAGTGGTTGCTATTTTTTTCGAATGGGCGTCGATCGATGGATGGGAGATCTGGTGAGTTTTGTTTCCTTTTCTTTTATTTATTTATTTAACTGTATATACACTTTATAATAAAAAAATAAAAAGCAGAAGAGGAAAAAAATAATATATTCAGTAAGGTTTAAAACTGTAGTCAGTGGAAAATATTTGTACAGTAAATAAAAATATATATAAATAAATATGTATGTATATATATATTATTACAAAGAAAGAAATATATACACAGTAAAGTATATATATACATATACAGGTTTCAGAAAAACAGAAAATATATATATTTACAGTAAAGAAAATTTATGTTTTAATTTGTATATATGTATATATAGCAAAACAGAAAAATAGTTTACATATATATAAGATTTTGGGGATAAAAAAATTTATTGTTGGAAAGTTTTTTTTTAAAAAAATTTGATTTTGAAATCCATATAGATATTTTTAGTCCTAAAGAAAATAAATATACATTTAGATATTTTAGAATACCAGTTTATTTTAAAATAATTTATTAAGGTGATTTATTCGTAAATTAACCTATTTAATTGTTTTGAGATACTAAAAGATTTTTAAAGGAAACTTAGTTTTAAATTTAATTTTTGTTAAATAAATTTATTAGAAGGAATTTATTTAAAATTTAAAAGTATTAGTTCAAAATGAAATCACTGGTGAATTAAAATTATCAAATGAAAATTGATTATTCGATTTTTTCGAATATTAATAAATTGTATAAATGTTTATACAAGCTCTAATACAGTAAAGAAAACAAGTCGTGATGGAAATGGCTTGCATGCATAGCTAAAGATGAGATCTTCCTACTCAATTGAAATAATTAGAATTTCAATTTTCGATTGATTGTTTGGATGTGATAGTATATATAACAGTGTGTGTGTGTGTTTGCATGTGTATATATTGGAGTGATTGATTTCCCGCATTATATAGCGGATGAGACCCTATGCGCCGCATAATAGTGGATGATATGATATAATCTCATATACCATGATATTCCACCTCAAAGTGGAATCGGTATTTAATTTTTGTACTAACATCTATGGATGCAGGGAAACAGGTTGAAGGGATCCAACTGGATTCCTCAAATTGTGTGAATTTATTCCATGTATTGTGATGTGATTTATTAATAATCTATGAACGATTATATTGGTGGTTGAAAATTTTCGAAGGCTATGGGTTGGCCGAATATATTCTGGTATTTTAAAATACTAGGATATATAATTCGATTCTTGGAAATTTAAGTAGAAACTTTTAAGTAAATTAATTGTAGAGAATTGAACAAATTTAAAGAAGAAATTTGAAAAGGGAAAAGGTTGATTTTTGTAATCCTATCAAATTAATTCCAAAATACAGGGAAAAGATTTTAATAAATGAATTTCGATAAATTAAATAGTTGTAACGACCTGCAAATTCGTACCCCTTGAGTCAACACTATTCTATAAAAATCAATTCAAGTTGTACAGAAATACGAACCATTTGGGTTTAAGAAGAAGAGGTAGAAGAAGAGAAAACAAAATCAACATCAGAATCTAACATCGCAGCGGAATAAAATATAATAGATAATAAATAATCTCTACTCAAAATGTCAGGACCCGATTCTTCGACTGCCGAATATCTACATCAATACGTCCATTGTATCGAATGCTGATCAGTCGGATGCCGGAAAACCAAACCATGAGGATTTAAGAAAGAAGAGGTAGAAGAAGAAAGAAAGAAAAACAACAGAGCAATAACAGAATCTCACAATCGCAGCGGAACAACATATAATAAATAAATGAATAATCTTTAAACAAAGAGCTATATCAGTTATTACATTACATCACATCACATTACATTTCATTATCAGAGTGTACAACAACAAACAGCGGAAAAGAAATACTATATACTAGTAATACGTCACGCCATCCATCTTGCCTCCTGCAACTCCTAAATATCCTGATAAACCTAACTCTTGACTGGCCGTGTGGAAATTGGTGGGCACCCGGAGTTTAGGAAGGAAAACAATAAACTCCGAGTCAGTCATGTGACTGGTGTGAGAACTAAACCAGTTTATTTATCTTTAAAATCAAAATAGAGGAATATTTTTAAAGTCAATTCGCAATGCTTTTAAAAATAAGACTACCACAAGGCCTCCCGCACACACACACAATGCAACGCAGAATCGGAGGAGATTTCTCCTTATGATAGTCAAAGATGCTTGATACACATTAAAGAAACATTTGATATTATTAATAGTGCATAGTGTAGGAAAAATTCATTTCGAAAATAAAGATATAAATCTTAGCCAGCATAGACATTTCGAACTATGCCTACTATAGCTACCATCCAAACAGTGGGGCGCCACCATAAGTGAATGATAGGTTCTACAACTAATACCGTACAAGATCGTATTGTTTCTTTGGATTTCCAACGAATGGTCAGGGCAAGGAACTTCCCATTGCCACATGAGAACACCTATGGAAGGACGTCCGTGAGAACCTAACCGGATCTCTGCCAACACAAGGTCGGGTTACCCCTAACTGGGTAACTTCTGACACGAGTATGCCATCCCCCGGTCCTTTGGGACCTTTATCCGAACGCTTGTAATCAACATCACACCATAATAATAAGTGTTTACACATGAGTAAGCATCTGGGCTCCATACCATGATACCACCCTTTTCCAGAAGGAAATGCACATACCCTAAAGGGAGCTACCCCTCATAACCTTGCCGCATCTTTCCTGTTTTGACCATTCTGGGGTGTGAGGCTCGACGAAGTCTCGTCCACAAAGCCATGCTCTATACAAAAGCTGTGCTTTGGTTCAACGAATGATCATAGAAATGATCATAAAGATAAACGATCAAACAAATGATCATATCACAAATGATCAAACAATGATCATTTCACAGCAACACTCAGCATGTCACATTACCAAATTGGGAATATATTGCTGATAACCTTCAACTACATAACCTCTGAGCTCGTACGTCTCAGAGAAGGGTGTTAAGCTAAAAAAATAAATTCTACGCCACCAATAGAAATATATTTGAAAGAAATCAGCTTTATATCTCAATTTGTAATATCAGGCATACTATCCATACAAGTCTGTTCCGGGATCGAACAGAACCGAAGGCACTTACAACGAAGTCCTTGCAATTCGGATAATCTCTAATCACGTCCGGATTTCCCATCACATATGGAGATCTCTATACCGGGGATCAGCCAGTGCAGAGACAATCGACAAGAAACCCTTTCATTTTCGAAGATATCCGGTCTTCAACACTGGTCTTCAAATGCAATTCATAACGACGTATCACATATTCAGAATGGGTTATACGACCCCAAGGTCCTTTCCCGGTTAACCCGAATAGTGAGCGCTTATTTTAAAAAAATAAGTGTGGCATTAACTTTCAAGAAAATCACAACAAATACCTATTTAAAGGTAAATATTGATAGTCAGTTATTGAACTATCAATGGATATGCACAACATCACCAGATTCCAAATAATTTTCCAAATTATTTATTTTCCAAAAATATCTTTACAAGATATAAATTTTCAATACTACAACCATTTGAAAACAAATTTCAAATCAATTTCCTTAAACGGAAACACTTCCAAGTATTTATCCATTTTAAAATTTAAAATGGTTCATTTAAATAAATCAAATAAATCCTTACCGATTTACTTTATATTTACGTTCCAAATCCGTAAATTAATTCCCACATTTCAAAAATAAATCAACGTTTATTTTTAATCAAATTCCCCTTTCCTTTTATAAATTCCATTGTGAATTTATATTCTAAAATATCTATGAATATACGTTTTCAATTATTCATTTTCAATTTATCTTCAAAAAGATAAATTCAAAATATTCACTTAATATAAGAAAAACATTTCCATACTTGTTTATTTATAAGTAATTCACAAGTCTTTTTATTTTCTACACTTGGAAAATATTCAATATACTCTAATCGAAATTAAGTATATATTTCATTCTTTAAGGAAATCATTCTCTTAAACATATTTATTTGGGCCAAAACGAATGTTGCGTAAAACATCGTTACGACAACCCAAAATCACTAGTATAGGGATTCGAAATTAAAATAGATATATAAATCCCAATACTATACAAAACTTTTCCTTTTGGAAACCATTTACTATAACAACAGTGTTATAGTCCACTATTTCCTTCTATTTCTCGAAAACGACCATTTCAACAATGAATGTTGAAATCTATGATTTCGAATCTCAACACATTTTAAAATATCGTTAGATCGTTTTAATTCTATTTAAAACATCACATCCCAAAACATTTTATTTAACATATTATTCACTATTCAAAAACGTGAATATACTTCGTTAACCAATTTTCATCATTTCTATACATTTTGTTTTAAAGGATTATTCACTGTCTAAAACGTGAATGTAACTCCATTAATAAGTTACAACAATTTACTTATCAAAATAAGTCATTGCGGATTTATAAAAAAATGTTTATAAATTCCATTTCTATTTATTTTATAACTATTTCCTCTTATAAATTTCCTTTATTAACCTATTCGATTTATAACTCAATTATATACCGAAAGTCCATATTATAAGTTAAATGTTTATAATTTATTTTTTTGCAAAATCGTTCCTTTAAACTTCATAATTATAAATCTTATAACTTATAAGATTTATTTATTTATCCAAATCTATTCCTTAAATAACTTTATAAATTTTATTTATAAAATTCCATTTATAACTTCACCGTTTATAATTCTTCAAATTTCATTCACTTATGAAATTCATTTACAATTCATTCTAACACTTATAAAAGCTCGTTTTACAATTCCAATATTTTTAATTTATAAATATCAATTTATAAAATCTTTTATATGGATCAATTTATATTGTTCTTTTAAAACGTCTTTAAACTCCTTTATAATTTCATCATTCTCTTAGATTTACAAAATAATCAAATTTCATAAATCCTATATTTAAACTTTTTATAATAAATTCAGAAATCCTAATTTTAACTATTTTATAAAATCATTAATCCCATATTTTCAAAAATCAACTTTTAAGTGTATTTCTCAAAAATCATAATTTTTATAACATTAAAATTATAGCGTTTATTTATTTAAGATGAATCAATTCCAAAAATATTTTTATAAACGTATACTTCCAAAAATCACTTTAGGAATCCCTTAGAATCAAAATCGTTATTTTTAAACTTCAAAATTGGATCCGATGATGCAACACATCAAATAGTCAATCACGACTTCCAAACATCATATATCGATATGATAAACAATCAAATATCACAATATATGTAAATAAATAAATACGGCTGAGGAATCCAGTTGGATCCCTCCAACCTGTTTCCCTGCATCCACAGACATTAGCACAATGCCAATCCCGTTTCAAGACGGAATATCGCGGTATATGGGATTTATAAAATATTATCCGCTTAATAGGGGGCGCAATAGGGTCTCATCCGCTATACAATGCAGGAAATCATTCAACTCCAATATATACATATGCCAATATATATAGATTGCTAATATATATAGATATATCCTACTATATCTAATATCACAACCAAGTAGCAATCAATCAATTACTGCAAATCCAACTTTAAATTTTTGAGTGAGAAGTTCTCACCTTTGCTTTTATTTGCAATCCATTTTCTTGACTCGATTTTCTTGATTTATACCTTGTATAAATATTTACACAATTTATTAATATTCAAATTAATCGAATAACCAGTTACCGTTTAATAGTTTAATTAACTAATAGTTTTGTTTAACCCAATTTTCCTTTAATAAATTTAATTACTTAACAATTTTCACTTTAAGCTAATACTTTTAATTTTAAACAAATCCCTTTTTAAATAATTTAATTATATAATAATTTAATTTGGGCTTAACCACTTATTCTAAACAAACTTCCTTATAACCAATATTATTAGTAACTAAAATAATTATGTGAGTAAATTAAACAATTTATGCAATTTATAAATATTTAATATAAATCGAACTATTTGATTTACTATTTTAAAATTTTAATTCATCTAAAATTTAGTTTAATTTGAATGATTTAAATTTTAAACCAAAAATCAACTTTTAAACCAATTCCCTTTTAATAAATTTATTTAACCAAAAAATTAAATTTTATACTAATGATTTTATTTAAACGAATCATAAATTTTAAACTAATTTTTTTATTTAAATTTATTTACTCAACCAATAATTTCATTTAAAAATTCAAAATGTGATTTTTAACTAATTCCTTTAAATTCTTCAACTTTTAAATCCCTATATATATATATATTTATTCTTCTTTTTCACAAACATCTTTTCTGTTTTACAACTTACTGTCATTAATTTTTTTTATACTTCAAAAATTATTATACAGCTAACATTTTATTTCAACTAATAATTTCATTTTAACTGTAATTGTAAACATAAATAACTTTAAAAAAAACTATGTTAAAACTTACTGTTTGAAACCGAGTCCATCACTGCCACCACTGTTCGACAATCCAGCCCTCACCACGAACGCCATCAGAATTGCAAAGACCCCACGCGCATGAAAGCTTCCAGGCATGCCTCGATCGAACACGATCGCCGCGCCCCACTTGATTGCATCGCCGCCAATGCTGCCGCCCCTCGCGAAACCCTAGCACCGCCTTTGTCCTCTCGTCGCCACCGCATACCGCGATTCGAACCACCCACGGCGCCGCCTGCTGTCGATCGCGCGCCACCACGCGGTCGCCTCCATTTTTATTTTTTTTTATTTTTTTTTATACACGGCTGCGGCCATTTTTCTGATTTGAAGAGAGAAAAATTGAAAAGGGGAAAGAAATCGTGATTTCAATTAAAGGCTTCAGCCATTTTTTCCTTCTTCTTTTTGATTTTGAACTGAGGAAAGTTGCGTGATTGTTTAAAAGGGATGGAGGGAGACGGAATTTCGTGCTTGCACGATCTCTACACGATCGAAGGCGTGATTTTAGGCATAATCGAAGGGAAGCTACAGTGTTTTGAATTGACCAATTATGAAAATTAAATTTAAATTTAAATTGAATTTGTTGAAAATTTCAATGCGTTTACTCAACGTATGCTCATACGGCAACTCCGAAAAATACGAAATTTGAAATCCGGTAACAATTCAATATTACGGACCCAATGGAACTGGTTTCGTCGAAATCCGAGACTGTGCCTCGGAAGGCTATTTTTTTAAATATTGATTCAAACAATATAAATTCAAAACTGAACAATTCACTTTCAAATTAAATTCTAAAGCTTCGATTATCTTCAATATTATCTATATGGATTTTACAAGCCTTTGAAATATTTTTAATCGGCTTAAAATTGAAGATTCAAATTTTTATTCAACTTTCAGTAGATTAAACTCTATAATTTAATCGCCAAATTCATATTTATATTGGGTGTTCAAGCTAAACCAAAAATCAAATATTTAAAATTAATTAAATATTATCAATTTCAAGTGTTAAAAATTTAGGGTCATTACACAAAAGTCAAATATTTCTGTTTACATATATTACAGCATCAGAGTACATCAATTACAACTCAACATCAATATCATACAATGGATGCACAACACTCAGCAGAGCGGAATATATACATAAACAAGTACGTAAGTACGTATCGTCATCCAGCTCGTCTCCTGAGCTCCAAAGCATCCCCTGTATCCTATAATACTCGGTCTGACCCGAGCATTACAGTTAAATAACACCCGAGTCAGTCTGGAATACCAGCGTGATAAAATTACACCCAATTGATTATTAAAGTTTCAAAAATCCTTTGAAAACAAAAGCATCTCGTAAGACCATGCCACAAATAAACATGTCGGGTTTTTACCATACGATAGCTAAAACCATTTTTTTATAGAAATCCTCTGATATTATAATAGGGTCTATACACAAATACTTATAAAATAGCCGAAATTGTTACATCTATTAAATTCCAGCTACTAGCCACAGAGTGGGTAATACAAACAAAACCCGTACTAGGCTCGTAGGGAGATTGGATTTCCAACCAATGACTAGGCACTGGGGTACCACCTGTCACAGCACGGGGCCTAGATCACCGTATCGAGGAGTACGCCCGCTCCCCTGCAACACAAGGCCGGGACTACCCCTTACTGGATAATCCCGAGTGAGATCACCCCGCGGTTGGGATCAGCAACCGCCCACTAAGCCGAAATAAAAAGGGACATCTAGACTGGAATGACCTCACCCTACTTGGGTGCTACCCACCTAGCCTTGCTGGATAACCCCTGATTTTCAGTCATTCCCATTTGATGAGGCTTGAGGCTAAGCTTTACCTTTTAGAACAATATCCCTTAGAATGCCCATCGTCCACCTGACGATGTTTCGCAAGCATTCATCCATACAAGTCCGTCCCGGGTTTGAATGGAACCGAAGGCACTATTCCTACTACATCCATTTCAGAAATATCCTCAGGATTAGTAGCGACTAGCCCTTGCACTTCAATGCTCCATCTTCGAATCCAAAATCGTTTTTCACGAAAACGTACAAACCGAATCGAAGTGGTTTTTCGAGAAATAAATCTCGATCCCGGTCTCTTCGAAACGATCAACGCAGTTGGCAAATATTGATATTCGGTTATTTAACTATCAATTAACATTCACAAACATCCATCAAACAATAAATAATTTCCCAAAACTATTTATTTATCTCAAAATATCCTCAAAGATATATTTCTATTTTCAATCCTTTGAAAACAGTTTCAAAACCATCTTTCTTTTCAGAATAAACATTTCCAAATATTTTCTATCTCCTCTGAAATCACCAAGCACAAAACTAGAGTTTGAAAATAATTTAAAACACTTTACTTAGAAATATATTTTATAACATTTAAGTTAAAACTACTTCAATGATTTGTTAAAAATACATACTATATGAATATTTGAAATTAATGTTAATAAATAAAATATAAAACTAGATTTCACTTTTAAAAATGAATACTAAGTCATTCTTTAAATAATTATTGCTATAATAGATTAAAATAATTATTGCTATAATAGATTAAAAGGAAATACTTACTTTAGAATTTAAATATTTAGAAATAGTAAATTTTTCAAAACATACTTCTTAAATCGACTTTAAACTTTAATTTATATTTAAAAAATTTCTTTGAAAACGTACTTGGTTATTCAGAGAGAAATTTCCAATCTCAATCACTCAAATCAATTTTCCAAATTGATTCCCAATTTATTCCATTTGAAATAAATTTCTTTACTCATCATTTCGTTTCAAAATTCATTAATTATGGACTTTATTATTATTTTCAGTTTGATTATAAATCCTTTAGCTGAAATATACAAATTTCAGGTTATTCCCAATTTCTTCTTTATTCTCCTCAAATAATTTAAATCCTAAATTTAAAATAAATGTTTTGTTCCTTTCAACAATAACATTGAAGTTTAAGTTTCATTAACTTTCTATTTATTTAAATTTTCCTTTCCATACTCAATATTTATTTATTAAAATTTTAAAGTCACTTTGTTTCTTTTCCAAGTTATTCTTAAATTTATCCTATAATTATTTTACTTGCAATTTCACTTCTTTTATTTTCACTTCCAAAATCAAAATTATATTTTTGGTAATTCATTATACCAAATTATATCAACCAAGCCATAACATTCAATATTTCCACATAATTCATTATAGAATTTCAAACAATCAGATCAAAGAATAGAATATAAAATAATTCGAATAAAAGTTGAGGGGTCCAGTTGGATCCCTCCAACCTGTTTTACCTGCATCCACAGACGTTAGCATCACATAATATGTCAATTACAAATTATACTATACTATATCACGTCAATCAATTCAACCATACAATCAGTTATTTAAATTTAATAATTTAAATTTAAACTTAAACTGAGTGAGATTAACTCACGTTATTCCGTTTCTTTGCAGCCCATTACCACCTCGACCCGTTTTCATGACTTTTTAATTTGTATAAACATTTATGTGGTTTATTAATGTTGGAACTAATCAAACAATTTATTATCCATTGTGAAATTTTAAATCAACCACTAAATTTATTTAAAACTAACAATTGGGTTTTAAACAAATAATTTATCTTTATTAATATTTTTCTTTGCTAAAAAGTTCTTTCGGTCATTAAGAAAATTAATAAGCTAATTTACACATTCTTTTTATATAACTAAATTTTTGTTCATATATATAATAGTCTGTAAATGCCTATATATCAAACTTAGATTCTGTAAATTGGAAAACTAACATCAGCAGTAAACATTTTTTCTTTTCTAAAACCAATATACTAAATCATATACTTATACCTCGATAACGACCAAATTGAATTCCATGGACTTTTAACCTTCCTTAACTTCGTGGCCGACATCGACCTATGCTCGATGAACCCCCAACTCGAACCAGAAATCGCCCACCCCAATCGCCCCAAATCACGACCGGTCTCCGCTACCGAAACCCTAGACTCGTCGCCCTTCCGCAGTCATTGGAGGAGCATCGATGAAGCGCGGCCGACAAAGAAGCTGGAGTCGCTGGCCGCTCTTGCTAACATGCTCACGCGAGACTTGAACATCGCGATAGCCATTCAATGACTGAAGGAGGAGAATTTCAAACTTCTGCCATTATTTTTTCTTTTATGTAGACCTCGGTTTCGATTCTGAAGAAACGAAAAGGAAAACTCGGCTGCATTAAAAAGAAGAAAAGGGGAAGAAGAGGGTTGTAGGCGATTTCCTAAGTCGGCCATTGATTTCGATTTCAAATTTTTTTTTTAACTGAAGGAAAGGAAGGGTTTATAGAAATAGTGGAAAACAAGAGAATGGTGTGCTCTGGAATGTTGTCTGTTGAAAGGGGACGCGATGATGTTGTTATGTACGAGAGGAGACAACGATATGAAGGGAGGGCAGCTGGTTGAGAATGAATCTCAGCTGAATATAAAAAGAAAAGCGTGTTTAAGAACGCACCGATGATATTAATTTGATCAACTAAAGTTTTTTTAAATTTTCAATGCGTTAACTAATCGTACGCTCACATAGCAACTCCAATTACTATGAAATTTGAAATCCGAAAATAATTCAATATTACGGACCCAATGGAACTAGTTTCGTCGAATTCCGAGACTGTGCCTCGGAAGGCTATTTTAAATTCAATTTAAACGATGAAATTTCCAAACCTAACAAACCACTGTAAAATTCAATTTTACAACTCCTATTATCCTCAGTGTTATCAATATAAATTTTGTAAGCCTACAAATTATTTTTAATAGGCTTAAAATCTTAGATTTCATATTTTATTCAATTTCAAATTATTTAATTCAATAATTTTATTATCAAATAAATTGTGATATTCGTAATTCAAGTTAAAATTACTTTATTGCATATTTAAAATCAATTAAATATCCCAATTTTAAATGCTTGAAAATCCCGGGTCGTCACATTCCTCCCCCCTTAAAAGAATTTCGTCCACGAAATTACTACTTAGGAAGAATGATCCAATACCAGTTTACTTATTCCCAAAACCAAACAATCCAACATTTTACTGACTATCTTTTTATAAAAGACCCATTATTATTCTTATTAACTTCTCAACTTTCCCATAGTTTCAAACTATACCATTCGTTTAATCATTCGAGTTTCAATTTAAAACCGAATTCTGAATTATCAAAATTTTCTCAAAATTTTTCTAACTCTCTAAATTTTCGAAAATTTTTGCCAGCGTCTCCTTTGCGCGGCTAGCTCGGTACAACTACAAAATGGCTCTACGGCCTCCCAAATCCAAAAAGAAAACAAAAAGCCAAGTGGCTCATTCCAAACTCCCAATCAAATTCACACCAATTTTAAATACATACCTTTTTGTCGAGCATTTCAAATTTATCTCTTGAAATCAAATCCAATTTTCCTTTTTCCTTTATAATACCTGCATACCTGCTTAGCACTAATATCCATTCACAACATTCCAAAACATTTTATCCACTTCCTCACCAAAATGCCAATATCTATTCACTCCAATATTGAATTAAATTACATTGGTAGTATCAATTTCCATTTAAGTCTTCACCATTCCCTCTAAAGTTTAGTTTATGCATTTTATATGCTCCTTATATTTATTTTCATCTTCCACTTTAGTTTATACCTATTTTTATTCAACTTGATTCTTTCATTTTCATACGAATTCAATTTATTTTCAACTTCAAATGTTAAATTTTATTTTTCATTTATAACTAATTCATGTCATTATTTTAATTAGTTTCATTCACTAACTTATTTCAATTCCTAGTTTGAAATTGTTTTGTCGTTAATAAATTTTCCAAAAATTTCAAAAATTTTCTAACTCCCAAAATTTCTGAATATTTTTGGCAGAGTCCCCTTTGTACGGAGGAGCTTTTGCAATTTGACAAAAGAGATAAATATATATACATCGACCCACACGGTCCGAAAAACCAAAAACAGTTCATATTTCCTATTTTTATTGCGTAGGCGTACCTTTTTAGCATTTTAAGCAAGCGGCTTTATTATTTTTAGAAAATAGCACAACCAAATCCAGCCACACGGCTTCCAGGTACCTGTACTTACTCAATTTAAACATGTAAGTACGATGTAAATGAAGTTTAACTACATTTTACTTGTTTACAATAGTTAAAGCTTATTCACACCAAATATTTTTCCACAAGCAATTTATATAGTTTCCATGCCAATTCAACTGTTTCAATTTATTTATAATCATTTTCATTCAATTTGAATGGTTTTCAATCCATTCGTATACATCTTCATCAAATTCGAATGGTTTAAAACACAATAGCTTACCTTTGATTTATTCTTAAGCAAACTGAACTCATATTTAATTCAATTGCTTCCAAAATCAATTTATTTTACTTCTATCAACTCATAGAATTTTAATTACTTCCATTTACATCCAACGATAATTTATTCCATGCAATTCGACGAGATTTATGTGAATAAATAAGTATTTATATTTATAACCAATTTAAATTGATTTCAAATAAATTTATACTTAATTCTATTCCATTTTAAAATTATTCACAATCCATATATTCTCATTTCCATTGCACTCTAAATTTGAATCCCTTCACTTGCATTTCATTTATTAACCAACCCAGTTCATTCAAAACCATTAACAACTTAGGTTCATCTTCATTACCAATTAAATTTTCTTTTTATTTAAATAATTCAGAACCATATATTAAACTCGACACATTGCATTCCACATTTGTTTATTCCAAACTATTTTATTTAGCTCAAAGACAATCTAAGCTATTTCATTCAATGACCATTTCTCAACTTATTTAAACCATACTTCTTTTGGTTCTTATTTATCCCATCCATTCACTTATTCAATATAATTAGTTTATCCACTCAATCTATTATGAATTTTCATAGCCTTAAATATTATTTTCAACCCACCAAGTACTATTTCAATCCAAATTTATTTTTACTTGATTCAAATTCAATCCAATATCCTTAAATTTGGTTTAAGTTGAATTAAATTCAACTCTCTTCCATCTATTCAGCTTAAGTAAATTTACTTCAATTTATTCAAATTTTATACTTAAGCTCATTTTCATTTTACCAGCAAATTTTACTCTTCTATACTCAACTTAACTCAATTGATTCCAAGACCATATCCAATTTATTTCCACATATCTGGATTTTATTCTCAATACAAACCATTATTATTTTAATCCAATTTCATTTTTATTTGATACATTTCAATTATATTTAATTTGTCAACACTTCAAGTTGAATTTTTAATTTATAACTCAAGTTTGAATCCATTATCCATTCTACTAACAATTCAAGTCGAATTGGATTTATAACTTGAGTTTTATTTCCAATCTTCATTATTAATTCACAATTCAGCTTTATATAACATTTCATTAACCAATTTATTAACAAATTAGTTCTCTCCTATTTATAGTTCAATACTTGATTTTTAATCCCAAGTATCACTTTATTTAATTTTCTTGGTTCAATTTAGTTAATAATTCAAGTTGGGATTTTCTTTTCATTATCCAAAACATCAAACAATATTTATTTTGGATTTTCTATTCCACTTTCAAAATTTATAAGCCACAACTTATTATTTACTCAATTTCATCCATTATAGGCTTGAATATATTATTCTTTTATTTTTAACTCAAGTCTTATGCTTATTTATAACCCAAGCATATTTTTGTTTCATGCATTTTTAATTCTTTTATAAGTTATTCTGATTTATTTATTCCAATTCCAATCCTTATCTAATTTATTTTCCATTTATTCAGGTAAGAATTTCATTCCATTCATTAATTCAATTGAATTCTTATTCCATTCCTGATTTAAAAAATCATCTCAATTTATAAGCTCACAACCTATCTCATCAGGATTTTTAAATGCCCGGCTTTGGTTTCAAATCATTTTGAAATCTCCAACATCTCAAATCACATTTCTCAAAAGTTAAACCTATCCTGGTTTTATTCCCAACAAATTTCCTTTGAGATTTCAAAAACAAACAGGTTTTCCTGAACAAATCAATTTGGTAGCAATCTGTCACTCAAAAATTCGAAAATGAATACTGATGATGTGGCCGTCATCATCAGAATTATTTTCCAATAATTCAAGTGATTTCAATGCTATTTCACTTCCAAAATCCACTTAAAACAGATTTCCATTCAAAAATATCTCCAAAAACAACTATATTATTATTTATCTCCAAACACCTCGATAAAAATTTCCAAATCTCCGGGATTTTAAATTTCTAAAGCCTGCTTAAATAAATTTTTTAACTGTGATTCATTTGCATAGTTTCCCATTTGATTATAATTCAATTTATAATTTCATATATAATTCATATTTATACATTTCATTTTATAATGAATTTATCTTCTTAATCTTTGATTATATTTACAATTTCTAGTTAAATTTTTCACTTAACAATGATAATACTTTAATATTATCGTTTCTAACATCCAAACATCCATATATTAGCTAAATAGTTTTCAAAAACTATTCTTTATATCAAAATATGTTTTGGGTAAAATTATTTCATTTACCCACATTTAAAACAATATCGTATCGATTGTTCTATTCAAGTATTTAGAAACCCCTTCAATACAGTTGCGCAGACTCTGTCGACGAAGGTTCATATACCACTCAATAAACCAATCTACACAATATAAAACAATTTATATTCACTAAAAAATACGCACTCATATCTATTAATATGCTCAAACTCATTCTAGAGTACTATAGACTCTATTTTATGAGTAATTCCCACCAGAGCCAAGGTTATCACCAACCTATGCTCTGATACCAAGTGTAAGACCCGCAAATCCGTACCCCTTGAGTCAACACTATTCTACAAAAATCAACTCAAGTTGTACAGAAGTACGAACCATTTGGGTTTAAGAAGAAGAGGTAGAAGAAGAGAAAACAAAATCAACATCAGAATCTAACATCGCAGCGGAATAAAATATAATAGATAATAAATAATCTTTACTCAAAAGTCAAATATTTCTGTTTACATATATTACAGCATCAGAGTACATCAATTACAACTCAACATCAATATCATACAATGGATGCACAACACTCAACACAGCGGAATATATACATAAACAAGTACGTAAGTACGTATCGTCATCCAGCTCGTCTCCTGAGCTCCAAAGCATCCCCTATATCCTATAATACTCGGTCTGACCCGAGCATTACAGTTAGATAACACCCGAGTCAGTCTGGAATACCAGCGTGAGAAAATCACACCCAATTGATTATTAAGGTTTCAAAAATCCTTTGAAAACAAAAGCATCTCGTAAGACCACGCCACAAATAAACATGTCGGGTTTTTACCTTACGATAGCTAAAACAATTTTTAATAGAAATCCTTTGATATTATAATAGGGTCTATTTACAAATACTTATAAAATAGCCGAAATTGTTACATCTATTAAATTCCAGCTACTAGCCACAGAGTGGGTAATACAAACAAAACTCGTACAAGGCTCGTAGGGAGAATGGATTTCCAGCCAATGACTAGGCACTGTGGTACCACCTGTCACAGTACGGGGCCTAGATCACCGTACCAAGGAGTACGCCCGCTCCCCTGCAACACAAGGCCGAGACTACCCCTTGCTGGATAATCCCGAGTGAGATCACCCCGCGGTTGGGATCAGCAACCGCCCACTAAGCCGAAATAAAAAGGGATATCTAGATTGGAATGACCTCACCCTGCTTGGGTGCTACCTACCTAGCCATGCTGCATAACCCCTGATTTTCAGTCATTTCCATTTGATGAGGCTTGAGGCTAAGCGTTACCTTTTAGAACAATATCCCTTAGAATGCCCATCGTCCACCTGACGATGTTTCGCAAGCATTCATCCATACAATCCGTCCTGAGTTCGAATGGAACCGAAGGCACTATTCCTACTACATCCATTTCAGAAATATCCTCAGGATTAGTAGCGACTAGCCCTTACACTTCAATGCCCCATCTTCGAATCCAAAATCGTTTTTCACGAAAACATACAAACCGGATCGAAGTGGTTTTTCGAGAAATAAATCTCGATCCTGGTCTCTTCGAAACGATCAACGCAGTTGGCCAACTTTGATAGTCGGTTATTTAACTATCAATTAACATTCACAAACATCCATCAAACAATAAATAATTTCCCAAAATTATTTATTTATCTCAAAATATCCTCAAAGATATATTTCTATTTTCAATCATTTGACAACAGTTTCAAAACCATCTTTCTTTTTAGAATAAACATATCCAAATATTTTCTATCTCCTCTGAAATCACCAAGCACAAAACTAGAGTTTGAAAATAATTTAAAACACTTTACTTAGAAATATACTTTATAACATTTAAGTTAAAACTGCTTCAATGATTTGTTAAAAATACATACTATAGGAATATTTGAAAATAATGTTACTAAATAAAATATAAAACTAGATTTCACTTTTAAAAATGAATACTAAGTCATTCTTTAAATAATTATTGCTATAATAGATTAAAATAATTATTGTTATAGTAGATTAAAAGGAAATACATACTATAGAATTTAAATATTTAGAGATAGTAAATTTTTCAAAACATACTTCTTAAATCGACTTTAAACTTTAATTTATATTTACAAATTTACTTTGAAAACGAACTTGGTTATTCAGAGAGAAATTTCCAATCTCAATCACTCAAATCAATTTTCCAAATTGATTCCTAATTTATTCCATTTGAAATAAATTTCTTTACTCATCAGTTCATTTCAAAATTCATTAATTATGGGCTTTATTATTATTTTCAGTTTGATTATAAATCCTTTAGCTGAAATATACAAATTTCAGGTTATTTCCAATTTCTTCTTTATTCTCCTCAAATAATTTAAATCCTAAATTTAAAATAAATGTTTTGTTCCTGTCAACAATAACTTTGAAGTTTAAGTTTCATTAACTTTCTGTTTATTTAAATTTTCCTTTCCATACTCAAGATTTATTTATCAAAATTTTAAAGTCACTTTGTTTCTTTTCCAAGTTATTCTTAAATTTATCCTATAATTATTTTACTTGCAATTTCACTTCTTTTATTTTCATTTCCATAATCAAATTTATGTTTTTGGTAATTCATTATACCAAATTATATCGACCAAGCCATAACATTCAATATTTCCACATAATTCATTATAGAATTTCAAACAATCAAATCGGAGAATAGAATATAAAATAATTTAAATAAAAGTTGAGGGGTCCAGTTGGATCCCTCCAACCTGTTTTACCTGCATCCACAGACGTTAGCATCACATAATATGTCAATTACAAATTATACTATACTATATCACGTCAATCAATTCAACCATACAATCAATTATTTAAATTTAATAATTTAAATTAAAACTTAAACTGAGTGAGATTAACCCACCTTATTCCGTTTGTTTGCAGTCCATTACCACCTCGACCCGTTTTCATGACTTTTTACCTTGCATAAACATTTATGTGGTTTATTAATGTTGGAACTAATCAAACAATTTATTATCCATTGTGAAATTTTAAATCAACCACTAAATTTATTTAAAACTAACAATTGGGTTTTAAACAAATAATTTATCTTTATTAATATTTTTCTTTGCTAAAAAGTTCTTTCAGTCATTAAGAAAATTAATAAGCTAATTTACACATTCTTTTTATATAATTAAATTTCTGTTCATATATATAATAGTCTGTAAATGCCTATATATCAAACTTACATTCTGCAAATTGGAAAACTAACAGCAGCAGTAAACATTTTTTTCTTTTCTAAAAACGATATACTAAATCATATACCTATACCTTGGTAACGACCAAATTGAATTCTACGGAGTTTTAACCTTCCTTAACTTCGTGGTGGCCGACAGCGACCTATGCTCGATGAACCCCCAACTCGAACCAGAAGTCGCCCACCCCAATCGCCCCAAATCACGACCGGTCTCCGCTACCGAAACCCTAGACTCGTCGCCCTTCCGCAGTCATTGGAGGAGCATCGATGAAGCGCAGCCGATAAAGAAGCTGGATTCGCTGGCCGCTCTTGTTAACATGCTCACGCGAGACTTGAACATCGCGATAGCCGTTCAATGACTGAAGGAGGATAATTTCAAACTTCTGCCATTATTTTTTTTCTGCAGACCTCGGTTTCGAATCTGAAGAAACGAAAAGGAAAATTCGGCTGCGTTAAAAAGAAGAAAAGGGGAAGAAGAGGGTTGTAGGCGATTTCCTAAGTCGGCCACTGATTTCGATTTCAATTTTTTTTTTTAACTGAAGCCAAGGAAAGGTTTATAGAAATAGTGGAAAACAAGAGAATGGCGTGCTCTGGAATGTTGTCTGTTGAAAGGGGACGTGATGATGTTGTTACGTACGAGAGGAGACAACGATATGAAGGGAGGGCAGCTGGTTGAGAATGAATCTCAGCTGAATATAAAAAGAAAAGCGTGTTTAAGAATGCACCGATGATATTAATTTGATCAACTAAAGTTTTATTAAATTTTCAACGCGTTAACTAATCGTACGCTCACACAACGACTCCAATTACTACGAAATTTGGAATCCGAAAATAATTCAATATTACGGACCCAATGGAACTGGTTTCGTCGAATTCCGAGACTATGCCTCGGAAGGCTATTTTAAATTCAATTTAAACGATGAAATTTCCAAACCTAACAAACCACTGTAAAATTCAATTTTACAACTTCTATTATCCTCAGTGTTATCAATATAAATTTTATAAGCCTTCAAATTATTTTTAATAGGCTTAAAATCTTAGATTTCATATTTTATTCAATTTCAAACTATTTAATTCAATAATTTAATTATCAAATAAATCGTGATATTCGTAATTCAAGTTAAAATTACTCTATTGCATATTTAAAATCAATTAAATATCCCAATTTTAAATGCTTGAAAATCCCGGGTCGTCACAATAGTGTTGTTTAAAAGCTGAAGATTTTATTTAAAATTCGGCTTTTAAACGGTTTGGGGGAAATTAACGTGGAGAATTTTGAAATCAGGTATGAAATTGGTTTTTCTGATTTAAATGGAATTTAAATCATAATAATAATAAGAGTGAATATTTGATAAATAGTTTTGAAATAAATTTGGATAAGTAAAGGAGAAATTTTTAAATGGGATAGATTTTGGAAAACGATTTGGAATCGATTTGGTGTTTAAAATTGTGTTTTGGAAAAAAAATGAAACTACGGAATTTATAAATTGGATTTATAAAGTGGATATTTGGAAATATAAAATTCACGATGGGAATTTATAAAGGAAAGGGATATTTTTAAAAAAAATAAATATTTGTTTATTTTTAAAAATGTGGAATGAAAATTTTCGAATTTGGAATGTAAATTTGAGATAAATCAAGAAGGATTTATTAATTGATTTAAATGGACTATTTTGAAGTGGAAAGTGTATTTTCCCTGGAAAGCCGAGTATGTTTTCAAAGTAGCTTTTAAATATGAATTTAAAAGTTTTAGAGTTAGTTTTAAAAAGAATGTTATTGGAGAAATTATTTTCATAAATTGTTTTTAAATCATTAAATTAAATATTTATTAAGTTGATTATAAAAGTGATTATTTTGAAGATTTAACTAGTGTTGATTTACAAGATGGTTATTTAAATAATTTTACTCTACCTAATAATTTTATTTTAAAATTTTGTTTAGTCTTAAGTTTACATGAGATAATAGTATAAAATTGTATAACTAATATTTTAAGTGGATTTTATTTTAAGTGTTTACCAATATATATTTTAAGATAAGTAATTTGAATTATTTTAAAATATTCGGACTTGGCAGATTTTTAGTGGAAATAAACAATAGTTGGAAATTATCCCAAGAGAGTAAAGTGATTTTAAAATTCGTTTTCAAAGAGTTGAAGTATGAAAAAATTATATCTGGCGAAGATATTTTGAAATAAATAATTTGGGAAAAATTATTTAAATCCGGTGATTGTTGTGAATATTGATTGATAGTTACATAACCAACTATCGATATTGGCCTTTAAATGGCATTTGAATTTCGATGCGACTGGGAGTCGGATTCCAAACGGTTATCCGAATACCACATCGAATCTTTGTGATGGATCTTTTGTTTAAATGATCAAAGTGGAAATTTGTTGTGATTTACTTGAAATCTGAATGTAACCACTTATTTTTAAATAAGCGCTCGTTATTCGGTTAAGCCGGGTGAGGACTTTACATCATAAAACCCATTCCGAATAAATGATACGATGAAATGGGATTGCATTTGAAGATGGTGTTGAAGATCGGGTATTTTCGAAAACGAAAGGATTACCTATCAAATGTCTCTATACTGAATTGCTCCGGTATAGAGATTTATATCGCCCTTTGTGATGAGGGGTCCGGACGTGATTAGTGAATATTTGGATTTGCAAGGGCTTCTTTCCTTAATTGGAGGAATTGCCTTCGGTTCCGTTCGAACCCGGAATGGACTTGTATGGATGTATGTCTGATGATACACTTTGAGATGTAGAGCTGGTTTCTATCAAATACATTTTTGTTGGTGGCGGAGAATCTATTCTCTTAGCTTAACACCCTACTTTGAGACATACGAGCTCAGAGGTTATGTAGTTGATGGTTACTAGTGATATATTCTCAATTTGGTAATTTGACATGCTAAGTATTGCTGATCATTTGTTGATCGAAGCATGGCTTTTGTGAAAAGCGTAGCTTTGTGGACGAGACTTTGTCGAACCTCACACCCTAGAAATGGTCAAAACAGGAAGGATGCGGCAAGGTTATGGGGGTCGCGCCCCTCAGGGTATGTACATTTCCTACTATATAAAAAGTGGTATCTGATATGGAGCTCAAATATTTAACTTGCGTGGATTAAAAGTGGTATGGAGCCCAGATTATTTACTTATGTGGTTGTTGGTTGATGAGGCGCCTTGGATAAAGGTCGGTCTAGACTGGGGGGTAGCAAACTCATGACAGTTAGTTACCTAGTTATAGAGGTAACCCAACCTTATGTTGGCAGAGAGCTGGTTAATTTCTCGGGGCGTCCCTCCAGAGGCGTTCCCATTCGGTGTAGGAAGTTCCTTAGTTTGACAATTTGTTGGAAATCCAAACCAAACAATACAAGCCCTTTACAATTGTTGTTGTATAACCTGCCTCCTTAGGAGGTAGCTATAGTAGGCATAATATAATGGTATCTATGCAGACTAAGATTTATATTATACTTTCGAAATGTTTTCCACACTATGTACTAATATTAATATCAAAAAGATTTTGCGTATCAAGCATGTTTGACTATCATAAGGAGAAATCTTCTCCGATTGTGCGATTGCATTGTGTGTGTGCGGGGAGGCCTTATGGTAGTTTCATTTTCCAAAAGAATAGCGGATTTATTTTTATTTCCTTATGTGCAAATAATTGTTTTAAGATCTCATGCCAGTCCCATGATGGATCTGGAGTTTCTTGCTCCCTTTCTAAACTCTGGGTGCCCATAATTTTCCACACGGGCAGCCTAGAATTAGGTTATCAATTGTTTTGGAGCGAAGTCAGGAAAGTATATTGTGGAGATCTGGAGGCAAGCTGGATGGCGAGGCATATCACTAGTATATGATATTCGTTTCCGCTGTTTTGTTGTTGTGACACTCTGATGATGTATGTATAAACATATATAATTCTTTTCTTTTTAAAGTTTATTCATTTATCTATTATATATTGTTCCGCTATGGAATGTGAGATCTGTTATTATTTCTGTTTTTTCTTCTATCTTCTTCTTCTTTAACCCTCACGGTTTGGTTTTCTGGCATTCGATTGTTCGACATTTGATACAGTGGACGTATTGATGTTGATTTTCGAGAGTCAAAAAATTGGGTCGTTATAATGTAGTATCAGAGCAATTGGTTAAGCGATAATCCTGGCTCTGGTGGGGATTACTCATTAAAGATAGAGTCAGTAGTACTCTAGAATGAGTTTGAGTGTATTAATTGATATGAGTACGTATTTGTTAGTGAATATAAAATTGTTTTATATTGTATTGATTGGTTTGTTGAGTGGTATATGGATTCTGCTCAAAACGAATAATTAACGTTATTGATAGGGATCTCTAAACACTTGTATAGAATAATTCAACATGATATTGTTTTAAAATAGGGTAGATGAAATAATTTTACCTAAAACTAATTTTGTTCATAAAATAAATAATTTTCCATAAATTATTATAGTAGAATGTGGTTACTTGTTTGTTAGAAAGTGATAATATTAAATTATTGTTATTGATTATTGAATAATAATTAAAACAAAAAGCTATGAAAAAAAATTCATATACAAATAAGATTTGTAAATGTAAATTGTAAATGTGATTTATGATTTGAAATAGAATTCCAGAGTAATATTTGGAAATAAAGTTGAAGGGGTTGAAATTGGAAATTTTAGTGAAAAGTTTAAATTCTCTTGAATTTGGAAATGATTTTCAGAGGTTTTGAAAAATTAATGGAGAAATTATTTCGGAAATGTTTTTGAATTCGATTTGGAATCAGGTAAAATTTGGAATTTAAAAATATTTGAAAAATGTTTTTGAAGGTATAAAAGCACAAAACCCTTTTCGGTCGCTGGAAAATAATTCCGATGATGAACGCGAAATCGTCGATGTTCATTTTCGAGTTTCCAGGAGAGGAATTACTGCCAAAATATTTTAAATCGAAGTTGTTTACAAAACTGGGTTTGGTTTTGGAAATTCGAAAGATAATTTGAATTGATTTCGAAAAAGATTTTAAATGATGGAAAGACTCTGGAATCCTATTTAAAATATTTATGGAATATAATTGAGTTTGATAACTTGTAAAATTTGAAATTGTTAGAATAAAATCTTACTCGACGAAAAGTAAAATTAAAATAGTGTGAAATGAAAAAAAAGTTGAAAAAAATTATCGAAGCTTAAAAATTTGGATTGAAACTGAATATTTGGAATAAGTAAAATTGTGTGCTATGGAAAACTTGTAAAGTTGGATCAAATGAAGCAAAGTATTGAAATAAAATTAGTAAGTGAAACTAATTGAAGAAATGACAAATTAAACATAAAGAAGTATATAGAATATTTATATTGAACTTAAGAAGAAATGGTGAAATTCTTAAGTAAAGTTTGGAATTGAGAAAATATTCTAAATTGATAAGTGAATGAAGATTAAACTAGAAATTGTGAAATGGTGATTGTGAATAAGTGGATAGAAATCAATAATAAATGTGAATAAAAGAAAAGGGAATCAATATAACTAATAATCAATTCGAAATAAATACGTGGGATGTATGTATATTATTTTATTCGTATAACAATTTGATCCAGAATTCGAGCATAGAATTTTTAGATAGTTATATCGATCCGATTTAGGTTTTTTCACTTGATTTTCGACGGCGAACCCTGGACATGGATTTTTGGTAGATTTTTAAAATTCCCTTTCATAGTTTACGGCGATGCAAGGAGAACGATGGTTTCTAATCAAGAAACCAGATGTAAGTCCGCACTAGGAAGTTGGGTGGACGATACTAGTTCGAAAGTGAAATTGCGTGATCGAGTGAGCGATCGACTTTGGTATTGCATATGAATGATATAAGTACAACGTATGGGATTGAATGAATATTGAGACTTTTGTAAAGATATGTACAAAAATGATTTTGAATGTTGTAATTGGACATTATTGCTAGTAGGATATATAGGTGTTTTAAAGGCAAATGATACATTGGGATTTGCTAAATTAATTTGCTCGACAAAAAAGTATGTATTTAAATTTCTATGTGAAATTTGATGATTTTCTTGTCTAGCCACTTGGCTTTTTATTTTCTTTTGAAATCTGGGGGCCCGTTGTGGCATTTTACAGTGGTACCGTCACGATCCAAATTGCAGCGTTCGAAAATCAACATCCATACTCCACTGTACTTAAATGCCGCAGATTCAAACGTTGAAATTCAAGTCGTGCCGGAGCTTATAAAACAATTAAGTATAACAACACAGCGGAAGAAAAGAAATGAATATCATTGATATACAACATTCGATACAACAATGATACAATATGGATCAATATCAGAGATACAATTAATATCAAAAATAATAAACAATAGTGGAAAATAGATAGCCAAGAGATAACTCCAAACAGCAACAGCAACTCTAGCTCTAAAAGCACCAAACCAGCAATAGCTCGAACCACCATCAAATTGCACCAAGCTAAGCAAGTCTTGTCCACGAATCCAAAGACTCCAATAACCAAGATCTCCAAAGAAATACCAAAGAGAAAGCTGAAAGCTACAGAATCGATTCTATATCTACTATCTGAAAAACCCAACTCTAGACTGCTCGTGTGAAAAATAGTGGGCACCCAAAGTTTAGGAAAGGAACAATAAACTTCGGGTCAGTCGTGGGACTGGTATGAGCAAAAAAACAGTTTATCTTTAAAAACAAACAGAAGAATTTAAATTTTGAAATCCGCAATGCTTTTAAGAAAATGAAACTACCATAAGGCCTCCCGCCACACACACAATGCAAACGAAGACTTGGAGGAGATTTCTCCTTATGATAGTCAAATATGCTTGATACGCGAAAACCATTTGATATTATTATTAGTGCATTGTGGAAAACATTTCGAAAGTATAATATTAATCTTAGCCAGCATAGGTACCATTACATTATGCCAGCTATAGCTACCATTTTAAATGGCAGGTTCTACAACTAAAACCGTACAGGGCTCGTATTGTTTTGTTTGGATTTCCAACAAATGGTCAGGCCAAGGAACTTCCCATTGCCATATGGGTACGCCTCTGGAGGGACGTCTCGAGAACCTAACCGGATCTCTGCCAACACAAGGCCGGATTATCTCTATAACTAGGTAACTACTACACGAGTATGCCATCCCCTGGTCGCAACCAATCTTTATCCCAGGATTTACCAACAACCACAAAGCAATATATTTACAGCAACCACATAGGTTAACTATCTGGGCTCCATACCATGATACCACCTCTATCCAGAAGGAAATGAACATACACTCAGGGGGTGCTACCCCCAAATAACCTTGCCGCATTCTTCCTGTTTCGACCATTCGGGGTTGTGAGGTTCGACGAAGCCTCATCCACAAAGCTACGCTTTTTACAAAAGTCATGCTTTGATCAACAAATGATCAGCAGCACTTCGCATGCCACATTACCAAATTGGGAATGTATCACTAGTAACCATCAATTACATAACCTCTGAGCTCATACGTCTCAGAGAAGGGTGTTAAGCTAAAAGAATAAATCTCCAACACCAAACAGAAATGTATTTGATTGGAACCGGTTTTACATCTCAAAGTGTAATGTCAGACACACATCCATACAAGTATGTTCCGGGTTCGAACAGAACCGAAGGCACTTCCGAAGAAGCCCTTGCAATCCGGGAATCCACAATCCCGATCGGACTTCCCATCACTCAGGGAATATCTATACTATAGCTACTCGGTGCAGAGACAATCGATAGGTCATCCAATCGTTCTCACAAATACCCGGTCTTCACCACCGGTCTTCAAATGCTATCCATAACGACGTATCATTATTCAGAATGGGTTATATGACACTAGGTCCTCTCCCGGCTAAACCGAATAATGAGCGCAATATTTAAAAACATATGGATATGGGATTTCAGCTAAGTCACAACTTTTAAAATCCAAAACCTTTCATTCAAATTGTTAGAACAAATTACCATTCCCAGTCTTTTAAACAAAAAGATTCATTTTTAAGACCCCTTTCAATTTAAAAACAAGGTTGTCCAATCTTCACAAAGATTCATTCATAGCCTTTCAAAGCAATTCCATTTCAAATTGGATTAACTTATCCAGTCTTTATACCCAAGACTCATTTCATAGCTTTCTAAAAAATTTTCAAAGATTCATTCATAACTTTCAAAACAATTCCCGTTTCAAATTTGAAATCTTTTCATCATAATTTGGAAAATTCTTTCCTTATATAAAAGCTATTATTATTTGAAACCACTTGTTTTCGTTTTCAGAAAACCCGACTATATTTGCACGAGTTAAGGACTTTCAAATCTTAACTTTGGTTAAATTCAAATTCTCAAAATCATACTTTTTAAATGGTTTAAAAACCCATATAAACACATTTATAGTTTATATAACCCTTTTTACCCATAGATTCCAAACATAGAATTAAATTTCAAATCTGGAATTCAAATTCAAATCGGATTATTTAAATTTCAAAACTTCATCAAGTTATTCAAAATAACTTATCTTTTAAAATTCCTTTTCAACAGCTTTTCACTTTTTAACCCAATTTCATTTCTAAAACCGTTTATATTCAAAATTTAATTTTTTAAAACTGTTTTGAATTAAATTCAAATATCTGTGAGTTAACCGATTTCCTCGTGAAATCCTTATTTGTGTGTGTTTAAGTGTGGTCCAGGGGTTTTACCCAATAGTGCACAGCATCAATCATCACAGATATAATAATATCAATAAGCGATATAACTCATAACTCTTATTTTCATTTACAGATCATAGATAAGATAAATTTATCAATCACAAAGATTCATTATTACAATTCGATGTGGGTTTCGGATAACCAACTGGAATCCGACTCCCTGTCGCTTCGAATTTCAAATATCGTTTAACGGGTTAAGAGGTTTTTCATATTCATTCAACGGTATATTCATCATAAATAGAACAGCTCAGCACAAAGCATTACATAGCATCACATCACATATCAAATATATCAATCCATTACTTATCATTTAACAAATTAAACATTTACAATTAAGATGACTAAAGGGGTTGTTCTTAAATTTATCAACCATATAATTACTTTCATTAGTAGTCTTAAATCAATGATTAATTATCATTTACTATAATTGATTTAGTTTTAATCACTTTCCTTAATTAATCATTTCTTTAATTAATGATCTTGATTAAATCAACCCTTAATTGTGTTTAATTAAATCTTTAATAAATTATCCCTTAATTAATAATGATTTCTTAATCATTTTAAATTAATTAACCTTTAATTTATTATTCTTAATTTAGTTACCTTAATTAATTAACCACATTAATTGATTATTCTTTAAAGTAATTAACCCTTAATATTTGATTTGTCGATCTTCAATCATTAATTATATACCCTTAATTACTCACACTAAGTAATTGCTGTTTTTATTTAATCAATCAAAGATAAATCATAAATCTTAATATATTTCCAAATCAAGACAATTTTATTTTCAAAACTCTCGCATTTGTAATTTATATATTTTGAAAATTTGTTTTTTTTGAAAATTTGATCAATCTTTGTTTGAAACCCTTTAATATTTGTTCAATAACCCATTATTAAAAACTTTTAGACCAAGCCCAAACAAAAGGTTGTTTAACCTTTTTAAGACTTGTTTAGTCAAAGTTTTAAACTATTAATCATATACTAAAGGTATTCACCAAAATTCCCGAGTAAATCTTTGTTTAACCCCAGCCAAACACAAGAAAACTCGAGCACAACTTTGGGTTCTCACGCGATACAACTTGCTTTGGGTATTTTCGTAGTTCCCTCGAGTCAAACCTGCGTGCAACATCGTCTTCCCAAACAACAACATTTCCAGCACCCCAAAATGTGCATGGTGCACGTGCACCGCCGACCAAAGCCATTCCGACCATCACCTCGATCACCCACACATCCCCGTTGATCACCCAAATCCTTACGACTAACCAGATCGAAGAACACAAACGCGAATCGAAAACGAACACTTCGTTCCAAATTCTAGAACCAACCCGACCAGAAAACCTATCATCACCGATGATTTCGCCCACAATCATCCACGCCGCTTCGTTCACAAACTCATCGAAGACCCCCGCACCCTCCTATCTTGGTCCGATCACCTCCAGTATCACCTTGATAATGCCTGAATTCAAGTAACATTATCGACCAAACTAGAATTTTAAACCCTACTTCATGGTCAAACGTTTGGCACGGGGAATTATAAATTCTTCGGTTAATTTTCTGATGATTCCCACTACACCATCCTCCTTCACCAGCAATCACATCATCAATTTCGTCGTTGATCAATGGAATTTGACCAAAACGAGTTTCGAGTTCAACTCACTATTCCTTATCATTTATAAACTTAAAAAACATAATTTCTTCACCTAAAATCATTATTTTCTACTACGAACACAATTATATAATCAGATTGTAAAACTGAAATAGTCAAATTTTCTGATCTAAGATGATTTTACTGTAAATAAATATTTTACATAATACTAACTTAATATTTTTCCCTGAAATTATTTTTAAATCCATTGTCATATAATAACAAACAACTTTCATTTAGATATCAAAGTATAATATTGACTGGATTGGGAAGATACTAATTTTTTCTACTGAGTTTGACTCTACAACTTTAAACAGAGGAGAACATATGCATGAACATTACTTAGATACACCCATGCATATACAATTTTATAAAAGTAAAACATTATCCCCTATTTTAATTCAAGAATCCATCACAACATCTAGACATAAAAGTGTATTCAGATCTAGTTTACTCACCTGAGAAATGACAGAGCAGAGAGGAACAAAGAACAAGTTTTGATCTTGCTTTAAATTCTGTAGTTTTTTCCTTTTCTTTGATCTGCATTTTATTTGTTTGAGTAGGTAGTTGATCTTGCATGCTTTGAGTTGCCTGCAACTTCATTCCCTTTTTCTTTTTTTCCAGAGAACTTGTTTCTTCCAGGTTGGAGTTGCATTTACTTTTCCCAGGTTGAAGACTTTGATCTTTTACAGGTTGAATGCTGTCTCTAATCTACTTCCAGGTTGAAAGCTTGAAAACTGTTTGATCCTAATTCCTGTTTTTTTTTCTAATTTGTTTTCAGATGTCAAAATTTCTTCCAGATTTCCTTTTTGGTTTGTGCTTTGTTTCCCAGATTTTTAACTTGCTTTGGATTTGAAATTTTTTTGATTTTCTTTTGAATTTTCTTTTTCAGTTTTTTTTCTTTTCAGATTTGAATATGAAAGAAGAATTTTAATATTTACTCTTTTGCATGTTATTTACATTTAAATTTAAAAGAAAATAAATTTAAATGCCACTTGTTGTTATGTAATTTTATTTTAACACTTGTTGACCTCTATCACTACTTGTTAAACATTTGTCCAATTCAAACAAATTTATGTCTAAGTCCCTAATGAAAATTATTTTGTTAATGATTGTTTTTAAATCTTCTTTTATTTCTTTTCTTTTTACTTACAAATCATATACATGTTTTATTTTCAATCTATTTTATAAAACACATATTTTATTTTAAAGTATAAAAGACAAAAGCATTTTAAACCTCTTATTTAACCTTGTTTAAACATCATATTATATTTACAATTTAATTCAAACAAATTTAAAAGAAGGTATGTAAACTCTTAATTTAATCCACATTGATTTTCAAGAGATATGAATATTAAATAATATGAAATTTTAGTCTAAACAACTCTTACTATATTAATTTAAAAATATAACTTTCCAATATAATAACATTTGAATTTTAAATTCACATTTTCAAATTATAATCTATTTATAAAATGTTCACTTTTGAATTCCAAATCATTAATCTTTATTTATTTTAAAGACAAAAACATTTTTTTCTTATTAGTGAATCAAGTTATCAATTTGTTGAATTTTCAAATCTATTCCTTTATTTATAGTCTTTATATATATATATATATTTCTTATTTAAGTAAATACATCTCTTTATTAATCATTTGTAAAATCTTTTTAAAGAAAAAAAAAGGTTTGAAATTAAATTATATATATATTACTTATAAATATTTATAAGTTAGTAAGTACAATTTTTATTTTGAAATATATTTATATTTTTAAACTTAAGATATTAAACTATATTTATTCATTTATAAAGAAAAGTTGTTTTAATTTTTTATCAAATTCATATTATATTTAAAATCATAATAAAAACTTCATTTCCAAATTATAATGCATATTTTAAATAAAATTAGAAACAAATTCTTATTAGCTTAAAAATAAAAATATTAAATTCCATTTACCTCTAGAATCCAATTTATTTATCATATTCCAAATACAATTCTTATTTTATCCCCAAATATTCAATTTAATTCTAAATCTATTCATAATTTAATCAAAATTTTATATTAGTTTACCAAATTAATTCTTAATTTAATCTAGGAATCAAATTAATTACAAATTTAAATTTGTTTAAAAACAGGAATGTTACACGTACCGAGCTAGCCGCGCAAAGGAGACGTTGGCAAAAAATTTCAAAAATTTAGGGAGTTAGAAAATTTTTGAGTAATTTTGATAATTTAAAATTTAAATTTAAATTTAAATTTAGATTTAAATTATGGAGTAAATAATATTGTTTGGAACTTATAAAAGATTTTACAAAGATAGTTGAAGCGGTAATGGGTCTTTAATAAAATGATTTGTTTTGGCAAGTTGTTTAAAGAACTATTTCGATTTGGAAAACAGTAAACGGGTTAACGATCATTCTTCTTAACTGGTAATTTCTGGACGAAATTCTTTTAAGTGGGGAAGAATGTGACGACCCAAAAATTTTGACATTTGAAATTAGAATATTTGATTGAATTTAAATATTTGAATCATAGTTTAACTTGAACTTCAAAAATATCTTTTTATTTGGAAATTAAATTATTAGATTTAATTATTGAAATTAGGGTAAAATATTGAATCTTCAGTTTTATGCTGATTAAAAATAATTTGAAGGCTTGGAAAATCTATATTAATAATACTGAAGATAATGAAAGTGTTAGAATTTGAAATACGAAGTGTTTGTTCAGTTTTGAAAATATATCGTTTAACTCGATATTTAAAAATAGTCTTCTAAGGCACAATCTCGGAATTCGACGAAACCAGTTCCATTAGATACATAATATTGTATTATTATCGGATTTCAATTTCCGTAGCATTCGGAGTTGCCATGCGATCGTACAATTGATAAATGTGCTGAATTTAAATTGGAAATTCAATATAAATACAGGTCCAAAAAGATTACTTCTCCATACGACCGAATTTGGACTCGGAACCTTTTCCATCGTGTTCATAATAGGGGTTTAACTTTATAAACACCTAGTGGCATGCCACGATAGGTGTTCGGAATTTTGAGTTGCAAATTTAGGTTGATTTAAATTTAAAAATAATTTATATATGTACGTTTTCAATTAAATAATGATTTTTAAAGACAAATTATACGCATTTCATCTCCCTTCGCACTTGGCACCATTCTTATTTTTTTCCACAACCATGTGTTCGGTTCAAAAATCAAAGCCAGAAAGAAAAATAAATAAAACAAAACATTATTCTCGTTTGAAAAAAAAGTAACAGTGGCTTCGAAGAAAAATTTAATGGCCGTAAATTATAAAAATTGAAACAATTAAATCAATCGATTATCTTCAATTTTCTTCCTTCTATCTTATGTCGATATGGCGGATCGAGGAATACATATCGATTGGAAAAAAAGTCGAATCCCTTCGCATCTTCGATTCGAACCCAAAGCGGTCGAAGTAAAAAAAATTAGTCCAGAGCCGAGCATTCGAAGAAAACCAATGGCTGTGAAAAATCGATATCATCTCGGGAACATCTAGTATCGCGTGTCGAGGACAAAAGCGTAAGAGGTGTCGAAGTGGGAGCTCGGTTAGGGTTGGTTCACGATGATGTGGTAGCGATCGTGGAGCGTCAACGACTTGTGGAATTCGAGGCTGTCAGGCTCGAGCGCAAGAAAGCCGGAGGACGTGACGATGGAGAAGGCTACAGGCCAGCGTAGGCACCAGAGGCATCGCAAGGGTGAAGTGGCCGCGATTTTTTTTCGAATGGGCATCGATCGATGGACGCGAGATCTGGTGAGTTTTATTGTCTTCTTTTATTTATTTTTTTAATTGTATATACATTTTATAATAAAAAAAATAAAAAAACAAAAGTGGAAAAAAAATATTCGGCAAGGTTTAAAACTATAGTCAGAGGAAAATATTTATACAATAAAACATATATATAAATAAATAAGTAATTATATTATTTATAGAGGAAGAATGTGACGCCCCACCTCTATACCCACGCTACCCAAGAACACTACTGTGAATGCTGTCAACTAGCACGGAGAATAAGGCTGTTGAGGAGCGACCATCTGTATAATTGCTTTGTGCGAGTACCGATATGCTAGATAAAATTATAACTTTTCATCTCAAGAGGAAATCCGACATACCGATACAAACTCAAAGCTACTACACAGTGGCTATAAAGGTCTTCGGAAACAAATATAGAAATAAACATAACACAAATCAGTCACAGACAATTCATATCACAAAGGCGGAAATAGATATGAATATTACACATGAAAGTGTATATCAGAGTAGTGGTCAAAAGATCCACGATAATACAAAAGAATAGTTACATGAACTACACAAAAGAATAAGTATACATTATGGAGTCTATATCTCGAATGTATACACCAAAATAAACTACTAATCTAAGTAGTTAACCAAAAGTCTGAGAAATCAATCCCAAGAGAAAAGTCAAGCAGAAGCACCTGTAACATCTCGGTCTGACCCGAGTATTATTTAAGAAGAAAATAATAAACGGATCAGTCTAGCTATAAATATCAGATGAAGTGATATATAATAAGAGATATGACATAAACATATAATAATCACAATGCCAAGCTGTGATAAATAAGTAATTGAAAATCAATAAGAGATTAATCAATATCACAATAATCTACTCAAGATAAAAAGGAATGTCATACTCCTAATTTCATTCACCAAGCCACAATAAATGACATATATATCAATGCCCATCGTAAAAGTTGGTGAAACATAAATTCCAGAAATCAACACACGAAATCCAGAAATCACAAGAAAAAGGAACAACGACGTCGTACAGCGGGACATCCGAAGAACCAAATCACAATAAGAAGGATGGCCAATCCCCAAAAAAACTGGACATCGACGCACCTAGAAAGACACGCCCCATGTACAGTCAAACATCGACGCACCTAGAAAGATACGCCCCATGCTCTAGCATCGACGCACCTAGAAAGATATGCCCCATGCACAAATAAACATCGATGCACCTAGAAAGATACACCCCATGTAATGTCGAACATCGACGCACCTAGAAAGATACGCCCCATGCTCTAGCATCGACGCACCGAGAAAGATACGCCCCATGCACAAATAAACATCGATGCACCTAGAAAGATACACCCCATGTAATGTCTAACATCGACGCACCTAGAAAGATACACCCCATGCAAAGTCGAACATCGACGCACCTAGAAAGATACGCCCCATGCATAGACGAACATCGCGCACCTAGAAAGATACGCCCCCTGCCCCGACTTATTGAGCCGATTGCTCCACGAAGTAAACAAACATCGATGCACCTAGAAAGGCACACCCCATGCATAAATAAACATTGACGCACCTAGAAAGGTACGACCCATGTATAAACAAACATCGATGCACCTAGAAAGGTACACCCCATGCATAATAAAACATTGACGCACCTAGAAAGGTACGACCCATGTGAGAAATGAGACGAAGCTCAATAAAATGAGGAACGGTCCTCCACATAGACAAAGAGACATCGCATATTGCTAGTCTAAACCACAAAGATGATTGTCATGATCAAAGAGAAGTGTCAATTACAAAAGGCTAGTAAATATATAAGCTTAGCTTCATGTCCCATAACCACTAGCTTAACTTAAATATTTACGAACAAATTGTAGATCTCCACTAGGAAATTGTCACAAGAGATTCAATCGAACAAGTCCAAGAATTAACCGACGAAGTAAACGCAAGCGTTTCATACCACTTGTTTTACTAAGTCGTTTAATTAGATTTCTCATACGAGTGAGGTAAAGGTTTGTATATACTAATAGATTGGAAATCGGTTTGAGAAAACGAGCTTTGTTATAAAATAGTGTTGAAATCATTTGAAGAAAGAGTATTGATATTTACTACTAGTATAGAAAACCTTTATATTTTTAAAGTGACAAATCACAAAGGAGATTGTAGAAACAATCGGGCATAAAGATTCACATTCGAAGACGTGAATAAAATCCAAAGAAATCGATATAAAATCCATCAAAATGGATATATCTAGAATTCCCAAAGAAAAGGTCATCAAAGTCGATAATAAATGACAACAACAAAAGGGAGACAACACGAATCGATTAAAGTTGGATATTCAAACGAATTAGCAAGATAGGCAAATCTGGCAAAAGTCATCAGGTCGGTCGACCGGACTCCCTGAGCCAGTCGACCGAACCAAAGGTTGGAAACCTCTCGGGACAGCAGGCCGGTCGACCGAACCCTGTACTCGGTCGACCGAACCTTAAAACAGAAAGTGCTTATGCACTTGGAAGCAGGTCGGTCGACCGGACCAGGGGGATCGGTCGGCCGAGCCTGTTTCCAGCCTCATCCATGCCTATTACAAATAAGGTTCAATCTTGACTAAAATTGCATTCACACGAGCAACGGCGCTAAGGGTTTATGTCAATCGACTACCCGGCCCTATAAGCTCTTCGATGCATCTCCAAAAACATGATCAAAGATCAAAGCTATGATTTTTAAGGAATTGAACCCAAACACTAAAAATTGGAATGTTCACCAAATCAATCCAAACCAAAAGCAAATGCACACGAATAAGTGTTAGGAATTCATACCTAACAATCGAAGATAAATATAAGCATAGATGTGAGATAAAAATCTCACCTTTTTAACTCAAGAACAAGAAGAAGAAGCTCAAATGCAAAGGAAAGGCTAACCACTCTTCACTCTTACTCAACAAGCTTCAATCTAAGAATAAAACACATATTTTCTTAAATTAGGTTTAGGAAATTTCTGAAATCAAGGAGACAATGAGTTGGAGAAGAAGGAGGAGATGCTTACCAATGGGTTCTCTTAGATTTTGGAGCAAGAACTTGGATTTCGCTATGGAACTAGGGCTTGGAGTTTTAATTCTTTTTCTCTTCCACCATTGTTGAAAGCTTGAAGAGTTAGGAATGAGAAATGAAATAATGAAGAGCTGGAGTGGGTTGGGACTGAGTTAGTAAGTGGGTTCTGCCCAAATCAAAGCCCAAAGCAAAACGTAGCAACATTCAACTTTCTCCAAACATATCGAAGCTTATACTCAAAAAGGTCGCAAAAGGCATTTTGAACTCAATGGGGGTAGTCTCGAGTCCCAATTCGGCTGTTTGCAGAAAGTAGATTTTCGGACTAAAATCCGATTAACGATAAAATATTTAAATATAAAATCGATAAATATGCGGGTTGTTACAGACTCCCCTCCTTAAAGAAATTACGTCCTCGCAATACTTAAGAGGAAAATAAGAAGCAACAACCATGGAAGCATATCAACACAAAAGAAAATTTGTAATAAGAAGTTCACCATAAAGTGCACGGAAGAGTTAGCAAGAAATCTGGTGAAACCTCAATTTCCACAATATTACCGGGCTCAAGAATGAAAACCGGAATCCCTAAGGCATTTCCGTAGATAAAAGGCGTGGGAAACGTCAAGAATAGCTGAAAATTGAGCCGGTGCAACGGCATAGTACAAAAACGGTACGCCCGAGAAACTAGAAACTCGAATAATTTGGAACACCGACGTAGTACAAAAACGGTACGTCCAATGAACCAAAGCAAAGACATTAATGTAGTACGAACGGTACATCCAATGAATCGAATAGCAAAATCATTGATGTAGTACAAATGGTACATCCAATGAATCGAATAGCAAAATCATTGATGTAGTACAAACGGTACATCCAATGAATCAAAAGGAAAGACATTGATGTAGTACAAACGGTACATCCAATGAATCAAAAGCAAAGTCATTGATGTAGTACAACGGTACATCCAATGAATCTAATAGCAAAGACATTGATGTAGTACAACGGTACATCCAATGTATCAAATAGCAAAGACATTGATGTAGTACAACGGTACATCCAATGAATCAAAAGGAGAGACATTGATGTAGTACAACGGTACGTCCAATGAATCAAAAGCAAAGTCATTGATGTAGTACAACGGTACATCCAATGAATCTAATAGCAAAGACATTGATGTAGTACAACGACACATCCAATGTATCAAATAGCAAAGACATTGATGTAGTACAACGGTACATCCAATGAATCAAAAGGAGAGACATTGATGTAGTACAACGGTAGGTCCAATGTATCAAAGCCCGAATAATTTCGAAACACCGACGTAGCACAAAAACGGTACGTCCAATGAACCGAACACAATAAAAGGACATCGGACGCTAGTCCATAAAAGTAACGAGATAAAACTCAATAAAACGAAGTACATCAAAACGCTCGATGAACATGATAAAAAGATAATTTCATTCGGTTATCAACAAAGAAACAACCCCTTGTTGCTTACGACTAAACGCATTGGAAACACGATTTCCCCTTCGGGAATAAAAAGAATATCAAGATCATAAGAAGCTAGGAACTCGAGTCAACATGCAGTTCCTTAAGAGAACATAAATATTTCATAGATTTATGATCGAGGTAGAGAACAAATTTCTCGTCCAAATATGATGATGCCAAATTCCAAAAGCAAAAACAATAGCCACGAACACTAGATCATGAGTGGCATATCTAGTCTTGATAAGCTATAATGATTTAGAAGCACAAGTGATAGCACGTTCTCCTTTGCAAGAGAATGGCATTCCGAACCAATACGACTAGTATCGGTACAAATAGCAAAGTCTTGGTTCCCCTTCAGGAATCACAAGAATAAGAGTATCGGAAGAAAGAGTTCTTTTAAATAATCTTCATTCCCGAAAAGTTAAAACTTTCAAAATTACATTTTTTATTTTTATGTAATAATCTTTCTACAAAAATTTACATTTTTACAAGTCAATATATCGTGTCTGATTGTCTCATCAAAGCGTTTAGGAGATTCTTATCGATAACGTTGATCAAGCGCATCGACCAGAATTCTTAACACACTAAATGGGCAATACAATCACAAAATCGTATTCTATAGGATAAGTAAGTTTCTCAAAAACTTCTAAGAATATTCTTTGTTCGTTTTAAGAACAAAAATCCAGTTATACTTCTAAATTAATCTTATGAAAAAGATTTGCAAAATTTTAAATTACTATTTTCATCCAAAATCAGTAAATACAAGAATAGTCTCATCGAAATATTCATAGAATATTAGATTTATAAAGTGGATGAAATAAGATGGACAAATTGAATGACATAATAAGTCATTCATAAGAATCATAACGAGTGCGGAATGCGGTAAGTGGAATGCTAATTTCCGCAACTCGTAGCAAACGAAAACCGGTGGTAAAGTCAAACTGAAAAGACCTTAACACCACACAAAAGATTTCTTAGGTGCTAATCCTAAGACAAACTCAAAAATGCCGAAAAATTTCTCAAACTACATGAATGAGAGAAATAACACTTTCCTTATAAGTGGGATTAAGGAATAAAATGATGCCATCAAGTTGGAATCAAAATCATAAAGGAAAAAAAATAGAAATCTGCTTAACAGATTGAGAATGTCGAAGAGGAAAAGTCCACACGAGAAAATAGGATATGGGCTTCACAACGATTAAGCCAATCCTTACAAAAGTAAATTCCGAAGCCTAAGTAAAAATATCGGCTCGGAAAGATAAATCACATAAAATAATTTCGACATCAAATAAAAGAAAATTGGGTGTTGCGGATCTACCATCCGTATTCACAATCCTCAAGAAGTCAACAAGCCTAAAATATTCAAAGAAAAAGAATCGACAAGTTCTTTTGATATAAAATAGTGAGATGAAACCCATATCAAAAAGAACTCAAATAAAAAGATCACGAAATAAAACAATGCCATCAAGGATTGAGTGAAAAATACCTTGACCACGAGAAGTGTTACCAGGAGCTTGCACTACATTGAGCTCTCCCTCCTTCTTACTTTGAAGTACGGGACATGCAGATAAAAGATGACCCGGTTTCTTGCAATAGAGACAAGAATGGGGTTTTGGACACATATTCGCATAGTGTTCCATAGAATTACAATTGTAGCATCCTCCACGATTAGGGATTGGAGTCTTTGCTACAAAAGTAGTTTGCTTCCCTCTCTTATTGGGACTAAGGCTCTTGAACTTAATATGCCTCTTCTTGGAAGTCCCAATATCACAAACACTTTCTTTACCAACCTCTCCATGAAGAAGAGTAACATCCACAAGCTGATTGAAAGAAACTTCAAGTTTCAAAGGTAGAACCATTTCGGGGTTCTTACTCAAAGCACAAATAAACTCTTGATTCTTTACAAGATCCAAAAGTTGTTGAGCAGACATAAAAACTCCATCTTGGGAAGTAGCACTAGATTGACCGGCGTTGGAACGGCCAGGTCTAACCATTTCTCTTCTTTAAGAAAGAAAGAAAGAAGAGGAAAAAGTTATTCTCAAAGTAAATTTCAATCAAACTTGATTGATAAAATAAGGAATCATAAAGAAAATAGGATGAATCGGTACGAAGACTCGAATTAAATCCTAAAGCACAACTCCTAAGAGAGACTTAGGACATGATCCTTGCTAAATTATTCTATATTGTTTCGAAGTTTGGCTCTGATACCAAGCTGTGACGCCCCACCTCTATACCCACGCTAGCCAAGAACACTACTGTGAATGCTGTCAACTAGCACGGAGAATAAGGCTGTTGAGGAGCGACCATCTGTATAATTGCTTTGTGCGAGTACCGATATGCCAGATAAAATTATAACTTTTCATCTCAAGAGGAAATCCGACATACCAATACAAACTCAAAGCTACTACACAGTGCCTATAAAGGTCTTCGGAAACAAATATAGAAATAAACATAACACAAATCAGTCACAGACAATTCATATCACAAAGGCGGAAATAGATATGAATATTACACATGAAAGTGTATATCAGAGTAGTGGTCAAAAGATCCACGATAACACAAAAGAATAGTTACATGAACTACACAAAAGAATAAGTATACATTATGGAGTCTATATCTCGAATGTATACACCAAAATAAACTACTAATCTAAGTAGTTAACCAAAAGTCTGAGAAATCAATCCCAAGAGAGAAGTCAAGCAGAAGCACCTGTAACATCTCGTTCTGACCCGAGTATTATTTAAGAAGAAAATAATAAACGGATCAGTCTAGCTATAAATATCAGATGAAGTGATATATAATAAGAGATATGACATAAACATATAATAATCACAATGCCAAGCTGTGATAAATAAGTAATTGAAAATCAATAAGAGATTAATCAATATCACAATAATCTACTCAAGATAAAAAGGAATGTCATACTCCTAATTTCATTCACCAAGCCACAATAAATGACATATATATCAATGCCCATCGTAAAAGTTGGTGAAACATAAATTCTAGAAATCAACACACGAAATCCAGAAATCACAAGAAAAAGGAACAACGACGTCGTACAGCGGGACATCCGATGAACCAAATCACAATAAGAAGGATGGCCAATCCCCAAAAAAACTGGACATCGACGCACCTAGAAAGACACGCCCCATGTACAGTCGAACATCCACGGACCTAGAAAGATACGCCCCATGCTCTAGCATCGACGCACCTAGAAAGATACGCCCCATGCACAAATAAACATCGATGCACCTAGAAAGATACACCCTATGTAATGTCGAACATCGACGCACCCAGAAAGATACGCCCCATGCTCTAGCATCGACGCACCTAGAAAGATACGCCCCATGCACAAATAAACATCGATGCGCCTAGAAAGATACACCCCATGTAATGTCTAACATCGACGCACCTAGAAAGATACACCCTATGCAAAGTCGAACATCGACGCACCTAGAAAGATACGCCCCAAGCATAGACGAACATCGACGCACCTAGAAAGATACGCCCTATGCCCCGACTTATTGAGCCGATTGCTCCACGAAGTAAACAAACATCGATGCACCTAGAAAGGTACACCCCATGCATAAATAAACATTGACGCACCTAGAAAGGTACGACCCATGTATAAACAAACATCGATGCACCTAGAAAGGTACACCCCATGCATAATAAAACATTGACGCACCTAGAAAGGTACGACCCATGTGAGAAATGAGACGAAGCTCAATAAAATGAGGAACGGTCCTCCACATAGACAAAGAGACATCGCATATTGCTAGTCTAAACCACAAAGATGATTGTCATGATCAAAGAGAAGTGTCAATTACAATAAGCTAGTAAATATATGAGCTTAGCTTCATGTCCCATAACCACTAGCTTAACTTGAATATTTACGAACAAATTGTAGATCTCCACTAGGAAATTGTCACAAGAGATTCAATCGAACAAGTCCAAGAATTAACCGACGAAGTAAACGCAAGCGTTTCATACCACTTGTTTTACTAAGTCGTTTAATTAGATTTATCATACGAGTGAGGTAAAGGTTTGTATATACTAATAGATTGGAAATCGGTTTGAGAAAACGAGCTTTGTTATAAAATAGTGTTGAAATCATTTGAAGAAAGACTTTTGATATTTACTACTAGTATAGAAAACCTTTATATTTTTAAAGTGACAAATCACAAAGAAGATTGTAGAAATAATCGGGCATATAGATTCACATTCGAAGACGTGAATAAAATCCAAAGAAATCGATATAAAATCAATCAAAATGGATATATCTAAAATTCCCAAAGAAAAGGTCATCAAAGTCGATAATAAATGACAACAACAAAAGGGAGACAACACGAATCGATTAAAGTTGGATATTCAAACGAATTAGCAAGATAGGCAAATCTGGCAAAAATCATCAGGTCGGTCGACCGGACTCCCTGAGTCGGTCGACCGAACCAAAGGTTGGAAACCTCTCGGGACAGCAGGCCGGTCGACCGAACCCTGTACTTGGTCGACCGAACCTTAAAACAGAAAGTGCTTATGCACTTGGAAGCAGGTCGGTCGACCGGACCAGGGGGTCGGTCGGCCGAGCCTGTTTCCAGCCTCATCCATGCCTATTACAAATGAGGTTCAATCTTGACTAAAATTGCATTCGCACGAGCAACGGCGCTAAGGGTTTATGTCAATCGACTACCCGGCCCTATAAGCTCTTCGATGCATCTCCAAAAACATGATCAAAGCTCAAAGCTATGATTTTTAAGGAATTGAACCCAAACACTAAAAATTGGAATGTTCACCAAATCAATCCAAATCAAAAGCAAATGCACACGAATAAGTGTTAGGAATTCATACCTAACAATCAAAGATAAATATAAGCATAGATGTGAGATAAAAATCTCACCTTTTTAACTCAAGAACAAGAAGAAGAAGCTCAAATGCAAAGGAAAGGCTAACCACTCTTCACTCTTACTCAACAAGCTTCAATCTAAGAATAAAACACATATTTTCCTAAATTAGGTTTAGGAAATTTCTGAAATCAAGGAGACAATGAGTCGGAGAAGAAGGAGGAGATGCTTACCAATGGGTTCTCTTAGATTTTGGAGCAAGAACTTGGATTTTGCTATGGAACTAGGGCTTGGAGTTTTAATTCTTTTTCTCTTCCACCATTGTTGAAAGCTTGAAGAGTTAGGAATGAGAAATGAAATAATGAAGAGTTGGAGTGGGTTGGGACTGAGTTAGTAAGTGGGTTCAGCACAAACCAAAGCCCAAAGCAAAAAGTAGCAACATTCAACTTTCTCCAATCATATCGAAGCTTATACTCAAAAAGGTCGCAAACGGCATTTTGAACTCAATGGGGGTAGTCTCGAGTCCCAATTCGGCTGTTTGGAGAAAGTAGATTTTCGGACTAAAATCCGATTAACGATAAAATATTTAAATAAAATATTTAAATATAAAATCGATAAATATGCGGGTTGTTACAAAGAAATATATACACATTAAAGTATATACATATACATATGCAGATTTCAGAACAATAGAAAAATATATATATTTACAGTAAAGAAAATTTGTGTTTTAATTTGTATATATGTATATGCAGCGAAACAGAAAAATAGTTTACATATATATAAGATTTTGGCGATAGAAAATTTTAATTGTTGGAAAGTTGTTTTTTAGTTTGATTTTGAAATCCATATAGATATTTTTAGTCCTAAGGAAAATTAATATACATATAGATATTTTAATTTACCAGTTTATTTTAAAATAATTTATTAAGGTGATTTATTTGTAAGTTAACCTATTTAATTATTCTGAGATACTAAATGATTTTTAAAGGAAACTTAGTTTTAAATTTATTTTTTGTTAAATAAATTTATTAGAAGGAATTGATTTAAAATTTAAAAGTATTAGTTTAAAATAAAATCACTGGTGAATTAAAATTATCAAATGAAAATTGATTATTTGATTTTTTTTCGAATATTATTAAATTGTATAAATGTTTATACAAGGTCTAATACAAGGAAGAAAACAAGTCGTGACGGAAATGGATTGCATGCATAATTAAAGGTGAGATCTTCTCACTCAATTGAAATAATTAGAATTTCAATTTTTGATTGATTGTTTGGATGTAATTGTATGTATATATGTATGTATGTATGTATATATATATATATATATATATGTATATATATATTGTAGTGATTGATTTCCCGCACTATATAGCGGATGAGACCCTTTGCGGCGCATAATAGCGGATGATATGATATAATCCCATATACCGCGATATTCTACCTCGAAGTGGAATTGGTATTGAATTGTTGTGCCAACGTCTATGGATGCAAGGAAATAGGTTGGAGGGTTCCAACTGGATTCCTCAAATTGTGTGAATTTATTTCGAATTTTGTGATGTGATTTATTAATAATCTGTGAATGATTATTTTGGTGATTGAAAATTTTTGAGGGCTATTATTTGGCCGAATATATTCTGGTAATTTAAAATACCAAGATATATAATTGTATTTTGGAAATTTAAGTAGAAACTTTTAAGTAAATTAATTTTAGAGAATTGAATAAATTTAAAAGAAGGAATTTGAAAAGGGTAAAGGTTGTTTTTTGTAATCCTATCGAATTAATTCCGTAATATGGGGAAAAGATTTTAATAAATGGCTTTTGAGAAATTAAATAGTATTGTTAAAAGTGGAAGAATTTATTTAAATTTGATTTTTAAACGGTTTGGGATAAATTAAGGTGGAGAATTTTGAAATCTGGTATGAAATTGGTTTTTCTGATTTAAATGGAATTTAAATCATAATAATAATAAGGGTGAATATTTGGTAAATGGTTTTGAAATAAATTTGGATAAGTAAAGGAGAAATTTTTAAATGGGATAGATTTTGGAAAACAATTTGGAAATCGAATTGGCGTTTAAAATTGTGTTCTGAAAAAAAGTTGAAACTATGGAATTTATAAATGGATTTATAAAGTGGATATTTGGAAATATAAAATTTATGATGGGAATTTATAAAGGAAAGGGAAATTTGTTTTAACAATAAATATTGGTTTATTTGTTAAAAGAGTGGAAAGAAAATTTACGACTTTGGAATGTAAATTTGAGATAAATCAAGAAGGATTTATTAATTGATTTAAATGGCCTATTTTGAAACAGAAAGTGTATTTTCCCTGGATAGCCGAGTATGTTTTCATAGTAGCTTTTAAATATAAATTTAAAGTTTTAGAGTTGGTTTTAAAAAGAATGTTGTTGGAGAAATTATTTTCTTAATTTTTTTAAATCTTTAAAGTAAATATTTATTAAGTTGATTATAGAAGTGATTATTTTAAAGATTTATCTAGTGTTGATTTAGAAGATGGTTATTTAAATAATTTTACTCTATCTAATAATTTTATTTTAAAAATTTCTTCGGGCTTAAGTTTACATGAGATAATAGTATAAAATTTTATAACTAATATTTTAAGTGGTTTTTATTTTATATGTTTACCAGTATATATTTTTAGATCAGTAATTTAAATTATTTAAATCTGGTGATTATTGTGAATATTGAATGTTATAACTGACTATCAATATTGGCCTTTAAATGGCATTTGAATTTCAATGCGACCGGGGTTGGATTTCAAATGGTTATCCGAAAACCACATCGAATCTTTGTGATGGATCTTTTGTTTAAAAGATCAAAGTGGATATTTGTTGTGATTTACTTGAAATCTGAATGTAACCACTTATTTTTAAATTAGCGCTCATTATTCAATTAAGCCGGCAGAGGACTTTATGTCATAAAACCCATTCCGAATATATGATACGATGAAATGTGTAACAGCCCGCAAATCCGTACCCCTTGAGTTAACACTATTCTACAACAATCAACTCAAGTTGTACAGAAATACGAACCATTTGGGTTTAAGAAGAAGAGGTAGAAGAAGAGAGAAACAAAGTCAACGTCAGAATCTAACCATCGCAGCGGAATAAAATATAATAGATAATATAATCTTTACTCAACATCAAATATTTCTGTTTATATATTACATCATCAGAATACATCAATCACAGCTCAACATCAATATCATACAATGAATACACAACAACTCAGAATACACAACTCAAACAGCGGAATATATATATAAATAAGTACGAGAATACGTGTCGTCATCCTGCTCGTCTCCTAAGCTCCACAGCAACAATTCCTGTATCCTATAATACTCGGTCTGACCCGAGCATTACAGTTAAATAACACCCGAGTCAGTCTGGAATACCAGCGTGAGAAAATCACACCCAATTGATTATTAAAGTTTCAAAAATCCTTTGAAAACAAAAGCATCTCGTAAGACCACGCCACAAATAAACATGTCGGGTTTTTACCTTACGATAGCTAAAACAATTTTTATAGAAATCCTCTGATATTATAATAGGGTCTATATACAAATACTTATAAAATAGCCGAAATTGTTACATCTATTAAATTCTAGCTACTAGCCACAAAAGTGGGTAATACAAACAAAACTCGTACAAGGCTCGTAGGGAGAATGGATTTCCAACAATGACTAGGCACTGGGGTACCACCTGTCACAGTACGGGGCCTAGATCACTGTACCAAGGACTACTCCCTTCATCCCCTGCAACACAAGGCCGGAACCATTCCTTACTGAACAGTCCCGAACAAGATAAACCCCGTGGTTGGCGCGACCAACCACCCACTAAGCCGAAATATATAAGGGACATCTAGACAGGGGAATTATCTTGTCCTGCTTGGGCATGACCCACCTAACCTTGCTGCATATCCCCTGATTTTCAGTCATTCCCATTTGATGAGGCTTGAGGCTAAGCGTTACCTTTAGAACGTTTTCACTTAGAATGCCCATCGCCCACCTGACGATGTTTCGCAAGCATTCGTCCATACAAGTCCGTCCCGGGTTCGAACGGAACCGAAGGCACTACTCCTACTACATCCATTTTGGAAATATCCTCAGGATTAGTAGCGACTAGCCCTTGCACTTCACTGCTCCATCTTCGACTCCGAACACGTTTTCTGCACGAAACGTACAAACCGGATCGAAGTGGTTTTCGAGAAATAAATCTCGATCCCGGTCTCTTCGAAATGATTAACGCATTGTCCAATATTGATAGTCGGTTATTTAACTATCAATTAATATTCACAACATCCATCAACCAACAAATAATTTCCCCAATTATTTATTAACTTCAAATATCTTCACAAGATATATTTCTAATTTCAATCCCTTGAAAACAGTTTCAAAAACACCATCATTCTTCTCAGAATCAACTTTTCCAAATATTTTATATCTCCTCTGAAAACACCAAGCACGAAAATAGATTTTAAAACAATTTTAAGCACTTTACTTTGAAATATATACTTTAAAACATTTATTTTAAAAAGTACTTCAATAATTTAATAAAAATACATACCATATGAATATTTGAAAATAAAATAACTTAATAAAATATACAACTAGATTTACACTTTTTAAAACAAACACTAAATCACTCTTTAAATAATTATTGCTATAATAGATTAAAAGAAAATATTTACTATAGAAAAATAAGTATTAGAAATAATAAATTTTACAAAACTTGCTTCCTTAAAAAAAACAAATTTAAAACATTTAATTTATATTTGAAATTTACTTTTAAAAAAAAACGCACTTGGTTATTCACGGAGAATTTCCGATCTCAATCACTTAAATCAATTCTCCAAATTGATTCCCAATTTATTTCTTTTGAAATAAATTTCTTTACTTATCAGTTTATCTCCAAATTTCATTAATTATGGGCATAATATTTATTATTATTTCTTTCCGTTTGATTTTATACTATTTAACTGAAATATATCAATTTCAGCTCCTTCCAAATTTTTTCTTTATTCTCCTCAATAAATTGAATCTTAAATTTTAAATAAAAGTTTTATTCCTTTAACATAATAACAATAAAATTTAAAATTCATAAATCTTCTGATTTATTCAAATTTCCCTTACTAAACTTAAGATTTATTATTAGAATTTTAAAAAGGGCACTTTATCTCTTTCCCAATAGATTCTTAAATTTATTCAAATTTCTATAATTATTCTACTTACAAGTTCACTTCTTTTATTATCTTTCCAAATCCAATTTATATAATTTGGTAATTCATTTACTCAAATACATCCAATCAACCATAACATTCAATATCCCAATACAACTCATCATAGAATATCAATATTCGCAGCAGAAAATATTAAATAAATTTAAATAAATGTTGAGGGATCCAGTTGGATCCCTCCAACCTGTTTTTTTCCTGCATCCACAGATGTTAGCACAATAATATATTGATTCCAGAATATTTCATACCATATCACATCAATCAACTTCAACCATTCAAACAATTATTTAAATTTAATCATTTAAATTTAAATATAACTGAGTGAGATTAACTCACCTTTGCCCTTTTAATTTGCAATCCAATTCAGACCAGCTATCTTCTCCCGATTTAAGACCTTGAATAAACATTTATGGCTTATTATTATTATTCTTTTGAAACAAACCGGATAATCACTTTTCGCTTTAATAAGTTTAATTAACTAATCACTTTAATTTAACTAACAAATTTCCCTAATTAGTAACTAAATAATTAAATAAGTTTACTAACAAGTTAATTACTTAAATAACTTGTTTTAAATTAAGCTAGTGAATAAAAATGTGTATGTATATTTATTAAATTTCAAAATAAACTATATAGGGTTTTAAAAATCTATTTTTACCTTTTCATCTATACGTTGTATAATCTTCTTCTTTTACTAAATATATATTATTACACTTAAAATAAACAATTGTATACACATATATATACTTACAGTTTATTATTATATTTTTTTTCTCTGCCAGTTTATAATTTTTACTGCATATATATACCTATGTTTATAAATGTTTAACTTTTAACTTTTTTTTTCTTCTTAGAAATTAGTTCCAGAACTAAATTAAATATGTCAATAAAACAAATTAATTAACCTAATACATATTTTCTTTTCCATTTCAGTAAATAGCAAAATAATTTCTACTTTACTGTTTATAATTTCCCTAACTAATATATAGTCATACATTCAAAATTAAACTGAAATAAATATACTGTATATTTATTTATTAAAGTCAAATGAGAATAAAAATTTTCTCTCTGTATAAAATGAACTAATTTAAATTGAAAAAGAAACGAAAATTTCTGCCTTACCGAACGAGATCGACATCGCGACAAGGAACTCCACCTACAGCTAGTACGTAGCCATTCAATACTTTCGCCAACCTCTCCACATCAACACACCATCGACACTACTGCTCACGCCCACCTCCTCTTCCTTCAACATCACGCTCGAATGACTTTCCACCAAGAACCAGATCGCCACGATAACACGGCCTCGTCCCCAAACTACTGCGTACAAGCGATAACGAGGCGACACAGCAAGCACCTCACTTGACGCCGGTCGCGCTCGAATCCCCTCAACATCGAATCTTCAATTCGAAATCGTATTCAATTCCCAACCCATTTCTCCTTCCACTCACCGCTCGATTTGATTTAGAAAAGAAAATAGGGTTTTCGGCTTTATATTTTTTTCTGATTCGATTTGTTTTCGAGCGACAAAGCAAAGCAGTGGTGTAGCAGCCATACTTTCTTCGTGAAGTCAAACAGTAGTGAGGTGGGAAAGGGGAACGTGGTTTTGATTTAGATTGTTTCTCTCATTGGATTCCTGAAACAAAAAGGGGAAAGATGGATTTTAAAGGAAGGGGAAGCGTATGGGGTAAGGTAATAAAGGGTAGATCGACTCGGCTTACAGAAGAAGGAAGAGCACGAATATAAATTCCAGCCTAGTGTTGAAATCAATAAAATATGCAATTTATCTTTCATATGAATATTTTATTTTTATTACTATTATTTTAACTTTTATAACACATCACACATTATATACGGTAAAAATTTGAATACAGATTTAGGCATATATGAGAAGCCTGATTAATGAAATTAAACTTCATTAAAATATTATCAATTAAATTTTCAGCGTCCTCATATTCCGTATGCTCACACAACAGCTCTGGTCAATACGTAATTTGAAATTCGACAATAATTCAATATTATGGACCCAATGGAACTGGTTTCGTCAAATTCCGAGACTGCGCCTCGGAAGGCTATTTTTAAATTCAATTTAAACAATATAAATTTAAAACTGAACAAACCACGTTTAAATTTGATTTCATCACTTCCATACTATTCGGTATTATCAATATAGATTTTATAAGCCTTCAAATTATTTTTAATAGGCTTAAAATCTCAGGTTTCATATTTTATCCAATTCAAATTATTTAATTCTACAATTGAATTGTCAAATTGTAACGACCCGCCTTTTTGGACAGTTTAAACCGACGATCAAATACACGTGTCGATTCCAAACCATTAAAAGGGCAGATAGTTATTGGGGTAATTAAGAAAAGAAAAGGAAGGGAAATAAAGGAAATGAAACAACACAGAATCTCACAGCGGAAGGCTAAAGTATAATAATAAAATAACAGTTCATGAAGCTATTAATTAAATGAATACATTTGAAATGAATACATTTGATTAATATTATACAACATTTATCAGAGTTACATACACAACAAATATCATACAACAATGCAGCGGAATGGAATGAATATAATAGTAGTAGATAATATACCAAATCTTCGTCTCCGTCCTCCAAGGAAATGATCTTCAACCTAAACTGAAAACTCAGGACTGACCCGAGCGTAATGAAAAGACAAAACACTCGAGTCAAGACTAAAATATCCTTATGAAAGTTAAATCAGTCGTAAATAAATATGAGTGTAACGGCGTCGGAGATGTTTACGGGGTTTGACATCTCCTATCCAGTGTCAACGTGCGTGCAATAACTCAAGAGATGTTACGGGATTTCCATCTCTCAAGGATCCGTTAAACTATCTACTATGTAGTAATATACGCTAAGTAGATAATGTCTATCAGTAATATAAAGTATCAAAATAGCGTTAAGGCGTTACCATAATCCCCCTTAACACATTTTATATTCCCAAAAGCATATACAAGACCGTAGTTTCCCCAAAACCGGAAGTCACCAGAGGGCAATCCATATACTCAAGGTACAAATCAAAACGTAGTGGTCGCGAATAGGATAATCAGTATGACAAGGTACATGAGGCGATACCAACTAGGATACTAGTAGTTGCGTGATCCGGACTGATGTTGGGCATAGCCAGCAGCTACCCCAACACCGCGAAACAACACTCCCAAATCAAGGGGTGCACCCAAATCGCATCACAAATGTAATAGATATGGTATCGAAGAAGTGTGTCCGCTAGAGGTGGCGAACCTCAATGGCCCGGCGCGGCTCCTGTTTTAGTCATGTCAGGGGTCATCCAATAATCGTTCTCTTTCTTCAGTCAACGCGTTCACCAAACCATCCACTTCATTCTGGATCAACACTCCGCGTATAATAGTTATTAAAGTGGTTTTCGGTATCGACAGAGAGTATGTCCATATCCGATCCCGGTCTCTTTAATAACTACGTATTATTACACCGTTGGCTCTTTTACATTTCAAATCGATTCATAATTGATATCAAAATATCATGTTCGCTTTAAAAATCAAATCCATTTCAAATATCATTTTATATCGCTTTTACATAGTAATATTCAAAGCCCGAATTAGGGTTAAATCTTTAAACAAATCAATTTTCGAATTTAAATCAAATCCCAATTTTTAAATTTCAAAGTCTCGACTTATATTACTTAACAATTTCTTTTAACCAAATTTATTTCAACTTTCCAAACCCAAATTTCGATAAATTCGATTTCTATAAATTTATGTCTATTTATAACTTTTAAACAAACATATAAATAAATTTCAAATCGACGATTTTAAAAATTATTAATTTAGCCAATTCGGTGTCCGTATATAATTTTCTATCCTATGGCCAAGTAATTATTTATTTCAATTAAATGTCAGAGATGAGCATATATTACTTAAATTAAATCACAGTATCATATGTATGCATAACAGGATATATATAAGCAAATAAACATCCAAACATTCAAACATCAACCAATAACATCGTCGAAATACATCGTCCAATAGGCAATACAATTCAAGGCAATTTCATAGTTATCGATGTCGGGTGATTAAATTGCAATTCAATTTCAATTTCAATTTAACTGTCAAATTTAAACTTCAACGATTAATTCGAATGACAATCTATATGACCATTAAATTTTTATCAAACAACGACAAATAAAATCATAACACTACATAATGACAATTTTAACTAGCATAAAGATATTCAGTACGTTGTGAGCGTTATAAAACACTCACCTTGATTTTACGATTTTAAATCAAATCGAACGACGTTCGATTTAACTCAAAATTTTCTCTAGCTCCAAATGATTCCAATCCAGTTCCATTGCGTAGTCCTCGTCGATACGATTCCAACGCAAAAAGTTTCGTGCGTTTTCGACCTCGTATGAAAAAGTTATGCTATTTTAAAGTTTATACGAATTTAAATATACAATTTCAGATTTATTTTAAATATCAAACCCTCAACTCCATCCTGGCCATCGATTTCTGCATCTTCAGATCTGAGCCGTCCCTCATCTCTTCTTCCTCAACGTGACAAACGCACGTATAAACAACCCATAGCCGCCGTTCTTCAAGCAATTGTCACGACCACCTCGACGACTTCCAGAACGATCAGGACCCATCATCTCGAAGGCCTTCGCGAGCTCCATCTTCACCGTGAGTATGGTCAAACTCGGCTGCACCTTTGGCCTCGAAAAACGTGAAAAACGCAGCAGGTTTGAACGTGATTTCCCGTCGATCCGTGGCTCCGTTTTTGATCATCTCCGTATGGATTTGAAGCTTTCATCGTGCTCTACAACTTTGTTGTTGAGAGTTTTTGCTAATTGTTGATGGATTGAGAGGAAAATGAGAAAGAAGTTTCGAATTTCGTGGCCATTGATTCAGGAAATGGCGGCTAGGGCTGAAGTCAATTAGGGTTTCTGGATTAAAATAATGATAAAACTGCCTCGGTTTGCGTGCGTATTTATATAGGTAGGTCCAAAATCATCCGAACTCCAATCGAGACGTGCCGCCAGGCGTTTATAAGGTTTTACCCCCATTCCGGACGCAATGGAACTAGTTTCAAGGCCTAATTCGATCATATGTGAGAGTTACGGAAATAAACGATCAATTTTAAATTAAACCGATTAAACGATTTTCTATGCGTTTTGGCTTGCCCCGGACAAACGGTAAATCCGTTTGACTTAAAATTTGAAATCTTACAATAATATAACATTACGGATCCAATGAAACTAGTTTCGCTGAAATCCGAGACCGTTTGAAAAATGACTATTTTTAACTCGCCAAATTAATATTAAACAATTTCAACGCGTTTCGAGCTGCCACGGTCAAACGACAACTCCGATTGCTACGAAAATTGAAATCCGATAATAACTAACTATTACGGATCCAATAGAACTAGTTTCGTCCAATTCTGAGACTGTTCAAAAATTGGCTATTTTTCAGGCGATAATTAAATATTAAAATATTCAATTTTCACAAATAAATTTTAAATTCAGTTTTAAAAGTTCTATAACATCACTATAACTCCAATATGATAAAATAAAATTTTACAAATCATTTTTAATCATATTAAACCCGTTATTTTATTTATCCAATAAATTCCAAATATTTAATTTAGACAATTTCCCTTATCCAATAATTCATTATCTTTTGAAACATTGAAATTGAACTTATAAGATTCGACTTTTAAAACCATTTCAAAATTTAGAACACTATTTTCATTTTACAGTTATTCAATTATTCAATAAGTTTTAAATATTTAATTTAAACAATTACGTGTTCAATATTCAATATTTGATTTCAAATAGATTTTACTTATCAATCAATTACTCTATCATACCCAATGAATTCAACATTTAATATCCTATTCAACTATTGATTGCAAAGTCATTCACTAAGTAGCTTTTTTTTCATTACTTGGATAATTATTGCAATTCATTCCAGTTATTATTATTCCAAATGAATTACAAATTTTTTTCTAACATTAAATCACGAAATCTTATTAAATTAGCTAATTTAATTATCGAAAATTTACGGGTCGTTACACTCTCCCCCACTCAAAACTTTTCGTCCTCGAAAAGGAAAAGAAGGGAAAAGAAAGGAAAAGAAACTAAGTATAGAATTCAACATTAGATATATTTTATTCAAAGTTACCAACTTATAAAACAATGAAATTCCATTTATAAAGTCATAACTACGCTTCCACTAACTTACTCCAAACGGCTTCCTAACTTTAAAAGTTAGTAATCAAAACAAGTTATAAAAAAAAATTAAAACTTGAAAAAATTTCTAACACCCGGATTTTACGGAAAATTTCGGCAGAGTCTCCTTTGCGCGGCTCGATCGGAAAAATATAATAGCATATATATCATAAATATACATCTCATCTCAATGATGAGGCATCCCATATGTGGGGAAACAACATATAAATATCACCAATATCATATAAAACCGTAAGCGTACCTTTTATTTAGCATTTATTAGCATTTTACTTACATTATGCGTTTAGCGTAGAAGCGAACTCCACAACGAAGCGCAACCCCTTTGCTACCTACTAAAATGCTCAATAACTAAGTTAGAACCATGCATATCAAGATAGATCGATATATTTAGCCTACACAACATATATATAACATATTTAGCTTCAAAACTGAGATTTCAATTTCTGGACAGCAAACAAATCTTAGCTTTAGGTCATCTAAACTTTAAAATTTGACAACCGAATCTAAAGAAAAGTTGTTGTATTCATTTCAGGCTTTCCGGAATGTCCAAAATCATCGAATTCGGATCATCCATTCAAAAGTTATGGCCGTTTTACTTAGGGGATACGTCTCAGCCTGGGCAATGAATTGTGCAGGTCCGCGACGTTCACCCACGTTTTAGACCTTCTAAACGACATTAAAACACAAAATACTTAAAATAAAAGTTTTAGCTTAAGTTCTTAGCTTTCCAGAAAGGGTAAGATCCGATAAACCAGTCAAAAGATATGGCGAAAATACTAAGGTTGTATGGTTCAGATTTTACTTATTTTTTTACACAGGACAGCGAGTAACATTCAAGTTTTTAACCTAGTAGACGAAGGAATTTCTCAAGACACTCTAAATAAAAGTTGTGCTATAGTTTCTAAGCTTTTCGAAAAGTCCAAATGCGTCGAATTCCGTTCAGCCATTTAAAAGTTATGGTTGTTTTTGTTTCAGCATATATTGGACAATTTTGGATTTTTTCCAAAAATTTGCTTCTATTATTTCAAAGTACAAACCATCAAACTTCAAATTTTCTAAAGAACAATCATAAACACAAAGTCATTTATTTTCTTATTCATCCACATAATAGGTTTACAATCAATTTGTTTCCGATTTATTCAAGTTTGTTTCATTCACATTTTTAATTCAAGTCAATTTGCTTCAATTTAAATTGAATTCAATTATATTTAATTTCACTTTGCTTCAAATTTGAAGTTAATTATTTTAAAATTTTATTCTGTTTATTCAATTCCATTAACACTAATGAATTCTACTTAATCAATTATCATCTATCTAACAACCAATGCATATCAAACATTAACATCCATCCAAAATCTACACTAAATCAATTATACATTTCCAAGTCAACTTTAATTTCATACACTTCCAAGCTTATAGACATTTAGTTATATTCAAATTTAATTAGTTTCCATTTACCAATTCTATATTTCCTTAAGTTTAAATTTTATTCATTCACTTATATATATCATTCATTTTACCGCTTAAATTTCTTTTATATTTACAACTATCAATTAGATCTTCACATTTTATTATTCACTCTCACACTGGTATATTATTTCTCTACTTATCCTTATTAGCATTTTAAACCTTTTAAGTATTTGGTAAGTTATAGTTATGCAAATAGAATGTAGTTAAACAACATACAACTTCTTTCCATTTAAAGTTGAATTTTCAATTTATTAATTCTTAAGTCATTACTTAAATTTCAGTATAATTTTTTTTCACATTTACATTCACATATAGTATTTCCATTTTATATTAACATAATTGTGAATTACCTTTAAAGGTTAATTTAAATTCCAATTATTTACTAACAATTTTATTTATATTTGCAAACCATTGATTATATGCATATTCCATTATTCAAACCTATACTTGTATATTATCCAATTAACAATTCATATAACATTTTTGAACTTCTTAAATATTTTGGTAAGTTATATCTATGCTATAGAATGAATTTTAATACTACGCGAGTTTTACAGTTTCACTTTTATTTTAAGTTCATAATTTCCTAATTCTAAGGATTTCTACTTCAATTGATATTTTCACTTAACTCTTAGGTTCATTTCTCATTTCATAATTCAGGAGTTCCTTAATGATTCAAGTCTAAATTCATTTCAATCATTTAAAAAAAATCATTAAATTTTAAAGGACTTAAGAATTCCAATCCCGGTTTCATTTCAAATCAAGTTTTGAAATAATATATACTTATATAATTTATATATCAAATCATACTATAGAGAATACAAAATAAAATAAATTTGAATCAAAACAAGGTTTGGACAAGCTATTAAGTGGTCTCCCCCACTCAGACTCTCGAAAATAAACGCCGATGATGCGTGCACTCATCACCGAAATCATTTTCTAACGTCAAGAGTAGGGAATATAACACTTATCATAAAAAAAAATCCTTCGAAAACAATTTCAACTCAATTATACTATCATATAATACTCATATTATGTTTTTCAAATTCTTGTAAGTCAATTTCAAACACCGAAATTTAAATTCCCAAATCCAAGTTAAAATTCATTTATATTCATTATCAATTGTGTCTACAAGATTTCATTTTCCTAAATCCATTGTTATTTAATCAATTGTTGTAAATATTGACTGATCAAACAATAACGATAATAATCTAATATTATCATCTCCTAACAATCAATTCAATCAAAATGAATAAATATTCAAATAATTCTTTATATAAAAATATATTCCAAAACGATATTGTGTTGGTTTGTCCTATTCGAGTGTTTAGAAATTCCTATCGACGCCTTGGCGTCCCAAGTATCGACCAGAATTCATAAATACTCAACGGAACAAATTAACACAATATAAAACCATTTTATATCAAATAACAAGTACGCACTCTCATATACACTCAACTCATTCATATAGTTTACCTCTATTTCAATGAGTTATTCCCCACTAGAGCCAAGGTTTATCGCTAAACCAAAGCTCTGATACCAACTGTAACGACCCGCCTTTTTGGACAGTTTAAACCGACGATCAAATACACATGTCGATTCCAAACCATTAAAAGGGCAGATAGTTATTGGGGTAATTAAGAAAAGAAAAGGAAGGGAAATAAAGGAAATGAAACAACACAGAATCTCACAGCGGAAGGCTAAAGTATAATAATAAAATAACAGTTCATGAAGCTGTTAATTAAATGAATACATTTGAAATGAATACATTTGATTAATATTATACAACATTTATCAGAGTTACATACACAACAAATATCATACAACAATGCAGCGGAATGGAATGAATATAATAGTAGTAGATAATATACCAAATCTTCGTCTCCGTCCTCCAAGGAAATGATCTTCAACCTAAACTGAAAACTCAGGACTGACCCGAGCGTAATGAAAAGACAAAACACTCGAGTCAGGACTAAAATATCCTTATGAAAGTTAAATCAGTCGTAAATAAATATGAGTGTAACGGCGTCGGAGATGTTTACGGGGTTTGACATCTCCTATCCAGTGTCAACGTGCGTGCAATAACTCAAGAGATGTTACGGGATTTCCATCTCTCAAGGATCCGTTAAACTATCTACTATGTAGTAATATACGCTAAGTAGATAATGTCTATCAGTAATATAAAGTATCAAAATAGCGTTAAGGCGTTACCATAATCCCCCTTAACACATTTTATATTCCCAAAAGCATATACAAGACCGTAGTTTCCCCAAAACCGGAAGTCACCAGAGGGCAATCCATATACTCAAGGTACAAATCAAAACGTAGTGGTCGCGAATAGGATAATCAGTATGACAAGGTACATGAGGCGATACCAACTAGGATACTAGTAGTTGCGTGATCCGGACTGATGTTGGGCATAGCCAGCAGCTACCCCAACACCGCGAAACAACACTCCCAAATCAAGGGGTGCACCCAAATCGCATCACAAATGTAATAGATATGGTATCGAAGAAGTGTGTCCGCTAGAGGTGGCGAACCTCAATGGCCCGGCGCGGCTCCTGTTTTAGTCATGTTAGGGGTCATCCAATAATCGTTCTCTTTCTTCAGTCAACGCGTTCACCAAACCATCCACTTCATTCTGGATCAACACTCCGCGTATAATAGTTATTAAAGTGGTTTTCGGTATCGACAGAGAGTATGTCCATATCCGATCCCGGTCTCTTTAATAACTACGTATTATTACACCGTTGGCTCTTTTACATTTCAAATCGATTCATAATTGATATCAAAATATCATGTTCGCTTTAAAAATCAAATCCATTTCAAATATCATTTTATATCGCTTTTACATAGTAATATTCAAAGCCCGAATTAGGGTTAAATCTTTAAACAAATCAATTTTCGAATTTAAATCAAATCCCAATTTTTAAATTTCAAAGTCTCGACTTATATTACTTAACAATTTCTTTTAACCAAATTTATTTCAACTTTCCAAACCCAAATTTCGATAAATTCGATTTCTATAAATTTATGTCTATTTATAACTTTTAAACAAACATATAAATAAATTTCAAATCGACGATTTTAAAAATTATTAATTTAGCCAATTCGGTGTCCGTATATAATTTTCTATCCTATGGCCAAGTAATTATTTATTTCAATTAAATGTCAGAGATGAGCATATATTACTTAAATTAAATCACAGTATCATATGTATGCATAACAGGATATATATAAGCAAATAAACATCCAAACATTCAAACATCAACCAATAACATCGTCGAAATACATCGTCCAATAGGCAATACAATTCAAGGCAATTTCATAGTTATCGATGTCGGGTGATTAAATTGCAATTCAATTTCAATTTCAATTTAACTGTCAAATTTAAACTTCAACGATTAATTCGAATGACAATCTATATGACCATTAAATTTTTATCAAACAACGACAAATAAAATCATAACACTACATAATGACAATTTTAACTAGCATAAAGATATTCAGTACGTTGTGAGCGTTATAAAACACTCACCTTGATTTTACGATTTTAAATCAAATCGAACGACGTTCGATTTAACTCAAAATTTTCTCTAGCTCCAAATGATTCCAATCCAGTTCCATTGCATAGTCCTCGTCGATACGATTCCAACGCAAAAAGTTTCGTGCGTTTTCGACCTCGTATGAAAAAGTTATGCTATTTTAAAGTTTATACGAATTTAAATATACAATTTCAGCTTTATTTTAAATATCAAACCCTCAACTCCATCCTGGCCATCGATTTCTGCATCTTCAGATCTGAGCCGTCCCTCATCTCTTCTTCCTCAACGTGACAAACGCACGTATAAACAACCCATAGCCGCCGTTCTTCAAGCAATTGTCACGACCACCTCGACGACTTCCAGAACGATCAGGACCCATCATCTCGAAGGCCTTCGCGAGCTCCATCTTCACCGTGAGTATGGTCAAACTCGGCTGCACCTTTGGCCTCGAAAAACGTGAAAAACGCAGCAGGTTTGAACGTGATTTCCCGTCGATCCGTGGCTCCGTTTTTGATCATCTCCGTATGGATTTGAAGCTTTCATCGTGCTCTACAACTTTGTTGTTGAGAGTTTTTGCTAATTGTTGATGGATTGAGAGGAAAATGAGAAAGAAGTTTCGAATTTCGTGGCCATTGATTCAGGAAATGGCGGCTAGGGCTGAAGTCAATTAGGGTTTCTGGATTAAAATAATGATAAAACTGCCTCGGTTTGCGTGCGTATTTATATAGGTAGGTCCAAAATCATCCGAACTCCAATCGAGACGTGCCGCCAGGCGTTTATAAGGTTTTACCCCCATTCCGGACGCAATGGAACTAGTTTCAAGGCCTAATTCGATCATATGTGAGAGTTACGGAAATAAACGATCAATTTTAAATTAAACCGATTAAACGATTTTCTATGCGTTTTGGCTTGCCCCGGACAAACGGTAAATCCGTTTGACTTAAAATTTGAAATCTTACAATAATATAACATTACGGATCCAATGAAACTAGTTTCGTTGAAATCCGAGACCGTTTGAAAAATGACTATTTTTAACTCGCCAAATTAATATTAAACAATTTCAACGCGTTTCGAGCTGCCACGGTCAAACGACAACTCCGATTGCTACGAAAATTGAAATCCGATAATAACTAACTATTACGGATCCAATAGAACTAGTTTCGTCCAATTCTGAGACTGTTCAAAAATTGGCTATTTTTCAGGCGATAATTAAATATTAAAATATTCAATTTTCACAAATAAATTTTAAATTCAGTTTTAAAAGTTCTATAACATCACTATAACTCCAATATGATAAAATAAAATTTTACAAATCATTTTTAATCATATTAAACCCGTTATTTTATTTATCCAATAAATTCCAAATATTTAATTTAGACAATTTCCCTTATCCAATAATTCATTATCTTTTGAAACATTGAAATTGAACTTATAAGATTCGACTTTTAAAACCATTTCAAAATTTAGAACACTATTTTCATTTTACAGTTATTCAATTATTCAATAAGTTTTAAATATTTAATTTAAACAATTACGTGTTCAATATTCAATATTTGATTTCAAATAGATTTTACTTATCAATCAATTACTCTATCATACCCAATGAATTCAACATTTAATATCCTATTCAACTATTGATTGCAAAGTCATTCACTAAGTAGCTTTTTTTTCATTACTTGGATAATTATTGCAATTCATTCCAGTTATTATTATTCCAAATGAATTACAAATTTTTTTCTAACATTAAATCACGAAATCTTATTAAATTAGCTAATTTAATTATCGAAAATTTACGGGTCGTTACACAAATAAATCATGATATTCGTAATACAAGTTAAAATTACTCTATTGAATATTTTAAATCAATTAAATATTCTGATTTTAAATGCTCAAAAATTACGGGTCGTCACATTCCTCCCCTCTTAAAAGAATTTCGTCCCCGAAATTACTAGTTAGGAAGAATGATCCAATACCCATTACTATTTCTTCAAAAACCAACAATTTAACATTCTACCAATTTTCTTTTATAAAAGACCCACTATCATTCTTATTAACTCTCCAAAACTTTCCCTAGTTTCAAACTATACTATATGCTTAACTATTCCCGTTTCAATTTAAACTCAAATTTTGACTTATCAAAATTTTCTCAAAATTTTTCTAACGCCCTAAATTCCCGAAAAATTTTGCCAGCGTTTCCTTTGCGCAGCTAGCTCGGTACAACTACAAAATGGCTCTACGGCCTCCCAAATCCAAAAAGAAAACCAAAAAGGCCAAGTGGCTCAATCCAAATCCAAATCCCAATCAAATTCCATACCAAATTTAAACACATACCTTTTTGTCGAGCATTTCAAATTTATCTCTTGAAATCAAGAACCAATTCTCTTTTCCCTTTTATAATACCTGCATATTCTGCTTAGTACTAATATCCAATCACAATATCCCAAAACATTTTATCGACTTTCTTACCAAATGTCACTATTCACCCAAATATCAACTTAAAATATATTTATAATATCCAATTTCCAACTAAGAAATGACTATTCCTTACTTAAGTTAACATAAGCATTTCATATGTTCCTTATATTCATTTCCGTCTTCCACTTTAGTTTATATCTATTTCTATTCAACTTGATTCTTTTAATTTCATACAAATTCAATTTATTCACACCTCTAAATCTTAAATTTTATTTTCCATTCATAACTAATTCATGTCATTACTTTAATTAGTTTCATTCACTAAACTATTTTAGTTTCCAATTCTAAATAGTTTTGTCGTTAACAAAATTTTCCAAAATTTCCAAAAATTTTCTAACTCCCAAAATTTCTGAAAAATTTTGGCAGAGTCTCCTTTGTACGGAGGAGCTTTTGCAATTTGACAAAAGAGATAAATATATATACATCGACCCACACGGTCGGAAAAACCAAAAACAGTTCATATTTCCTATTTTAATTGCGTAGGCGTACCTTATTTATCAATTTAAGCAAGCAGCTTATTATTTTTAGCAAATAGCACTACCAAATCCAGCCTCACGGCTTCCAGGTACCTGTACTTACTCAGTTTAAACATGTAAGTGCCAAATATAAGAAGTTTAACACATTTCACTTACTTCCAATAGTTACGACATATGAATTCTAAATGAAATTCACACTAAACATTTTAATTACTTTCATTTACATCAAATGACAATTTATTCTATGCAATTCGATGAGATTTATGTGAATAAATAAGTATTTGTGTTTATAACCAATTTAAATGGATTTCAACTCAATTTATACTTAATTCTATCCCATTATTAAATTTATTCACAATTCCTATATTCTCATTCTCATTGCATTTTAATTTTGAATCCATTCACTCACATTCCATTTTATTAACCAATTAGTTCATCCAAACCATATACAATCTAGGTTCATCTCAATTGCCTATTAAATTTCCCAGTTTATTTAATCCATTTACAACCATTTACTAGCTCGACACACTCCCTTTCAAATTTCACTTACAATCCATTCATTTACTTTTCATTCGATGTTAGTTTATTCCAAACTATTTTATTTAGCTCAAAGACAATCCAAGCTATTTCATTTAATAACCATTTCTCAACTTATTTAAAACCACATTTCATATGATACTTATTTATTCCATCATTTACTTATTCAATATAATTAACTTATCCACTCAATCAATTATGAATGTTCCTTACCTTAAATATTATTTCAACCCACCAAGTTCTATTTCAATCCAAATTTATCTTTACTAGATTCAAATTCAATCCAATATATTTAAACTTGGTTTAAGTTGAATTAAATTCAACTCTCTTCGATTTATTCTGCTTAAGTCAATTTACTTCAATTTATTCAAATTTATACTTAAGCTTATTTTCAGTTTGCAAACATGTTCTCTTTTCAATTTAACCTGATTCTATTTCAATCCAATCTCATTTAAAATTTGCAATTTCATTTGATTGGTTATTATAGAATTTAACTTCCCAGATTCAACTAATTTAATTTATCACAAAGCCATTTCCATCTTATTTCCACTGATTTGGATTTGATTTGCAATTCATATCATTACTATTTTAATCCATTTCATTTTTATTTTTTTTATTATTCTATACTTCCAAATTATATTTACTTTGTTAATACTTCAAGTCGAATTTCAATTGATAACTCAAGTTCTGATTCCACCATTCACTTTTTAATTTACCATCCAATTTTATTAACTCACAATTCAACTCCATCCTTGATTACTTTCCCTTCATCAATAATTTGAATCAGCTTTAATTTATAACTTGAGTTTATTTCCAAACTTCATCATAAACTCACAATTAAATTTTATTAACTAATTTATTATCTAATTAGTTCTCCCATTATTTATAATCCATCACTTGAATTTTTATTCCAGATATCACTTCATTTTATTTTCTTAAGTTCAATATACTTTATAATTCAAGTTTGAATTTTCTTTTCACCTTCAAATTCACCAAAATATTGAATTTGGGCTTTGTATTCCATTTCCAATTTTATAAGTCACCACTTACTATTTTATACAATTCCATTTATCATAAGCTTGAATATATTTATCTTTATTTTAACTCAAGCCTTCTATTTATTTTTTTATAGCCCAAGCATATTTTATGTCCAAAAGAATTAAGTTATTCTGATTTATTGATTTCAATTCCAATCTTTATTCAATTTCCATTTGCTTGGGTGTGAATCTAATTCCATCAAATAATTCAATTGAATTCTTATTCCAATTCAATTTTATTTTAATTCAGTTAAAATTTTATTTGTTGAATTCAAATTTTCAATCCCTTCTTATTAATATCAACTTCTCTTTATAAGTACATTATTTGATCATCTATTCATTCACCAATTTATTATTTAACCAATAAATGTTATGTCCAAACATTTATTATCTTTAGTCCATCCTGACTAGTTTTCCCATTCCACATAACTCCACACCATTCAATTTTAAATTCCAGCATTCAGTTTCACTTACACCGTTGAAATTTTGTTTTTCAACAAATTCCAAAGTTAAACAACCTTTCAACATTTCAAAATCCCCTTTAAAACTTTCTATATCCAAAATTCGTTTGATAAATTCAATTTATCTCTTTGAATTTCAAAACTCAACCAGTTTTGCAAACAATTTCAATTCAAAACAATTTGGTAGCAAATTCACTTCCGGAAACTCGAAAATGAACATCGATGATGCTGCAGTCATCACCGAAGTTATTTTCTAGGGACCAAAAGAGTTCAATGCTTTTATTCTCTTTCTAAAATTCATCCAATATTTTTAAATTCCAAATCTCTCTAGATTTCAAATCCGATTCAAAAATATTGTTCAATATATAATATATTTCCCAATCTTTGGAAATCATTTCCAAATTCAAAGGAACTTAAATTCCAAAATTTTCAAATTTCAACTTCTTTAAATTTATATTCAAACATTACTTTGAAATTTTATTTTATTTAATTATTAATCATACTATAATTTACATTGTAGTTTACATTTACAAATTCATCTGATATGAATTGGTTTCTTAGTTTTGAATTATGAATTCAATTCCTTATTCCATTATGAATCACATTCATAAATTCATTTATTATGTTAATTTATTCCTTAATCTTTAGTTATTATTTCAATCTCTATTCAATTATCATACAATGATAATAATTTAATATTTATCACTTCTATCATCCAAACATCCATATATAGCTATAATAATTAAGAAAATCATTTTCTTTTATCTACATAAAATAAATTTGGGTAAAATTATTTCATTTACCCTAATTTAAAACAATACTGTGTCGGTTTATCTTGCTCAAGAATTTAGAAATCCCTATCGATGACATGGCGTCCCATACATCGACCAAAATCCATAAACACTCAACCGATAAATCAACACAATATAAAACAAATTTTTATTCACTAACAAGTACGCGCTCATATCTATTAATTACTCTCAAACTCATTCTAGAGTACTATGGACTCTATTCTACGAGTAATTCCCACCAGAGCCAAGGTTATCTCCAACCTAAGCTCTGATACCAACTGTAACAGCCCGCAAATCCGTACCCCTTGAGTTAACACTATTCTACAACAATCAACTCAAGTTGTACAGAAATACGAACCATTTGGGTTTAAGAAGAAGAGGTAGAAGAAGAGAGAAACAAAGTCAACGTCAGAATCTAACCATCGCAGCGGAATAAAATATAATAGATAATATAATCTTTACTCAACATCAAATATTTCTGTTTATATATTACATCATCAGAATACATCAATCACAGCTCAACATCAATATCATACAATGAATACACAACAACTCAGAATACACAACTCAAACAGCGGAATATATATATAAATAAGTACGAGCATACGTGTCGTCATCCTGCTCGTCTCCTGAGCTCCACAGCAACAAATCCTGTATCCTATAATACTCGGTCTGACCCGAGCATTACAGTTAAATAACACCCGAGTCAGTCTGGAATACCAGCGTGAGAAAATCACACCCAATTGATTATTAAAGTTTCAAAAATCCTTTGAAAACAAAAGCATCTCGTAAGACCACGCCACAAATAAACATGTCGGGTTTTTACCTTACGATAGCTAAAACAATTTTTATAGAAATCCTCTGATATTATAATAGGGTCTATATACAAATACTTATAAAATAGCCGAAATTGTTACATCTATTAAATTCCAGTTACTAGCCACAAAAGTGGGTAATACAAACAAAACTCGTACAAGGCTCGTAGGGAGAATGGATTTCCAACAATGACTAGGCACTGGGGTACCACCTGTCACAGTACGGGGCCTAGATCACCGTACCGAGGACTACTCCCTTCATCCCCTGCAACACAAGGCCGGAACCATTCCTTACTGAACAGTCCCGAACAAGATAAACCCCGTGGTTGGCGCGACCAACCACCCACTAAGCCGAAATATATAAGGGACATCTAGACAGGGGAACTATCTTGTCCTGCTTGGGCATGACCCACCTAACCTTGCTGCATATCCCCTGATTTTCAGTCATTCCCATTTGATGAGGCTTGAGGCTAAGCGTTACCTTTAGAACGTTTTCACTTAGAATGCCCATCGCCCACCTGACGATGTTTCGCAAGCATTCGTCCATACAAGTCCGTCCCGGGTTCGAACGGAACCGAAGGCACTACTCCTACTACATCCATTTTGGAAATATCCTCAGGATTAGTAGCGACTAGCCCTTGCACTTCACTGCTCCATCTTCGACTCCGAACACGTTTTCCGCACGAAACGTACAAACCGGATCGAAGTGGTTTTCGAGAAATAAATCTCGATCCCGGTCTCTTCGAAACGATTAACGCATTATCCAATATTGATAGTCGGTTATTTAACTATCAATTAATATTCACAACATCCATCAACCAACAAATAATTTCCCCAATTATTTATTAACTTCAAATATCTTCACAAGATATATTTCTATTTTCAATCCCTTGAAAACAGTTTCAAAAACACCATCATTCTTCTCAGAATCAACTTTTCCAAATATTTTATATCTCCTCTGAAAACACCAAGCACGAAAATAGATTTTAAAACAATTTTAAGCACTTTACTTTGAAATATATACTTTAAAACATTTATTTTAAAAAGTACTTCAATAATTTAATAAAAATACATACCATATGAATATTTGAAAATAAAATAACTTAATAAAATATACAACTAGATTTACACTTTTTAAAACAAACACTAAATCACTCTTTAAATAATTATTGCTATAATAGATTAAAAGAAAATATTTACTATAGAAAAATAAGTATTAGAAATAATAAATTTTACAAAACTTGCTTCCTTAAAAAAAACAAATTTAAAACATTTAATTTATATTTGAAATTTACTTTTAAAAAAAAACGCACTTGGTTATTCACGGAGAATTTCCGATCTCAATCACTTAAATCAATTCTCCAAATTGATTCCCAATTTATTTCTTTTGAAATAAATTTCTTTACTTATCAGTTTATCTCCAAATTTCATTAATTATGGGCATAATATTTATTATTATTTCTTTCCGTTTGATTTTATACTATTTAACTGAAATATATAAATTTCAGCTCCTTCCAAATTTTTTCTTTATTCTCCTCAATAAATTGAATCTTAAATTTTAAATAAAAGTTTTATTCCTTTAACATAATAACACTAAAATTTAAAATTCATAAATCTTCTGATTTATTCAAATTTCCCTTACTAAACTTAAGATTTATTATTAGAATTTTAAAAAGGGCACTTTATCTCTTTCCCAATAGATTCTTAAATTTATTCAAATTTCTATAATTATTCTACTTACAAGTTCACTTCTTTTATTATCTTTCCAAATCCAATTTATATAATTTGGTAATTCATTTACTCAAATACATCCAATCAACCATAACATTCAATATCCCAATACAACTCATCATAGAATATCAATATTCGCAGCAGAAAATATTAAATAAATTTAAATAAATGTTGAGGGATCCAGTTGGATCCCTCCAACCTGTTTTTTTCCTGCATCCACAGATGTTAGCACAATAATATATTGATTCCAGAATATTTCATACCATATCACATCAATCAACTTCAACCATTCAAACAATTATTTAAATTTAATCATTTAAATTTAAATATAACTGAGTGAGATTAACTCACCTTTGCCCTTTTAATTTGCAATCCAATTCAGACCAGCTATCTTCTCCCGATTTAAGACCTTGAATAAACATTTATGGCTTATTATTATTATTCTTTTGAAACAAACCGGATAATCACTTTTCGCTTTAATAAGTTTAATTAACTAATCACTTTAATTTAACTAACAAATTTCCCTAATTAGTAACTAAATAATTAAATAAGTTTACTAACAAGTTAATTACTTAAATAACTTGTTTTAAATTAAGCTAGTGAATAAAAATGTGTATGTATATTTATTAAATTTCAAAATAAACTATATAGGGTTTTAAAAATCTATTTTTACCTTTTCATCTATACGTTGTATAATCTTCTTCTTTTACTAAATATATATTATTACACTTAAAATAAACAATTGTATACACATATATATACTTACAGTTTATTATTATATTTTTTTTCTCTGCCAGTTTATAATTTTTACTGCATATATATACCTATGTTTATAAATGTTTAACTTTTAACTTTTTTTTTCTTAGAAATTAGTTCCAGAACTAAATTAAATATGTCAATAAAACAAATTAATTAACCTAATACATATTTTCTTTTCCATTTCAGTAAATAGCAAAATAATTTCTACTTTACTGTTTATAATTTCCCTAACTAATATATAGTCATACATTCAAAATTAAACTGAAATAAATATACTGTATATTTATTTATTAAAGTCAAATGAGAATAAAAATTTTCTCTCTGTATAAAATGAACTAATTTAAATTGAAAAAGAAACGAAAATTTCTGCCTTACCGAACGAGATCGACATCGCGACAAGGAACTCCACCTACAGCTAGTACGTAGCCATTCAATACTTTCGCCAACCTCTCCACATCAACACACCATCGACACTACTGCTCACGCCCACCACCTCTTCCTTCAACATCACGCTCGAATGACTTTCCACCAAGAACCAGATCGCCACGATAACACGGCCTCGTCCCCAAACTACTGCGTACAAGCGATAACGAGGCGACACAGCAAGCACCTCACTTGACGCCGGTCGCGCTCGAATCCCCTCAACATCGAATCTTCAATTCGAAATCGTATTCAATTCCCAACCCATTTCTCCTTCCACTCACCGCTCGATTTGATTTAGAAAAGGAAATAGGGTTTTCGGCTTTATATTTTTTTCTGATTCGATTTGTTTTCGAGCGACAAAGCAAAGCAGTGGTGTAGCAGCCATACTTTCTTCGTGAAGTCAAACAGTAGTGAGGAGGGAAAGGGGAACGTGGTTTTGATTTAGATTGTTTCTCTCATTGGATTCCTGAAACAAAAAGGGGAAAGATGGATTTTAAAGGAAGGGGAAGCGTATGGGGTAAGGTAATAAAGGGTAGATCGACTCGGCTTACAGAAGAAGGAAGAGCACGAATATAAATTCCAGCCTAGTGTTGAAATCAATAAAATATGCAATTTATCTTTCATATGAATATTTTATTTTTATTACTATTATTTTAACTTTTATAACACATCACACATTATATACGGTAAAAAATTGAATACAGATTTAGGCATATATGAGAAGCCTGATTAATGAAATTAAACTTCATTAAAATATTATCAATTAAAATTTTCAGCGTCCTCATATTCCGTATGCTCACACAACAGCTCTGGTCAATACGTAATTTGAAATTCGACAATAATTCAATATTATGGACCCAATGGAACTGGTTTCGTCAAATTCCGAGACTGCGCCTCGGAAGGCTATTTTTAAATTCAATTTAAACAATATAAATTTAAAACTGAACAAACCACTTTTAAATTTGATTTCATCACTTCCATACTATTCGGTATTATCAATATAGATTTTATAAGCCTTCAAATTATTTTTAATAGGCTTAAAATCTCAGGTTTCATATTTTATCCAATTCAAATTATTTAATTCTACAATTTAATTGTCAAATAAATCATGATATTCGTAATACAAGTTAAAATTACTCTATTGAATATTTTAAATCAATTAAATATTCTGATTTTAAATGCTCAAAAATTACGGGTCGTCACAAAATGGGACAGCATTTGAAGATGGTGTTGAAGACAGGGTATTTACGAAAACGAAAGGATTACCCGTCGAATGTCTCTGCACTGAGTTGCTCCGGTATAGAGATTCATATCACCCTTTAGGATGGGGAGTCTGGACGTGATTAGTGAATATTCGGATTTGCAAGGGCTTCTTTCCTTAATTGAAGGAAGTGCCTTCGGTTCCGTTCCCCGGAACGGACTTGTATGGATGTATGTCTGACGTTACACTTTGAGATGAAAATCAAGATCAAATTCATTTTTATTCTTTTTCTGTCGACGAAAGATATATCTCTGACTTCTCAATTACTAATGATCAAGTAAGGCACAAATTGTTGAATCCTTCTGTTAGAAAAGATAGGGAAATTTTTGACTATTCAAGACACTTTATGTGAGAGTAGAAGCCCCAAAAGGAGAATTAGGAATTTATTTGATAGGAGATAGTAGTGTTTTCCCTTGGAGATGGAAAATTCGTCCACCCGGTTTTATCAATTTGCAAATTCTCCCTCAACTAGTTAAAAGAATGAAATTGGCAAATATCATGTAAAGCTGGTTTCCATCAAATACATTTCTGTTGGTGGTGGAGAATTTATTCTCTTAGCTTAACACCCTTCTTTGAGACGTACGAGCTCAAAGGTTATGTAGTTGATGGTTACTTGAGATATATTCTCAATTTGTTAACGTGACATGCTAGGTGTTGAGGATAATTTTTTGATCGAAACATGGCTTTTATGAAAAGTGTAGTTTTGTGGACGAGACTTCGTCGAACCTCACACCCCAAAAATGGTCGAAACAGGAAGGATACGGCAAGGTTATGGGGGTCGCACCCCTTAGGGTATGTACATCTCCTTCTGGATAAAAAGTGGTATATGGTATGGAGGGAGATTTATAACTTGTGTGGATTAAAAGTGGTATTCTGGTATGGAGAAGATATTTACTTATATGGTTTTTGGTTGATGAGGCGCCTCAGATAAAGGTCGGTCGAGACCGAGGGGTGGTGCACTTGTGATAGTTAGTTACCTAGTTACAGAGGTAACCCGGCCTTATGTTGGTAGAGAGCTGGTTAAGTTCTCGCGGCGTCCCCCCATAGGCGTTCCCATTTGGTGTAGGAAATTCCTTAGCCCGACTATTTGTTGATAATCCAAACAAAACAATACGAGCCATTTACGATTGCTGTTGTATAACTTGCCTCCTCGGGAGGTAGCTATAGCAGGCATAATATAATGGTACCTATGCTGGCTAAGATTTGTATTATACTTTCAAAATGTTTTCCACACTATGCACTAATAATTATATCAAAAAGATTTTGCGTATCAATCATGTTTGACTTTCATAAGAAGAAATCTCCTCCAATTGTGCGATTGCATTGTGTGTGTGCAAGGAGGCCTTATGGTAGTTTCATTTTTGAAAAGCATAGCGGATTTATTTTTAATTCCTCTTGTGAAAATAATTGTTTTAAGAACTCAAACCAGTCCTATGATTGACCTGGTGTTTATTTTTATCTTTCAAAACTCTAGGTGCCCATAAATTTCCACACGGGCAGCCTAGAGTTAGGTTATCAGTTGTTCTAGAGCGTAGTCGAGAAAGTATGCTGTGGAGATCTTAAGGCAAGCTGGATGGCGAGATGTATCACTAGTATATGATATTCTTTTCCGATGTTTTGTTGTTGTAACACTCTGATGATGTATTTATGAACAGATATAATTATTTTGTTTTTAAAGATTGTTCATTATCTATTATATATTGTTCCGCTGTGGAATGTGAGATTCTGTTACTATTTCTATTTCTTCTTCTATCTTCTTCTTCTTTAACCCTAACGGTTCGGTTTTCGGCATTCGATATAGTGGATGTATTGATGTCGCTTTTCAAAAGTCGAAAAATTGGGTCGTTACAAAAATTGAAGAACGAGTGCCCTCTAAGGGTAGCTAGTCCACTCGGCCCTGTAAAGCCATCAGGTTTTAATATTTTCATATTGGCACAAGTGTAAGGGTCTATCTATCATCGTTCTCTTTCTAAAAATCCAACAAACGTACACCAAAGCCAGCCACTTCATTCTTGAGTATCCTCCACATACATAATTGTTAAAGTTGTTTCAATATCGATAGAGAGTATGCTAATAAGAGGCCCAGGTGTCTTTAGCCACCAAACTTTGTTTTACACACCGGTTGGTTCTTTTTACTTCAATATCTAAATGTCATATTAGCTTCGGAAATCATTTTCACTTCAAAATATTATATTTACTTAAATATGTTAATTTCACTTAAAAATCATTTTCGCCTCAGTATCTCAATTTCACTTCCAAAATCGTTACAAATTTCAACTTAGGTTATAACTTCATTTTAACCACATTCACATTTAAATCCACAATTTAAATATAAACATTTCACTCGAACAGTTTGAATGTTTAGAATATAGTTTAATAGTTTTTAAATAGTTTAAGTAGTTTAAATAGTTAAAATAGTTTGACATAAAATAATTTGATTATTGAAAATTGTTTATATAGTAAAATAATATGGAAAATCATAATAAGTCGAATATTTAAAAAGATAGATTTTAAACAGTTTTATTAAAATAACTTTTTTGAAAACAGTTTCAAATCAAACAGCCTCTTTCTGTTTCCAATTAATCTTTACTCTGGTCCAGATTTCAATCTAATTGATTCAATTTCAAATCTTTCAATTCATACCATCTTCAATCAACATTCAATTCAAAACGACTCAATTTCGAGTCCAATTCAAGTAAATTTCAAATTCAGTTTCAATTCAAACTAATTTCAATTTCAATTTAACTTCAAATTCGATTCAACAATTCGATTCAATGGTTTAAATTTCAATTCAATTCTTATATTAAACCATTTCACTTTATATGAATTTCAATCCAATTTCAATTTACCAATTTAAATCACTTAAATTAAATTAAATTTTAATATTCAGTTTAAGGTACAAATCTTCAAACTAATTCAATTCCGAGCCCAAGTTTGAAATGTCAATTTAAATTAATTTATTTAGATGAGTTCCCAAGTTCGAATAAAGTTCAAACATTTAAAGTAGTTCAAGTCATATTTCAATCATAACTTCAAATTCCAAATTAAATTCTTTAAATAATTTCTTTTGCAAATTCCACCTTTAACATTCCAAAGCTCAAACTTGAAAATAATTCAATCTTTGTAAATTCAATTTTTATTTCTTTAAATCAAAATCATTTAAATACTTTCAAACCAAATTTTTCTAAAATCATTTAGTTTAACTAATCCGGTGTCTGTATATAATTTTCTATCCTATGACCAAGTGATCGGTTATTTCAATTTAATTCTACGGTTGGACATATATCATTTCAATCCAAAATAAATGTCATAAGTATATATCATTTCAAACTATTTCTCAATTTATTTGAAAAAATTCAAGTCAGTCCATATGTTATCAAATAATTTACAGGGTGATAAATATATATATATATATATATATATATATATATATAATCATCCAATCATCCAAAATATCAACCAATATCATCCATCACAATCAACATTCCAAAACAGTCGATATAACACACCAGTTAAGTAGTTACAAATGATCAGGAGTTTAACTAGCAATTTAATTCCAATTCACATAAACTATCAATTTTAATTTCTAACAGTAATCTATATGTCAATTTAAATATCAATTAAATTACCAAACAACAGTCAATAAAATTAAATTACTTCACGATATCAATTTAATGAACATAAGAAGTATTTTAGTATTTCGTGAGCATTTTAAAACATTCACCTTTATTTGAAACTGAAAATTTGTCAGCTTCAAATAAATACCAATTCAAGTTCATATCATAGACGACGTCGATACAAATCCAATACAAAATACGCATTCGAATCTAACCTCGTACGAACAATATATGAATAAATTATTATAACGATAATAATTAACATAATTCATAATAAAAGGAATAAAACAAAACCAATCTCATTCTTCTCGTTTGCACTCACGCCGCTTGCTTCTTAGTTAGAGCTTCGTTCGCGACTACATTTCTTTTCTTTGAACGATCGAAATGCGCCTCCACCAGCTGAGCCACCGCTGACCACACCCCAAGCCACAACGCCTACTATGCCTCCACTGTGCTACTTCGTGCCGCCGATGAAAGCTTATGAAACCCCAAAACTACAATGACTTTGCACATCGATTCTGACGATCTATGGATGTTACGCCTCGACACGCCCTCCGACGTGTAGAGGATATCGAGATCTTCATTTTTCCTTTTAGAATTATTTGATTTCATTGAGTGGATTGAGAGAAATTGAAGAGAGAAGAACAAGAATTTTTTTCCAATGAAATGTTTTAAACGAAAGTTGCTGGATTTTTTCTCGACTACGATTTGTGAATGAAATCATAACATGGCTTATTATATACATTTCTGACCCGATTCATCTGCGAAAATACCGAACTCCAAACGTAGCATGCTGCTTGTGGTTTTATATGTTATGCCCATATTCCTAACACAATGGAATATGTATCGAAAACTAATTCCATCATAATCAGAAGATAGATTTTCAAATCAAATTATTTTAGTTAAAGTTCTTGTTTTAGGAAAAATGTGTAGTCCTCTACAGGAGAGGAGAGCACACATGCACATATATATAACAACAATAGTAAATGAGCTACCAATAAGCCTGGTAGGTAGAAAAATAACCACCCATACAAAAAAAACAAACCCACCCATACTCCTAAGAAAATAAAAAACAACCTAAAGAGACAATAGCATCCATAATCTCCGGTCAAGAGCGACACCAAAAGAGCACCAGCCATCTGAAAAACTTCCGCCACCACAATCGCAATCTCAAAAACTAAGCTAAAAACACCACAAAATACAACATGTGCACAAAACACAAACAGACTCAAAAACAAAAATCACAATAAATCCCCCAATAAAACGAAAACCCTCAATCAACAGACTTAAAATTTTTACGATTTAGACGAGGACTTCTCTTAATATTACCAGCTGAAAAGCCCTTACAATTTCTTCTCCTCAGTTTGGCTTTATGAATTAATTCTCTACCATGGGCAGGAGAATGAGGAAATTTACCTAAAGCCGGAAGAAAACAATATATAATAAATTTGAAACCCCTGGTCTAATAATAGACAGCTCGATCAGAACCGACATCTTCGGTCATAGAAGAACACACATCATTCTTAACGACATCCAAATTTTCCTCATCAAAATCACTATTAACCAAATCAACATCAACCGAATCAATATGTGAAGTAAATTCAACACCAGTCTTTAATTCACCTATCGCAATAAGCTATGACACCCCAGAACGAGTACATTGATAATTGCTTGAAACATTATTATCATCCCTTTTCAAAGGCATCAAATTTGTGTCATATTGTGTACCATTGATGTCATGAACACACTGTGTATTTTCACATCAATCCACATCTGAACTAACAAACACAATTTGATAATTATCATTAACTTCACTAAAAATCACCTGTCCAACTTCATCACGAACAACCACAACTGCTCCATGACACCGTGCACTATTGATAATATCGCCCTGAAAAATATCTGCAAACCCACCTTAAAAAACACTATGTATCTCCCTATTACATTTATGACATGACCTCCATGCATGCAAAATTGACACTAAATCAAAAATATCAAACCCAAGAAATCGACCTGTAATATCCAATCCCTCATATATATCATCTTCACTAAAAACAGATACTTGCCTCACCAATCTACCCATACAGTAATCAACATATTGTAAAGCAACCCATCTATTCGGACTTAAAATGTTATTCTCATGTAATTTGTTTAAAATAGCAATACAGTGCTTATCAACTTCATTAAACTCAGACAATAAATCCTTACAATCCAAGGATAGGTCCAAACGATAAGTCCAATCGCTAGGAAACACTAAATCTATACTAATTCACTATTACAGATCCAATGAAACTGGTTTCATCAAAATCCGAGAAAGTGCCCAAAAAGACTATTTTTACTTGTTATTAAAACAAGTAATTTACAAAATTAATTTATTCACTTTACATTCAAATTAAAGGCTAACAATTTTCGTTCTTCTTTAAATAAAATTTTAAATCAAATTCTGACATCGTTTTCATTCATATTACATTCACGGTTCAATTATTTAAATAATTTCCAATATTAAATTTAAACAATTCAATTATCCAATAACTCGCTATATTTGAAATATAAGTTATTTAACTTATAAAATATACTTTTAAAACGAATTCAATTAATAAAACGACTAATACACTTAGTTCCACTTCTTTACTTGAAGTACTCCATTAATCCAATTTCGATAAATTTCAATATTAGATTTCCAATAAATCCTAATATAGATTTCAAATGAATTTTAGTTATCAAACAATTATTTTATTTACATCCAAATAATTCAACATTCGTTATTCAATCCCAGTGATTGATTATAAATACGTTCAATACATAGAATTTTATTTCAATACTTGTTATTACCTCAATTTTCGAAATCGGTTATTTCAAAATTTTATTCAAGATCATATCCAATAAACTACATTAATAAATCATAAATTTTTTATTTCTAACCATCTTTGTCCAATAATTATATTAAATTTAATAATTTAAAATAGTTAAAAATACGTATCCATACAATCTCCCCCACTTAAAACTTTTCGTCTTCGAAAGGGGGTTAAGCAAGTGATCTAACATACGATATATTTTATTCAAAATAATCAACTTATAAAACATAAAATCTTTTTAGAAAACCTTTACCACTCGTCCACTACGCCACTCCAATATCGTCTTTATGGAAATTACAAGTTATATAAAAACAAGTTATAAAATTTTGAAACCTCAAAAAAATTTCTAACACCCAGATTTATGGAAAATTTCGACAGTGTCTCCTTTGCATGTCTTGATCGTCAAAATTTGCAATATAGATATATAACCAAATATACATCTCATCTCAATTATGAGGCATCCTATAGGGAAAAAATATAAAAGTGCAACATGTAATTCAAGATATGTACCTTATAATTATTAATACGAGCGAGTTCGCTCATATTAAGTAAAAAAAAGCAAACGAATCGCGTATAGGTCCAAACGGTCATCGTATGTCCTATCTCGACTTAAATTAGAAAATTGGTTGCATATAAAAGATGTAGAAATATGTATGAGTTTATAGGACTATATAACATGAATTCTTAATCCAAACCATATGTATAAGAACCAATACACAACCACATCAATCATATGCAATCAAAAGCAGTAATAACAAAGGTTTGCAACAAAAGAAACCATTCAACCAATAATATTCATCCAATTAATTCATAACTATATCAATCTACATCATCCAACGTCCAAAGTAATTTTATACACTATTATTTCTTATTAAAGTTCATTCTTTATTAACATTAAATTGGTTTACTTCCAATTTGTGACGACCCGGAAATTTTAAACATTTAAAAATGAAATATTTAATTTATTTTAATTTTGGAAATTATTTTTAACTTGAATTTCAAAAATATCTCGTTATTCGGCAATAAAATTTCTGAATTTAACTATTGAAACTTGGGTAAAATATTAAATCCTGAGTTTTATGCCTGTTAAAAATATTTTAAAAGCATAGAAAATTTATATCGATGATACTGAAGATAATGGAAGCTTCAAGATGGAATTTGGAAATGCTTTGATCAGTTTTGAAATTATACCGTTTAAATCGGTATTTAAAAATAGTCTTCCAAGGAACAGTCTCGGAATTCGACGAAACTAGTTATATTGGATCCGTAATATTGTATTAATATCGGATTTTAATTTTTGTAATGTTTGGAGTGATCGTTTGGCCGTACGATAACCAAACGCGCTAAAAAATTTATCGAAATTTAATTTAATAACTGGATTCAAAAGCTATCTTCTCCATACGATCGAATTTTGGGTCAGAACCTTTTCCACTGCATTCGAAATGGGGTTTTAACATTATAAACGCCTGGCGGCATGCCTCGATAGAAGATCGAGATTGTGAGTTGCTGAACCAGGATGATTTAAATTTGAATTTGAATTTGAATTTAGAAATAATATAAATATTTGATATAATGTTTTCTCAAGGCAATTTTTACATGTTGCTTTCTTTACTTACACTTGGCAAACGTTATTACATGCGTTCGTTTTCAAATAAAAGAGAAAATAAATACCAGAAGAAAAAAAATCGAACGAAAAACATTTCTCTTTCGTTCGTTCCAAATTTCAAATCATGGCTGAAACAAAATTCGAAGGTTTTCCTTCTCCTCTTACTTCAATTCATATTCACGAAGTCGTTCCAGTGAAAAAAAAATCAAATTAACGGCCGATCGCACAGCCTCGTTTCAAGTTCGAATCCTCTGAGTTTTTTTTTCTAAAATAAAAAAAATCGAGTCGAACCAAAGTCGACTCGATCGATTTGCATGAGCAAGCTTGAAGGAGCGTTACAGACGTTGCAACATGGTAGGGCGCAATCGAAGTTATCGGTAAATGGAGGTGCGGTCACATGCCTCGATTCTCTGGAAAGAAGCAGGTTGCATGCGCGCGTTTGCGCGAGGGCAGTGTATCGACATTCAATTGCGTGTGGCATGGCAGTGGTTGTGGCGACGTCTGGAAATCATGGTGAGGGGTTCGCAAGGGCCGATTAAGTCATAAAGCTAAGGTTTCGTTCGATTTGGGGGAAATTCAATTTGAGTGGCTTGCGTAGTCAGGCAGATCGTTCATGGTAAAGGTAACAATTTTAAGTTATTTTTAAATTTATATATATTTATTGTAACGTCCCGCTTTTTCGCACACTTTAAATCGACACACGTGCCAATTCAAACCATACGGAAGGGCGGATTGTTATGGGGTAAATAAGAAAAAAACAGAGAAGAAAAAAAAACTAAATAGAATCTCACAGCGGAAGGATAAAATATAATAATCAAATATACAGTTTACAAATCTGTTTACAAAACCATTTATATAATACATATCAGAGTTACACATACCAATAACAATGCAGCGGAACAGTGTGTAGTGCACTAGTATAAATAATAATAATATAAATCTTCGTCTTCGTCCTCTAGAGCTAAATCTTCCAATCCAAAAACCTTCGGACTGACCCGAGCGAATTTGAAAAGACAAAAACACTCGGTCAAAACTAAAAGATCTTATGTGAGTTAAATTAACAGAAATAAATATGAGTGTAGTAACTCAAGAGATGCTCGGGATTTACATCTCCTAAGGATCCGTTAAACTATTTACTATGTAGTATATTGCGCTATTATAATAGTGTCGATTTGTAAAATAAACTTACTTTTAAATAGTGTTAAGGCTTTACATTTTCCACCTTAACACGTAATAGTCCCAGTAGTTCATCCAATATCATGGTCCCTCCTGATCGGGAAGCCACCAGAGGATACCACACGGGCTACGGGAGAAATCCAAACTCGTACAAGGCGCGATAGGGTAGGTGACACGGCACAACTAGGCAATGCCAGGGTAGATATACAAATTGCTATCCGGGCTGGTGGAAATGCGCAGCACGCAGCTACCGCCCACCTCGAACAAACTCCCCTAAAACAAAAATAAAAGTGGCCACTGAATCAATCCAAAGTCAAAGTATAATATCGAAGAGGAGTGTCCGATCATAGGAATGACCTCATTGGGCCGAGAATCGCTCCAGTTTTAGCCACCTTATGCCAACTCACGGGAGTCGGGTCCATGTATTTACCTTACAGGAAACGCCGCCACCAACCTACTTCATTCTGGAATCTCCACCGCGTACACGGTTAGTCAAAGTGGTTTTCGGTATCGACAGAGAGTATGTCCATATCCGATCCCGGTCTCTTTACCAACCAATCGTTATTATAACAACGCGGTCATTTAAAAATAATTATTCTTTTAAAACCAGAATAAAATATCCATTTCAAAACCATATAATATGATATCATTTCCTTTTAAAACCCAAAACAATATGATGTCATCTTTATTTTCCAATATATTCTTTTCCAAAATCATAGGATTTTCAAAGTAAAATATTTAGAAATCAAAACTCTTGAATATAATATTTTCAAATTATACTATCTTGAAAATCATAACTTTGAAACAAGTTCCATTTCTCAAATGGTTAAATATTAAATTTCCTTTATAAACCAAAATAGATTCCTTAGATTTCACAAATCAATTTCAAATATCGATTTAAACTACCAAATACCATTTCAATTCTTATGTTTCAAAGCTTCAAATATTTCACCATTTCAAAAACAAACTCATTTGTCAAACCCATATATATCAAATTCAATTACTTATTATTCAGACTTGAAATGTTTACATAATGAATTCAATATAATTTAAGTAAAACCTTTAACTTCACATAATTGGAAAATCTTTCAATTTATTAAACTTGATATATTCATTTAAATCAACCTGATATTCATTTAAATCACTTTACACAAAAATCATGTTATAAAAATCATATCCTTTAAAAAAATTAATGTTTATTAAATTTCAATTTAAATTAATATTCATCTTCCAAATCTTATTCTCATTTAAGTCATAAAAACTCTAGAAATTAGATTTTAAATAGATGCTTAATCGTATTTGATCTTAAAAATCAAACTTTATTTTATACTTCAAATCAAATTTATACAAAGCTTAAACCCGAAAATTACTATATATATATATAACTAACTCAATATCCCATAAACCATATATATATATAGCTTTACAAAACCATAAAAACATCCCAAAATATACTATATATATATACCGCGGTGTCTGTATAAAAATTTCTACCCTATGGTCAAGTGATACTGTAACAACCCGCATATTTATCGAGTTTATATTTAAATATTTTATTTAAATATTAAATCGTTAATCGGATTTTGGTCTAAAAAGCTACTTTTTGCAAACGGTCAAATTAGGACTCGAGACCACTTCCATTGAGTTCGAAATGCCGTTTACAATTTTTTAAGTATAAACATCGATAAGTTTGGAGTTAGTGAAATTTCACTAACTTTTCCCGCTTTGGACTTTGGGTTAGTTTGGCCTATTAAGCCCAAGTTCCAACCCTCTTCTCCTCACTCTTCATAAATTTCCTAACTAACCCAAGCTTTGGCATTAATGGTGAAGAGAATGGAAAATTAAAACTCCAATCTCAAATTCAATTGCAACTCCAACATTCAACTCCAAATTCAAGTAGAAGACATTGGATTCAAGCTTTGGATTGCTTCTCCTTGCTTTCAAGCTTCATCTTCATAAATTTTAGTGCAAAGGTGAGATTTTTATCTCACAATTCTAGCCTATAACTATATTAGACTGTTGGGAATGATTCCCTATCACTTTTGCATGCATATTAGCATTTGATTTGGATTGGATTGGGGAAAAACTCCAATTTTTAGCGTTTTGGTGAATTTTCTGCACTTAGGTCGTTTTGGCCATTTTTGGTGCTCGGAGTTAGGTCGCTCGCGACCTAACCCTTAGGTCGCTCGCGAGTTAGCACCATAGGTCGCTGGGCCATCTAAATGCTTGTTCGGTGTTAGGTCGTTCGGGCTTAGGTCGTAGGTCGTATGGACCCTAGGTCGTAGCTCGTTCTGGCCATTTCTAACGTCTTTGGAGTTAGGTCGTATGGACCTTAGGTCGTAGGTCATATTGACCTAGGTCGTAGGTCGCTAGACCCTGTCTCCTTAGGTCGCAAGACCTTGTAAACCGTTAGGTCGCGTGACCTATATCACGTAGGTCGCTGACCCCCTTAAGTCATTAACTCGTTAACACGTACGACTCTTAACCATTATAGGTCGCGTGACCTTTTACTTGACTTAGGTCGTTAGGTCGTAAGACCCTAAGCCGTTTTCCATTAGGTCGCTAGTCCTCATACCAATAGGTCGCTGGACCTTAGGTCGTCCCACATTAGGTCGTTGCTGGCCTTAGGTCGCGTGACCTTGTTTAGACCGTAGGTCGTTAGGTCGTAAGACCTTAGGTCGCCTGACCACTTAGGTCGCTTGACCTATTCAAATGTTAGGTCGCGAGTTCCTTAAGTCGCTCGTCTCTCTTAGGTCGCTTGCTTCTGCTAACTCGCGAACACCACTAGGTCGTTTGACTCCTTAGACCCCTAGGTCGCAACCATTAGGTCGCTCGACCCTATTCCTCTAAGGTCGTTAGACCTCATTTTGTCTTCACTAGGTCGTACCGTTTTGGACAGGGCGCTGCCCCCCGGACCCCCGCGACTTGACCGGGCAGGTCGAACCCCGTAAGTGGTGGCGTTGCCCCCGCATCCCCACCTTGGGGGGTTGCCACCTCCCTTGGAACCCCCCTCCATAGGGTATCTTATCTGAAAAACATTGAGCCGATTTCCTTGGATTTTATTCACATCTCCGTATGCGATCTTTGTGACTGATTGTTTCTACAATTGCTTCTGTGTTTTGTCACTTTATAATATAAAGGTTTCAATACTAGTAGTAAATATCAAAACTCTTTTAACAAACAATTTCAACTCTATTTTTAATAACAAAACTCTTTTCTTAAACCATTTTCCAATCTATTAGTATGTACAAACCTTTACCTCACTCGGATAAGAAATCTAGTTAAACGACTTAGTAAAACAAGTGGTATGAAACGCTTGCGTTCACTTCGTTGGTTAATTCTTGGACTTGTTCGATTGAACCTCTTGTGATAATTTTATTAGTGAAGATTTACAGTTTGTTCGTAAATATTTAAGTTAAGCAAGTGGTGATGGGACATGAAGCTAAACTTCTATATTTACTAGCTTAGTGTAATTGACACTTCTCGTTGATCATGACGATCATTCTGATGATTTAGACTAGCAACTGTGCGATGTCTCTTGTTGCGAGGTTAGACTAGACACGACTTGTGTGATTCCACTCACACATACCTTTTTGCTTTTTCGTTAGTCTGGACCTTAATCTGTGTGATTCCATTCACACATGTGGGGTAGCTCCCCTTGGTCTTCGGACCGTCATGTGATAGGCCTCTTTCTCTTTTCTATGATTTCAGGACTTCTTGCATTGATTTCTAGAATTTATGTCACTGACTTGTTATGAGTACAAGTTTGGGGTATGATGCCCTTTCCGAATCATTGAGAAGATTCTTGTGATATTGATTATCTCTTATTGATTGATCTTCTGTTGATCATTATTTACATACTTATAGTGGTATGTCATTATGGATATTTTATGTTTATGCCAGATATTTTATGTTATATCATGTCATCTGATATTTATACCTAGACTGACCCGTTTATTATTTTCTTAAATAATACTCGGGTCAGACCGAGATGTTACAGGTGCTTCTACTTGACTTCTTCCTAGGGATTCATCACTCTGACTTTTGGCTAACTGTTTAGATTAGCAGTTTTTGTTGTATACACTTGAGATATAGACTCACAGTTGTATTCTTTTGTATAGCACGTGTTGCTATTCTTTTGTATTATCGTGGATCTTGCTGACCACTACTCTGATGTACACTTTCATGTGTTAGTTATATATTCATATCTTCTTCCGCCTTTGTGATATGGATATCTGTGACTGATTTGTGTTATGATTATTTCCATGTTTGTTTTCGAAGATTATTTATAGCCACCGTATGATAAGCAATTACATGGATGGTCGCTCCTCAACAGCCTTATTCTCCATGCTAGTTGACAGCACTACACCATAATGTTCTTGGCTAGTGTGGGTATAGAGGTGGGGCGTCACAGATACGGATGTTTATAATTTCAATCCGCAATTTAAAATAAAATGCGGTTGTATATCATTTCAAACCGCAATCCCGAATAAATGAAATGCATAGCAACTTGCAATTGATAAAATAAATCATCCACTCATCCATCAAATCATACATCCATTTATCACAGTCATCATCCAATTTCAAACAATCATCAATATATAACAGGTGATAAATAATGGTATCAATTATCAGTTTATACTCAAAATAAATTTAATAACTGTTAATTGGCAGTTTATATGCAAAAATAAACGTAAACTTTACTGGCAGTTAATATGAAATAAAATTTAACATAACTATGCCTGGCAGTTAATATGAAATGAATAAATTCTAACTGTCAAATTTATATGCAATAAATAAATAAATTTACAGTTATATTAAATAAATGCGTTTAAACAGAAATAGTGAATAAAACATGCCAAACAGTCATAAAAAAATTTCTACCCATATCTAAATTAATTTAACAAACACAAGAAATTTTAGAAATTGTGAGTGGGTTAAAACACTCACCTTTTTGAATTTAAATCGAATTTAAATCCGATTTAAACCCAAAAATTCGACAGTCTTCAAATCTGTCCAAACCAGCATCAAAAGATCTGGAATTTAATTACGATCCTAACAAAAAAAATCGCGCGTGAAACAGAGTTCGTATGTGGAAGTTAAATGTATTAACGCGTTTGAAAAATCAAAATTAAATTAAATTCAAACAAAATAAACCTACCTATTACCACTTGCCACGTCAGCTCTGCGCACCCCTAGTGACTAATCTCACCAAACCCATGTTCCAATTTCGCAAATAGATGAAGAAATCAAAAAGCCCCAATTCAACCTTTTGGGTTTCGAATTTTACACGTTTGACCGTGATTTCTGGTTGTCTCAAGCTACTATTGCAAAAACAGAGACTGCGCTTAGATCCGTAGATGAAAACTACAACATAATTTTTTTTTTCTTTTTTTCTGAGAACTTTGAACTTTTTTTTTTATTTTTGAAAAGAATTGGATCTGAGATTTGCATCCATTTAGGAAGAGAAAGAATTGAAGAAAATGAACGCACAAATAAAAGAGAATAGATGGAGGCTAGGGTTTATAATTGGGTTTATATAGATAGGTTAGAATTAGATTAGATAGATCTGATAAACAAACGCGCTTAACGATAATTTAAATTAACGTAATAATTACAAATCACCATACTATGAGGACATTTACGTTATTTCCCATTTATTACTTTATTTAACACAACCCTTAATTTACATCTATTGCAATGTTTTCAAATTTAATTGAATGAACTAATTATATCACTCCTAATAATTGTTGTAAGACTCTAAATCCCACATTTGTAAGTATATATTATTTCCACTCAAATGTTATAGATATATACAGAGTATAGGTTTCCGTTAAATCATTATTTATTATATATTCAAATTAACTAAATTCACTATTGAAGTCCGTTTATATTTATTACCAAATATCCATTTACCTTTCCCAATAAATTTGAACCCATTCATTTAATATAACAAATCAAATTTCCATTCACACCTTATTATCAACCCACAATTTATTGCAATTCATTATCTTAGATAGATTTTATACAATTAATATCACTTTACATTAATTTTCTATCAAATGAATACTTATTCATCAATCAATTCAATATTTACTTTTCTTTCCCTCTATTTGATACTTAAACTAGTATACATTTAATGGGTAAACATAACATTGAATTATAATGCATTTCTCATGCATGCTTCATTTCATATAAATTCCTCTTTATTAACTAAGTCACATTAATAAAACAAAATAATTTTTTTTTTATTTCAATCGATTACCAGTCTAGACTTAATATATTAAATAAACGGTTAACCTAAAACGATTGTTACCCCTTTAGCATTCAAATTCACTTACGACTATTATTAACACAATGTTGCCATTTGATTTATATATATGTAAATAAATTATATGAATGGGTAAAATTTTAAAAATTATCTTACCTGCAAATTTACTCACAAACATCCTAAATTACCAACTTGCAATTTATTTTTAATTACTAAATTTGCATTGATTATATCAAGTTGAGATTTAATATGTATTATTTCCTCAAATAAATAAATCTTTGGATTTAAATTCCCAAAACCATAAATTATGTCCTACCATAAATCTATGCTTTTATTATTTTACGTTCAAACTCTCGTTACTCTATAATGAATCACCAAGTAGCGATATCCTAAACTACCATTAATTTATATATCAATCCTTATAACTCAATAAATTTGTCAAATATGAATAACCTTAACAATACTTACACATATTATCTTACTTACAATAATGTAATATTAAACGTTGAATTTCATTTATTTTGCAATACTTCAATTCAATTAATAAATACTGCTCCTATACTTAAATCTATATTAACAAATCGTTAGATTTGGATCGATAGAAATCGGTTTACCAAAGCTTACGTACACATTACGTAAATAAACAACTATATAAATTTGCCACCTATTAGCTCTAAATTTTATTCTTAAGTTTGTTACCTATCAATTTAGATTATACTTCCATCTATAATGAAAATCTAAATCTCCTCTAACTGCATAAATTAGGGCAATTTATTGCAATTGATTTCTCATTAAACTTCATAAATTAACAAATTGAAACCTAAATAAAAACGTTTATTTATTTAAAAATCTTGTTGTTTAATTCAATTGACCTGTAACGACCCAGAATTTTTAGAAATTAAAATTTGAATATTTAATTAATTTTAAATATTAATAAGTGAATTTATAAGTCAAATAAATTTTTATTGGAATTATTGGATTTAATTGAATAATTAAATCGATAATTTAATATGTTAAATTATGGAAATAATTGAAAATATAGTTAAATATGATTGAAAATGATTTGTAAAATTTTATTTTATCATATGGAAGTTAGAACGATATTTTAGAACTTTTAAAATCGAATTAAAAGTTAATTTGTGAAAATTGAATATTTTAATATTAAAATCGACTAGTAAAAATAGTCAATTTTTGAACAGTCTCAGAATTGAACAAAACCAGTTCCATTGGATCCGTAATAGTTAGTTATTACCGGATTTCAATTTTCGTGTCAATCGGAGCTATCGTTTGATCGTGGCAGCTCGAAACGCATCGATTTATTTTTAATTTAAATTTGACGAGTAAAAATAGCCATTTTTCAAAAAGTCTCGGATTTCGACGAAACCAGTTCCATCGGATCCGTAATCTGATATTATTGTAAGGTTTCAAATTTCAAGTCAATTGGATTTACCGTTTGTCCGGTACAAATTAAAACGCCTAGAAAATCGCTTAAATCGGTTTAATTCAAATTGAGCGTTTACAGCCATAACTCGCACATACTTCCGAATTAGCTTCCGAAACCTATTCCATTGTGTTCGGAACGCGGGGTAAACCCTAAAAACGCTGGTTACGGCGCGTAAATCGGAGTTCGGAATTTCCGGATGAATAGTGTTCGAATTTTCTCTATAAATATGCACCACCCTTCACAAAAAAAAAAAAAACCTAATACTAAAACCCTAGCCGCCACCTAACAAATGGATGGCCAGAAATTATCTCCACTTCCTCCCTCAATCACTCACAATCCATCGACAATTAGGCGAAGTGTTCAACTGCAAGGTTGTAGAGGATGGAGAGGGCTTCAGATCCATACGGAGTTGATCGTGTTTGGAGCATCAGAGGGGGAGAAATAGGGGGCCGACGCCTGGGATTTGCACGCGCGTTTCGAGGCATATATGGTGACCGAGCTTGGCATGGTGGTGGCCGTGGGTAGCTGGTGTTATGGGCTACGTGATGGAGGTCATTGATCGTGCTATAGATCGTCGTGGAGGAAGAATTATTTAACCCTAAAATTGTGTTCATGGGTTCATGCTTGCGTATGAAGGCCTGTAGCCAAAACGTGGGGGAGAAGGAGATCATGTGCGGCTGTGATGAGGTGGGCTAGGAATCCAATGGCTCTAATTTATCAAGGTTGTAAATAATAAAGTTAATGTTGTAATTAGTTTATAAAAAATTCGTGAAACTTCAAAAATTCATAACTTTTTCATACGAGGTCGAAAACGCACGAAACCAGTTGCGTTGGAATCGTATGGACGAGCACTACGCGATGGAGTTGGTTTGGAGTCGTTTGGAGTTAGTGAGAATTTTGGGTAAAATTAAACGTCCGTTTAATTTTATTCGAAATAAATAGCTGAAACGGAAATTAAAATCAAGGTGAGAACTTCTCACTCAATCGAATCAGTTTCGATTTTATTTTAAATAGTTAGATTTAAAATATTTGAATGCATGTTTGAGTGTTGATTGATATCTATTGATTGTTAAAATAGACATTATACACCGTTAGTAAGCGGATGTTATTTATTAAAAACATATACCGCGAATATTTCATAAACAGTGAAATTGGTATTATAAATAATATCAATATATATATATTGGCATATGTATATATTGCAGTTGATTGATTTCCCGTATTTTTTAGCGGATGAGACCCTATTGCGCCGTTATTAAGCGGATAATATTTAATAAGAACATATACCGCGATAATTTCGTACTGGAGCGAAATTGGTATTGTGCTAATGTTTTTGGATGCAGGAAACAGGTTGGAGGGATCCAACTGGATTCCTCAACAGTTTTTATTTGATTTCAGATATTTTGATATTTGATGGATTATCATATTGATATATGATATCGTTGTAGTCGTGATTGACTATTTGGTGTGTAGCATCATTGGATCCAGATTTTGGAATTTTAAAATGATTTATAAAGTGATTTTTGAAAATATACTATATGTTTGGAATTTGATCTATTTTAAATAAATAAACGTTATAATTTTTATGTTATAAAAATTATGATTTTTAAGAAATATAGTTAAAAGCTGATTTTTGAAAATAAGGAATTAATGACTTTATAAAATAGTTAAATTGGGAAATTTGAATTTATTGTGAAAGGTTAAATAAAGGATTCATAAAATTTAATTATTTTATAAATCAAGAGAATGATGAGATTATAAAGGAAATTAAAGACGTTTTAAAATAATAATATAAATTGATTTATATTAAGAGATTTATAAATGGATATTTATAAATTGAAATATAGACATTATAAAACGAGTTTTTATAAGTGTTTGAATGAAGTGAAAATGAATTTCATAAATAAGTGAAATTTATAGAATTATAAACTGTGAAGTTATAAAAGAAATTTATAAATAGTAAGATTTATAAATTTCGTGAAATTATTTGAAGAATAGATTGGTTAAATAAATGGATCTTATAAGTTATAAGATTTATAAATTGGAAAGTCTTTAAAAAAGAACGATTTTATAACATAATCGTTTTATAAGTATTTAACTTATAATATGAACGTTTAGTTTATAATTAAGTTATAAACTGGAATAGGTTAATAAAAGAATTTATAAAAAGGAAGTTTTTATAAATAAATAGAAATGGAATTCATAAACGATGTTTTATAAATTCGCAAATGACTTATTTTGATAAGAAAATTGTTGGAACCTATTAAAGGAGTTATATTCACATTTTTGAATAGTGAATAACCCTTTGAATTAAAACGAATAAAAGGATGAGATTTCTTAATGAAGTTTATTCACATTTTTGAATAGTGAATAACACGTTAAAGAAAATGGTTTGAATGTGAATGTTTTAAATAGAATTAAAACGATCTAACGAAGTTTTAATTGTGTTGAGATTCGAAACCATAGATTTCAACATTTATTGTTGAAATAGACGTTTTCGAGAAATAAAAGGAAATGGTGGACTATAACACTGTTGTTATAGTAAATGATTTCCGAAAGGAAATATTTTGTATAGTATTGGGATTTATATATCTATTTTAATTTCGAATCCCTATACGAGTGATTTTGGGTTGTCGTAACGATGTTTTGCGTAACATTCGTTTTGGCCCAAATAAATATGTTTAAGAGAATGATTTCCTGAAAGAATAAAATATATACTAAATTTCGATTTAGGTATATTGAATATTTTCTAAGTGTTGAAAATAAATAAAATTTGTGAATTACTTATGAATGTATAAGTATGGAAATGTTTTTCCAGTGTGAAATGAAACGTTTAGAGGATTTATCTTTTTGAAGATAAATTGAAAATTAATAATTGAAATCGTAAATTCATAAATACTTTGGAATGTAAATTCACTATTGAATTTATAAAAGAAAGTGGAATTGGTTTAAAAATAAATATTGATTTATTTTTGAAATGTTGAAATAATATATCTAGTAAAGATATTTTGGAAAATAAATAATTTGGAAAATTATTTGGAAACTGGTGATGTGTGCATATCCAGTGATAGTTCAATAACCGACTATCAATATTTCCCTTTGAATGGGTAATTGATGTGATTTGTTTGAATGTGAATGCTACACTTATTTTTGAATAAGCGCTCACTATTTGGGTTAACCGGGAAAGGACCATGGGGTCGTATAACCCATTCCGAATATGTGATACCTCGTTGTGAATTGCATTGAAGATCGGTGTTGAAGACCCGGTATTTGCGAGAGCGATAGGATGACCTGTCGATTGTCTCTGCACTGAGTTGCAACGGTATAGAGACTCCCTAAGTGATGGGAAATCCGATCAGGATTGTGAATATCCGGATTGCAAGGACTTCTTTGTAAGTGCCTTCGGTTTTGTTCGATCCCTGAACAGACTTGTATGGATTGTGTGTCTGACATTACGAGTTGAGATATAAAGCCGATTTATTTCAAATATATTTCTGTTGGTGGCGGAGAATTTATTCTTTTAGCTTAACACCCTTCTCTGAGACGTACGAGCTCAGAGGTTATATAGTTGAATGTTATCAGCGATATATTCCTAATTTGGTAATGTGACATGCTGAGTGATGCTGAAATATCATTGTGTTGATTATTGTGATAGGATCGTTTATTTGATCGTCTATCTTAGTGATCATTGTGTTGATCATTTGTTGACCCAAAGCATGGCTTTTGTATAAAGTATGTTTTTGTGGACGTGACTTCGTCGAACCTCACACCCCGGAAATGGTCAAAACAGGAAAGATGCGGCAAGGTTATGAGGGGTAGCTCCCTTTAGGGTATGTACATTTCCTTCTGGATAGAGGCGGTATCATGGTATGGAGCCCAAATATTTAACCTATGTGGTTACTACGAATTTATTACTTTGTGGTTGTTGGTTTTCGGGATCCCGTGAGAAAGGTCGTTTACGATCGGGGAATGGCGTGCTCGTGTCAGTAGTTACCCAGTTAGGGGTAACCCGGCCTTGTGTTGGCAGAGTTCCGGTTTGGTTCTCGGGGATGTCTTTCCAGAGGCATTCTCATGTGGCAATGGGAAGTTCCTTGGCCTGACCATTTGTTGGAAATCCAAAGAAACAATACGTGACTTGTACGGTTTTAGTTGTAGAACCTGCTTCCTCAGGAAGTAGCTATAGTAGGCATAATATAATGGTACCTATGCTGGCTAAGATTTATATTCTACTTTCGAAATGAATTTCTTCTACACTATGCACTAATAATAATATCAAAATTGATTTGATTTTAATGCGTATCAAGCATCTTTGACTATCATAAGGAGAAATCTTCTCCAAGTCTGCGTTTGCATTGTGTGTGAGGCAGGAGGTCTTATGGTAGTCTCATTTTTAAAAGCATTGCGAATTAAAATAAAAATATTCTTCTATTTTGTTTTCAAAGATAAATAAACTGTTTTGAGTTCTCGCACCAGTCACATGACTGACTTGGAGTTTATTGTTTTCCTTCCTAAACTCTGGGTGCCCACCAATTTCCACATGGGCAGTCAAAGAGTTAAGGTTTATCAGGATATTTTGGATATTCTGGAGTTGCTGGAGGCAAGCTGGATGGCATGGCGTATTACTAGTTATATAGTATTTCTTTTTCCGCTGCACTGTTTGTTGTTGTTGTTGTACACTCTGATGATATGATGTAATGAAATGTAATGTATAAAATGTAATAACTGATATAGTTCTTGTTTAAAGATTATTCATTTATTATTATATGTTGTTCCGCTGCGAATTGTGAGATTCTGATGTTGTTCTGTTGTTTTCTATTCCGTTCTATGTTTTCAAAATTTTCTTTCTTTTCTTCTGTTTTTCTTTTTCCTCTATTCTCTTTTTCTTCTATTTTAAAATTTTCTATCTTTTCTTTTTTCCTTCTATCTTTTTCTCTCTTCTTCTTTCTTTTCTTGCTTTTTTAAAACCCATAACTATTCGGTTTTTCGGCAACGAAAAATCGCGTACGTTACATTTGGTATCAGAGCTTATGGTTAAGCGACAACCATGGTTTTGTTGGGTATAATTCATTAGAGATAGAGTCAGCAGTACTCTAGAATGAGTTTGAGTGTAATAATAGCTATGAGAGCGTATTTGTTAGTGAATATAAAAATTGTTTTATATTGTGATGATTGGTTTGTTGAGTGGTATATAGATTCTGGTTAATACGAGTAATTAACGTTGTTGATAGGGATCTCTAAACACTTGAATAAAACAATTCGACACAGTATTGATTTTTAAATTGGGTAAACGAAATAATTTTACCTTGATTATATTTTTATATATAAAGGAATAATTTTTCAGAATTATTAAAGTGTATATAAGTTGATTGTTTAGTTGTTTGAATAATCTAAATAAAGGAATTTGGTTATAAATTGATATACATTGGTTGTTATATGATTGATAGTTGATTGATTGTAAATAAAATTCATTAAGAATTAATGAAATTGAAAGCTAAAGTAATTGAAATTCAAATTAGAAGTAAATAAATTTGAATAGAATTGAATTTGATTTGGAAGTGAACCAACTTGTGAATTAGTGAATGCAAACTAATTAAAAGTGAATAAGAATGAACGTTAGTAAAAAAATCCAATGTTAATGAATCTAATGTGATTTAAATTGAAAACCATTTCATTGAATATTAATGAGAATGTAAATGAACATTTATTGATTATGGATTATAGTTGGTTGATGTTTGCATTTGTTGCTTCAGTTGCATTTGCTATGTTGATATATATAGTTATTATGTTACTATATGTTGTATATCGATACTATTGTCTACATGCATGTTCTCATGTTGTTTGTAGAGTGATTAGTAGGTGCGGATCGCGTTTGCTTCGCATTCGGAGCTCGCTTTTGCGCTATATTAGCCATATATGCTTGCTAATAAAATATAAGGTACATATCTCGGATTAAATATCGTACTTTTACACTTTTTTCCCTGCGGGATGCCTCATTACTTGATGAGATGTATATTTGTGATATATATACTGTCATTTTTTTTTTCGGATCGAGCCGCGCAAAGGAGACTATGGCGAATTTTTCCGGAAATTTAAGGCGTTAGAAAATTTTTGAGAAAAATTGGAAAGTTTTGAAAACTTTAACTTTGATTTAGAATTGAAAGTTAAACAATAGTAGTTGTTTTTGAAAAGATAACTAAGTATAATTTTGAAAACTTAGTAAAGATTTGTAAGAAGTTTAACTATGAATTTTTGGAAAATTAATAGATTCTGTAACTTTTCTTACTTATAATTTCGAGGACGAAATTCTTTTAAGTGGGGAAGATTGTAACGACCCAGAATTTTTAGAAATTAAAATTTGAATATTTAATTAATTTTAAATATTAATAAGTGAATTTATAAGTCAAATAAATTTTTATTGGAATTATTGGATTTAATTGAATAATTAAATCGATAATTTAATATGTTAAATTATGGAAATAATTGAAAATATAGTTAAATATGATTGAAAATGATTTGTAAAATTTTATTTTATCATATGGAAGTTAGAATGATATTTTAGAACTTTTAAAATCGAATTAAAAGTTAATTTGTGAAAATTGAATATTTTAATATTAAAATCGACTAGTAAAAATAGTCAATTTTTGAACAGTCTCAGAATTGAACGAAACCAGTTCCATTGGATCCGTAATAGTTAGTTATTACCGGATTTCAATTTTCGTGTCAATCGGAGCTATCGTTTGATCGTGGTAGCTCGAAACGCATCGATTTATTTTTAATTTAAATTTGACGAGTAAAAATAGCCATTTTTCAAAAAGTCTCGGATTTCGACGAAACCAGTTCCATCGGATCCGTAATATGATATTATTGTAAGGTTTCAAATTTCAAGTCAATTGGATTTACCGTTTGTCCGGTACAAATTAAAACGCCTAGAAAATCGCTTAAATCGGTTTAATTCAAATTGAGCGTTTACAGCCATAACTCGCACATACTTCCGAATTAGCTTCCGAAACCTGTTCCATTGTGTCCGAAACGCGGGGTAAACCCTAGAAACGCTGGTTACGGCGCGTAAATCGGAGTTCGGAATTTCCGGATGAATAGTGTTCGAATTTTCTCTATAAATATGCACCACCCTTCACAAAAAAAAAAAAAAAACCTAATACTAAAACCCTAGCCGCCACCTAACAAATGGATGGCCAGAAATTATCTCCACTTCCTCCCTCAATCACTCACAATCCATCGACAATTAGGCGAAATGTTCAACTGCAAGATTGTAGAGGATGGAGAGGGCTTCAGATCCATACGGAGTTGATCGTGTTTGGAGCATCGAAGGGGGAGAAATGGGGGGCCGACGCCTGGGATTTGCGCGCGCGTTTCGAGGCATATATGGTGACCGAGCTTGGCATGGTGGTGGCCGTGGGTAGCTGGTGTTATGGGCTACGTGATGGAGGTCATTGATTGTGCTATAGATCGTCGTGGAGGAAGAATTATTTAACCCTAAAATTGTGTTCATGGGTTCATGCTTGCGTATGAAGGCCTGTAGCCAAAACGTGGGGGAGAAGGAGATCATGTGCGGCTGTGATGAGGTGGGCTAGGAATCCAATGGCTCTAATTTATCAAGGTTGTAAATAATAAAGTTAATGTTGTAATTAGTTTATAAAAAATTCGTGAAACTTCAAAAATTCATAACTTTTTCATACGAGGTCGAAAACGCGCGAAACCAGTTGCGTTGGAATCGTATGGACGAGCACTACGCGATGGAGTTGGTTTGGAGTCGTTTGGAGTTAGTGAGAATTTTGGGTAAAATTAAACGTCCGTTTAATTTTATTCGAAATAAATAGCTGAAACGGAAATTAAAATCAAGGTGAGAACTTCTCACTCAATCGAATTAGTTTCGATTTTATTTTAAATAGTTAGATTTAAAATATTTGAATGCATGTTTGAATGTTGATTGATATCTATTGATTGTTAAAATAGACATTATACGCCGTTAGTAAGCGGATGTTATTTATTAAAAACATATACCGCGAATATTTCATAAACAGTGAAATTGGTATTATAAATAATATCAATATATATATATTGGCATATGTATATATTGCAGTTGATTGATTTCCCGTATTTTTTAGCGGATGAGACCCTATTGCGCCGTTATTAAGCGGATAATATTTAATAAGAACATATACCGCGATAATTTCGTACTGGAGCGAAATTGGTATTGTGCTAATGTTTTTGGATGCAGGAAATAGGTTGGAGGGATCCAACTGGATTCCTCAACAGTTTTTATTTGATTTCAGATATTTTGATATTTGATGGATTATCATATTGATATATGATATCGTTGTAGTCGTGATTGACTATTTGGTGTGTAGCATCATTGGACCCAGATTTTGGAATTTTAAAATGATTTATAAAGTGATTTTTGAAAATATACCATATGTTTGGAATTTGATCTATTTTAAATAAATAAACGTTATAATTTTTATGTTATAAAAATTATGATTTTTAAGAAATATAGTTAAAAGCTGATTTTTGAAAATAAGGAATTAATGACTTTATAAAATAGTTAAATTGGGAAATTTGAATTTATTGTGAAAAGTTAAATAAAGGATTCATAAAATTTAATTATTTTATAAATCAAGAGAATGATGAGATTATAAAGGAAATTAAAGACGTTTTAAAATAATAATATAAATTGATTTATATTAAGAGATTTATAAATGGATATTTATAAATTGAAATATAGACATTATAAAACGAGTTTTTATAAGTGTTTGAATGAAGTGAAAATGAATTTCATAAATAAGTGAAATTTATAGAATTATAAACTGTGAAGTTATAAAAGAAATTTATAAATAGTAAGATTTATAAATTTCGTGAAATTATTTGAAGAATAGATTGGTTAAATAAATGGATCTTATAAGTTATAAGATTTATAAATTGGAAAGTCTTTAAAAAAGAACGATTTTATAAAATAATCGTTTTATAAGTATTTAACTTATAATATGAACGTTTAGTTTATAATTAAGTTATAAACTGGAATAGGTTAATAAAAGAATTTATAAAAAGGAAGTTTTTATAAATAAATAGAAATGGAATTTATAAACGATGTTTTATAAATTCGCAAATGACTTATTTTGATAAGAAAATTGTTGGAACCTATTAAAGGAGTTATATTCACATTTTTGAATAGTGAATAATCCTTTGAATTAAAACGAATAAAAGGATGAGATTTCTTAATGAAGTTTATTCACATTTTTGAATAGTGAATAACACGTTAAAGAAAATGGTTTGAATGTGAATGTTTTAAATAGAATTAAAACGATCTAACGAAGTTTTAATTGTGTTGAGATTCGAAACCATAGATTTCAACATTTATTGTTGAAATAGACGTTTTCGAGAAATAAAAGGAAATGGTGGACTATAACACTGTTGTTATAGTAAATGATTTCCGAAAGGAAATATTTTGTATAGTATTGGGATTTATATATCTATTTTAATTTCGAATCCCTATACCAGTGATTTTGGGTTGTCGTAACGATGTTTTACGTAACATTCGTTTTGGCCCAAATAAATATGTTTAAGAGAATGATTTCCTGAAAGAATAAAATATATACTAAATTTCGATTTAGGTATATTGAATATTTTCTAAGTGTTGAAAATAAATAAAATTTGTGAATTACTTATGAATGTATAAGTATGGAAATGTTTTTCCAATGTGAAATGAAACGTTTAGAGGATTTATCTTTTTGAAGATAAATTGAAAATGAATAATTGAAATCGTATATTCATAAATACTTTGGAATGTAAATTCACTATTGAATTTATAAAAGAAAGTGGAATTGGTTTAAAAATAAATATTGATTTATTTTTGAAATGTTGAAATAATATATCTAGTAAAGATATTTTGGAAAATAAATAATTTGGAAAATTATTTGGAAACTGGTGATGTGTGCATATCCAGTGATAGTTCAATAACCGACTATCAATATTTCCCTTTGAATGGGTAATTGATGTGATTTGTTTGAATGTGAATGCTACACTTATTTTTGAATAAGCGCTCACTATTCGGGTTAACAGGGAAAGGACCATGGGGTCGTATAACCCATTCCGAATATGTGATACGTCGTTGTGAACTGCATTGAAGATCGGTGTTGAAGACCCGGTATTTGAGAGAGCGATAGGATGACCTGTCGATTGTCTCTGCACTGAGTTGCAATGGTATAGAGACTCCCTAAGTGATGGGAAATCCGATCAGGATTGTGAATATCCGGATTGCAAGGACTTCTTTGTAAGTGCCTTCGGTTTTGTTCGATCCCGGAACAGACTTGTATGGATTGTGTGTCTGACATTACAAGTTGAGATATAAAGCCGATTTCTTTCAAATATATTTCTGTTGGTGGCGGAGAATTTATTCTTTTAGCTTAACACCCTTCGCTGAGACGTACGAGCTCAGAGGTTATATAGTTGAATGTTATCAGCGATATATTCCCAATTTGGTAATGTGACATGCTGAGTGATGCTGAAATGATCATTGTGTTGATTATTGTGATAGGATCGTTTATTTGATCGTCTATCTTAGTGATCATTGTGTTGATCATTTGTTGACCCAAAGCATGGCTTTTGTATAAAGTATGTTTTTGTGGACGTGACTTCGTCGAACCTCACACCCCGGAAATGGTCAAAACAGGAAAGATGCGGCAAGGTTATGAGGGGTAGCTCCCTTTAGGGTATGTACATTTCCTTCTGGATAGAGGTGGTATCATGGTATGGAGCCCAGATATTTAACCTATGTGGTTACTACGAATTTATTACTTTGTGGTTGTTGGTTTTCGGGATCCCGTGAGAAAGGTCGTTTACGATCGGGGAATGGCATGCTCGTGTCAGTAGTTACCCAGTTAGGGGTAACCCAGCCTTGTGTTGGCAGAGTTCCGGTTTGGTTCTCGGGGATGTCTTTCCAGAGGCATTCTCATGTGGCAATGGGAAGTTCCTTGGCCTGACCATTTGTTGGAAATCCAAAGAAACAATACGTGACTTGTACGGTTTTAGTTGTAGAACCTGCTTCCTCAGGAAGTAGCTATAGTAGGCATAATATAATGGTACCTATGCTGGCTAAGATTTATATTCTACTTTCGAAATGAATTTCTTCTACACTATGCACTAATAATAATATCAAAATTGATTTGATTTTAATGCGTATCAAGCATCTTTGACTATTATAAGGAGAAATCTTCTCCAAGTCTGCGTTTGCATTGTGTGTGTGGCAGGAGGTCTTATGGTAGTCTCATTTTTAAAAGCATTGCGAATTAAAATAAAAATATTCTTCTATTTTGTTTTCAAAGATAAATAAACTGTTTTGAGTTCTCGCACCAGTCACATGACTGACTTGGAGTTTATTGTTTTCCTTCCTAAACTCTGGGTGCCCACCAATTTCCACACGGGCAGTCAAAGAGTTAAGGTTTATCAGGATATTTTGGATATTCTGGAGTTGCTGGAGGCAAGCTGGATGGCATGGCGTATTACTAGTTATATAGTATTTCTTTTTCCGCTGCACTGTTTGTTGTTGTTGTTGTACACTCTGATGATATGATGTAATGAAATGTAATGTATAAAATGTAATAACTGATATAGTTCTTGTTTAAAGATTATTCATTTATTATTATATGTTGTTCCGCTGCGAATTGTGAGATTCTGATGTTGTTCTGTTGTTTTCTATTCCGTTCTATGTTTTCAAAATTTTCTTTCTTTTCTTCTGTTTTTCTTTTTCCTCTATTCTCTTTTTCTTCTATTTTAAAATTTTCTATCTTTTCTTTTTCCTTCTATCTTTTTCTCTCTTCTTCTTTCTTTTCTTGCTTTTTTAAAACCCATAACTATTCGGTTTTTCGGCAACGAAAAATCGCGTACGTTACATTCAATCACGGATATAATTTACATTGTTCTCCAATTATTACTTAAATACATCACACAACGTTAAATCTATATTCAGTATAATTTGTTACCAAAATTAATTTAACGAAAACAATTACGCCCTTAAAATTTCTCTTCATTCATTAATTGCTAATTGTTATTCAATTAAACCCATTCATTTGATTTCCCTATTATGCATCAATTATAAACCCATCATCTTAAAGGTGATGTCTACATTTTATACTATAAATTTACCCTTTTATATTCCAATATCAATGAATGCTCACATACAAATTTAGATCTTAACTCCAATTAATTATTCCATTTAATCCATTGATTTATTAACTTTAGTTACTGCAATTCATTGTCTTACATAAATTTGAATCTATTTCCAAATTTTCACTATTCCAATCAATTGAAATATAAAATTAAATTTGTAAAAATTTAATTACCCTTGATCCAACAAATTTCAACATTCTCTTTCATGTAAACAAATAAGATTTATGTTTCTTCCTAAATTTAAATTAGGAATCCTATAATTTAATTCATTTTAAACATCGAATTTACACGGGTCGTTACACTCTCCCTCACTCAAAACTTTTCGTCCGCGAAAAGGAAAAGAAGGAAAAGAAGAATTAAATACAATACATCTTATTCAAAATATTTAACTTATAAACAATTAAATTTACAAAATTAATTACTTTAAATAAGATATCCTAATTTATAAATATTTAATCCTTTATATTTAGATTATTAAAGTTTGGAAAAACATTTTCAAAATATTTCTAAGATACTGCAATTTCTTATATAATCCAAAGGGTTACAATTTATATAAAGTGAAATATTTAAGTGGTTTCAATCCTAACAACAAATCAACACAACAACCATCAGTTCAACAAACAGTATACGCACACATACAAAACAACCATTAAATTAAACAAACAAATAGTTGTTCGGGTTCAAAACTTTTAAATTGTTCGGAATGAAGAATAACTACTAGCGCATCATTTACTCAACAGTCTTGGATAAAACCAAATAGATTATTCATTCACCCCAAATCAAATTTTAAAGTACCCTTGCCCAGACAACCATCAAAAACAAATTCAAACAACAATCAACTTAACTTATTAATAATTTCATCTCATACCTTTGTTATTTGATTTTCTCTTTTTCTTTAAACCACATAAATTTTCCTTTTATAATTTATATTTATTTCTAACAAACTTTAAATTTTATTTTCTCATTCCGTGGTTGTTTCATTTATTTGTACTTATTACTTACAGTTATTCATTTTCATTTATTCGGGTCATGTAAGTTTCTTTTATTTGTATTATATTTAATGCACTTCTCAATTTCAATCATTTATTTAATGCTTACATTTCTATTATAATTAATTATAGTAACCCTTTTTTAATTACACTTAAATTCTTAACCTTATAATATCCGTTCTCATAAGTAAAGGATTTTATTAATTCATTCACTAACGTTTTGCAGTCATTTATTTCTCTTTTTACTTAAAATTTCTCAATTCCATTAAATAAGGTCATGCCAGTTTCCCCCCTTTCTCACTATAATTATTCATTTATTTATTATCGCATGACCTCATTTAGTTACCCTTTAATTACTTAAGTTTAAATCATCTATTTGCCATACTTACATTTAATTATATTTACTTGGTAAAATTTCAATTAGTACTTAAGTTTAAACATTAAATTCTCATTTATAATAGCAAACTCATTGAATACTTCATTACCTACTTTTACTTGCACAATTTCATTACATTCCCTATTAAACATTTCAACTTTTAATATTTGGTAAGTTATATATGTTTTTAAAGAATATACTTGAAAGTTATACAAGTTTCTCATTTCCTATGGTAAATTTAACATTTAATAACAATATTCTTTTTTTCATAAGTTATAATTTCAACTTTCATTTAAGACCATTTTTAACCTATCATTAAATCTCTTATTTCCTTTAGAGGTTTTAATTTATTAATTACCTATGTTTCGATTCACTACAATAATTGAAACAATTAATTAATGGAAATTTAAGAATTTAATACCGGGTTAAATTTTCACTTTATTTTAAAATAATAGATAGACATATTCTTACAACTTATATATCTCTAATTATTTTAAAACAATTTAAAATTTAGATATTTTAAAAATGAATCTGTAGTAGAATTTACTACAGTGGGCTTTCCCCTTCGAAACTCGAAAATGAAAGTCGATGATGCGGCCGCCATCACCGAAATTATTTTCCAACGACAAAGAGGAAAGTAAAAAACTGTTTCTTCAAAATCTTCTTTAAAAAAATTCTTCCGAATTATATTGAAATATTTATATCAGAAAATACTTATAAGCAATATTATTATATTCCAAAATTTATTCGAAAGAAATTTCAAAACCCCGGAACTTAAGTTCTAAATTTCCAAATTTCATTCATCTTATTTTTCAATCTTATTTCTATTATTATTATACACTTTAATACCTAACAACCAATCTATTGCAGCCAAATATATCTTTATAAAATATTTTTATATATAGAAAATAAAATAGGCAAAGTTATTTCATTCACCTATATTAAAACAAATATTATGTCAGTCTGTCCTATTAAGTGTTTAGAAATGCCTATTGATGTCACAGCATCCTATGCACCAACCAAGATTTATAAATACAAAACAAAATAGATTAACACAATATAAAACCATTTATAACACTAACAAATACACTTTCTCATATATGTACACTCAGCGACTCCCATAGGGTATTACTACCCTATTAGTAAAGAGTCAAACCCCACAAAGCTAAGGTTTATCGCTAAACCAAAGCTCTGATACCAAATGTAACGTCCCGCTTTTTCGCACACTTTAAATCGACACACGTGCCAATTCAAACCATACGGAAGGGCGGATTGTTATGGGATAAATAAGAAAAAACAGAGAAGAAAAAAAAAACTAAACAAAATCTCACAGCGGAAGGATAAAATATAATAATCAAATATACAGTTTATAAATCTGTTTACAAAACCATTTATATAATACATATCAGAGTTACACATACCAATAACAATGCAGCGGAACAGTGTGTAGTGCACCAGTATAAATAATAATAATAATATAAATCTTCGTCTTCGTCCTCTAGAGCTAAATCTTCCAATCCTGAAACGCTCGGACTGACCCGAGCGAATTTGAAAAGACAAAAACAATCGAGTTAGAACTAAAAGATCTTATGTGAGTTAAATTAACAGAAATAAATATGAGTGCAGTAACTCAAGAGATGCTCGGGATTTACATCTCCTAAGGATCCGTTAAACTATTTACTATGTAGTATATTGCGCCAATATAATAGTGTCTATTTGTAAAATAAACTTACTTTTAAATAGTGTTAAGGCTTTACATTTTCCACCTTAACACGTAATAGTCCCAGTAGTCCATCCAATATCATGGTCCCTCCTGATCGGGAAGCCACCAGAGGATACCACACGGGCTACGGGAGAAATCCAAACTCGTACAAGGCACGATAGGGTAGGTGACACGGCACAACTAGGCAATGCCAGGGTAGATATACCAATTGCTATCCGGGCTGGTGTAAACGCGCAGCGCGCAGCTACCGCCCACCTCGAACAAACTCCCCCAAAACAAAAATAAAAGTGGCCACTGAATCAATCCAAAGTCAAAGTATAATATCGAAGAGGAGTGTCCGATCAGAGGAATGACCTCATTGGCCCGAGAATCGCTCCTGTTTTAGCCACCTTATGCCAACTCACGGGAGTCGGGTCCATGTATTTACCTTACAGGAAACGCCGCCACCAACCTACTTCATTCTGAAATCTCCACCGCGTACACGGTTAGTCAAAGTGGTTTTCGGTATCGACAGAGAGTATGTCCATATCCGATCCCGGTCTCTTTGCCAACCAATTGTTATTATAACACCGCGGTCATTTAAAAATAATTATTCTTTTAAAACCAAAATAAAATATCCATTTCAAAACCATATAATATGATATCATTTCCTTTTAAAACCCAAAACAATATGATATCATCTTTATTTTCCAATATATTCTTTTCCAAAATCATAGGATTTTCAAAGTAAAATATTTAGAAATCAAAACTCTTGAATATAATATTTTCAAATTATACTATCTTGAAAATCATAACTTCGAAACAAGTTCCATTTCTCAAATGGTTAAATATTAAATTTCCTTTATAAACCAAAATAGATTCTTTAGATTTCACAAATCAATTTCAAATATCGATTTAAACTACCAAATACCATTTCAATTCTTATGTTTCAAAGCTTTAAATATTTCACCATTTCAAAAACAAACTCATTTGACAAACCCATATATATCAAATTCAATTACTTATTATTCAGACTTGAAATGTTTACATAATGAATTCAATATAATTTAAGTAAAACCTTTAACTTCACATAATTGGAAAATCTTTCAATTTATTAAACTTGATATATTCATTTAAATCAACCTGATATTCATTTAAATCACTTTACACAAAAATCAAGTTATAAAAATCATATCCTTTAAAAAAATTAATTTTTATTAAATTTCAATTTAACTTAATATTCATCTTCCAAATCTTATTCTCATTTAAGTCATAAAAACTCCAGAAATTAGATTTTAAATAAATGCTTAACGTATTTGATCTTAAAAATCAAACTTTATTTTATACTTCAAATCAAATTTATACAAAGCTTAAACTCGAAAATTACTATATATATATATATATAACTAATTCAATATCCCATAAACCATATATATATATATAGCTTTACAAAACCATAAAAACATTCCAAAATATTATATATATATATATATATATATACCGTGGTGCATGTATAAAACTTTCTACCCTATGGTCAAGTGATACGGATGTTTATCATTTCAATCCGCAATTTAAAATAAAATGCGGTTGTATATCATTTCAAACCACAATCCCGAATAAATGAAATGCATAGCAACTTGCAATTGATAAAATAAATCATCCATTCATCCATCAAATCATACATCCATTTATCACAGTCATCATCCAATTTCAAACAATCATCAATATACAACGGGTGATAAATAATGGTATCAATTATCAGTTTATACTCGAAATAAATTTAATAACTGTTAATTGGCAGTTTATATGCAAAAATAAACGTAAACTTAACTGGCAGTTAATAAGAAATAAAAATTAACATAATTATGCCTAGCAATTAATATGAAATGAATAAATTCTAACTGTCAAATTTATATGCAATAAATAAATAAATTTACAGTTATATTAAATAAATGCGTTTAAACAGAAATAGTGAATAAAACATGCCAAACAGTCATAAAAAAAATTCTTCCCATACCTAAATTAATTTAACAAACACAAGAAATTTTAGAAATTGTGAGTGGGTTAAAACACTCACCTTTTTGAATTTAAATCGAATTTAAATCCGATTTAAACCCATAATTTCGACGGTCTCCAAATCTGTCCAAACCAGCATCAAAAGATCTGGAATTTAATTATGATCCTAACAAAAAAGATCGCGCGTGAAACGGAGTTCGTATGTGGAAGTTAAATGTATTAACGCGTTTGAAAAATCAAAATTAAATTAAATTCAAACAAAATAAACCTACCTATTACCACTTGCCACGTCAGCTCTGCGCACCCCTAGTGACTAATCTCACCAAACCCATGTTCCAATTTCGCAAATAGATGAAGAAATCAAAAAGCCCCAATTCAACCTTTTGGGTTTCGAATTTTACACGTTTGACCGTGATTTCTGGTTGTCTCAAGCGACTATTGCAAAAACAGAGACTGCGCTTAGATCCGTAGATGAAAACTACAACATAAATTTTTTTTCTTTTTTTCTGAGAACTTTGAACTTTTTTTTTTGATTTTTGAATAGAATTGGATCAGAAATTTGCATCCATTTAGGAAGAGAAAGAATTAAAAAAAATGAACGCACAAATAAAAGAGAATAGATGGAGGCTAGGGTTTATAATTGGGTTTATATAGATAGGTTAGAATTAGAGTAAATGGATCTGATAAACAAACGCGCTTAACGATAATTTAAATTAACGTAATAATTACAAATCACCATACTATGAAGACATTTACGTTATTTCCCATTTATTACTTTATTTAACACAACCCTTAATTTACATCTATTGCAATGTTTTCAAATTTAATTGAATGAACTAATTATATCACTCCTAATAATTGTTGTAAGACTCTAAATCCCACATTTGTAAGTATATATTATTTCCACTCAAATATTATAGATATATACAGAGTATAGGTTTCCGTTAAATCATTATTTATTATATATTCAAATTAACTAAATTCACTATTGAAGTCCGTTTATATTTATTACCAAATATCCATTTACCTTTCCCAATAAATTTGAATCCATTCATTTAATATAACAAATCAAATTTCCATTCACACCTTATTATCAACCCACAATTTATTGCAATTCATTATCTTAGATAGATTTTATACAATTAATATCACTTTACATTAAATTTCTATCAAATGAATACTTATTCATCAATCAATTCAATATTTACTTTTCTTTCTCTCTATTTGATACTTAACCTAGTATACATTTAATGGGTAAACATAACATTGAATTATAATGCATTACTCATGCATGCTTCATTTCATATAAATTCCTCTTTATTAACTAAGTCACATTAACAAAACAAAATAATTTTTTTTTTATTTCAATCGATTACCAGTCTAGACTTAATATATTAAATAAATGGTTAACTTAAAACGATTGTTACCCCTTTAGCATTCAAATTCACTTACGACTATTATTAACACAATGTTGCCATTTGATTTATATATATTTAAATAAATTATATGAATGGGTAAAACTTTAAAAATTATCTTACCTGCAAATTTACTCACAAACATCCTAAATTACCAACTTGCAATTTATTTTTAATTACTAAATTTGCATTGATTATATCAAGTTGAGATTTAATACGTATTATTTCCTCAAATAAATAAATCTTTGGATTTAAATTCCCAAAACCATAAATTATGTCCTACCATAAATCTATGCTTTTATTATTTTACGTTCACACTCCCGTTACTCTATAATAAATCATCAAGTAACGATATCCTAAACTACCATTAATTTATATATCAATCCTTATAACTCAGTAAATTTGTCAAATATGAATAACCTTAACAATACTTACACATATTATCTTACTTACAATAATGCAATATTAAACGTTGAATTTCATTTATTTTGCAATACTTCAATTCAATTAATAAATACTGCTCCTATACTTAAATCTATATTAACAAATCGTTAGATTTGGATCGATAGAAATCGGTTTACCAAAGCTTACGTACACATTACGTAAATAAACAACTATATAAATTTGCCACCTATTAGCTCTAAATTTTATTCTTAAGTTTGTTACCTATCAATTTAGATTATACTTCCATCTATAATGCAAATCTAAATCTCCTCTAACTGCATAAATTAGGGCAATTTATTGCAATTGATTTCCCATTAAACTTCATAAATTAACAAATTGAAACCTAAATAAAAACGTTTATTTATTTAAAAATCTTGTTGTTTAATTGAATTGACCAATCACGGATATAATTTACATTGTTCTCCAATTATTACTTAAATACATCACACAACGTTAAATCTATATTCAATACAATTTGTTACCAAAATTAATTTAACGAAAACAATTACGCCCTTAAAATTTCTCTTCATTCATTAATTGCTAATTGTTATTCAATTAAACCCATTCATTTGATTTCCCTATTATGCATCAATTATAAACCCATCATCTTAAAGGTGATGTCTACATTTTATACTATAAATTTACCCTTTTATATTTCAATATCAATGAATGCTCACATACAAATTTAGATCTTAACTCCAATTAATTATTCCATTTAATCCATTGATTTATTAACTTTAGTTAGTGCAATTCATTGTCTTACATAAATTTGAATCTATTTCCAAATTTTCACTATTCCAATCAATTGAAATATAAAATTAAATTTGTAAAAATTTAATTACCCTTGATCCAACAAATTTCAACATGCTCTTTCATGTAAACAAATAAGATTTCTTTTTCTTCCTAAATTTAAATTAGAAATCCTATAATTTAATTTATTTTAAACATCGAATTTACACGGGTCGTTACATTTCTAGATTGACAGAAGAAAGAAAATCATGTTTTAATTTACATTCAATTTAGAAAAAAATATAAACAGTAAATTATGTTATTCGAACTTGATTTTTAAATCTTATGGATTATTTTTAATTCAATATATATAGATTTGAAGAATTTTTATTTTATTAAAATTTAAAAAAGTATATAGTTATGGTTTATAAAAAAAATTGTTGAAAATCAAATTTTAATTTTGAAATTAAAATCATTGGTTAATTAAATTTATCCAATAGGAATTTAGTTATTCGATTTATTCGAATATTAATAAAATAATATAATTATTATGCAAAGTCAAAAAATCATTAAAACGAGGTGGGATGGAAATGGATTGCATGCATTATTAAAGGTGAGATCATCTCACTCAATTGAAATTAGAATTTCAGTTACTGATTGACTGTTTGGATGAGGTAGTATATATATATATATATTTGGAGTGATTGATTTCCACATTATATAGCGGTTGAGACCTATGCGCCGCATAATACTGGATGATATTATATAATCCTATATACCACGATATTCTACCTTGAAGTAGAATTGGTATTTAATTGTTGTGCTAACATCTGTGGATGTAGGGAAACAAGTTGGAGTGATCCAACTGAATTCCTTACATTGTTGAATTTAATTGTATATGTTGTGATGTGATAATCTGTGAATGATTATATTGGTGTGAATGATTATATTGATGAATGGAATTTATTTGAAGGCTATGGTTTAACCGAACATATTTTTGGTATCGTATTATACCAGAAATAAATAAAATTGGATTTTTGAAATTTAAGTAGAAAAGTTATAGTAAAATTAATTTTTGAGGATTGGATAAATTTAAAAGAAGGAATTTGAAAAAAAAGATAATGTTTTATTTTTGAAATCCTATTGAATTTATTCCAAAATATGGGAAAAGGATTTTCTTTAATGGATTTCGAGTGATATTTTTTAAAAATTAGAGAATTTATTTAAAATTCATATTTTAAATAGTTTGGAAGAAATAAAGGAATGTGTTTTAAAAGATAATAAATTTAGAAATCAATTTGGAATTTGATTTGGTGTTTGGAAATAAATCTAGAAATCAATTTGAGATTAGATTCGGTGTTTGAAAGTGAATATTTGGAAATCGATTTGAAAATCGTATATTAGTGGATATTTGAAAATTTAAGTTCACAATGGGAATTTATAAAGGAAAGGGAAATTTGTTTTAAAAATGGACATTGGTTTATTTTTAAAAGTGTGGAAAGAAATTTATGGATTCGAAATGTAAATTAAAATAAATCGAGAAGGATTTATTAATTGATTTAAATTGACCATTTTGAAATGGAAAGTGCATTTTCCCTGGAAAGCCGAGTATGTTTTCAAAGTAGTTTATAAATATAAATTAAAAGTTCTAAAGTTGGTTTTAAAAAGGATGCTTTGGAGAAATTATTTTCTTAAGTTGTTTTGAAAATCTTTAAAGTAAAGATTTATTCAATTAATTATATAAGTGGTTATTTAAGATTTAATTGATATTGGATTTAGAAAATGGTTATTTAAATAGTTATACTCTATCTAATAAATTTATTTTAAAATTATTTTGGGCTCAAGATTTATATGCGATATGGGTATAAAATTTCATAACCAATATTTTAAAATAAAGTGTTTGAAAATATTTTATTTTAAATATTTCCAAATATATACGTTTAGATAAGTAATTTAAGTTATTTTAAAGTTTTTGAACTTAGCAAATTTTCAGTGGAAATTAATAAATATTCGAAAATATATCCACGTAAGGAAAGTGTTTTGAAATTTGTTTTCAAAGTGATGAAGTGTTAAAAGATATCTTGCGAAGATATTTTGAAAAAAAATAATTCGGGGAAAATTATTTAAAAATCTGGTGATTGTTGTGAATATTGATTGATAGTTAAATAACTGACTATCGATATTGGCCTTTGAATGGCATTTGAATTTTGATGCGACCGGGGGTGAGATTCTAAAAGATTATCCATAAACCACATCGAACTTTTGTGATGGATTTTTTGTTTAAAAGATCAAAGTGGAAATTTGTTATGATTTATTTAAATCTGATTTAACACATATTTTTAAAATAAGCGCTCATTATTTGGATTAGTCGGGAGAGGACTTTGTGTCATAAAACCCATTCTGAATAATGATACGATGAAATGGGATTGCATTTGAAGATGGTGGTTGAAGACCGGGTATTTTCAAAAACGAAAGGGTTACCTGTCGGATGTCTCTAGACTGAGTTGCTTCGGTATAGAGATTTCATCACCCTTTGTGATGGGGAGTCCGGACATGATTATTGAATATCCGGATTTGCAAAGGCATCTTTGAAGTGCCTTCGGTTCCGTTCGAACCCGGGACAGACTTGTATGGATGTGTTTCTGACGTTACACTTTGAGATGTGAAGCTGGTTTATATCAAATACATTTCTGTTGGTGGCGGAGAATTTATTCTCTTAGCTTAACACCCTTCGCTGAGACGTATGAGCTCAGAGGTTATGTAGTTGATATTTACTAGTGATACATTCCTAATTTGGTAATGTGGCATACGAAGTGTTGCTGATCATTTGTTGATCGAAGCATGGCTTTTGTGAAAAGCGTAGCTTTGTAGACGAGACTTCGTCGGACCTTACACCTCGAAAATGGTCGAAACAGGAAGAATGCAGCAAGGTTGTTGTTTTGAGGGTAGCGCCCTCAAGGTATGTCCATTTCCTACTGGAAAAAGTTAGTATCATGTATGGAGCCTAGATATTTAACCTATGTCGTTGCTACAAATTTATTACTTTGTGGTTGTTGCTTTGTGGTTGAGGATTCTCGGATAAAGGTCGGTAACGACCGGGTATGGCATAGTCGTGTGGGAGTTATCTAGTTACAGCTTCATTGCAGCGGAAGCGTGAGGTAACTTGGCCTTGTATTGGAAGAGATCCGGTTAGGTTCTCGGGGCGTCCCTCCAGAGGCGTTCTCATGTAGCATAGGAAGTTCCTTAGCCTGACCATTTGTTGGAAATCCAAAGAAACAATACGCGTCCTGTACGGTTTTAGTTGTATAACCTGCCATGGAATGTGGCGATAACCTGCTATTGAACATGGCAGCCATAGTAAGTATACCATAATCGTGGTATGCTGGCTAAGATTTATATTATACTTTCGAAATATTTTCCATAGAATGCACTAATGATAATATTAAAAAGAATTTGGCGTATCAAGCATGTTTGACTATCATAAGGAGAAATCTACTCCAATTGTGCGCTTGCATTGTATGCGTGCCGGGAGGCCTTATGGTAGTTTCATTTTCCAAAAGCATAGCAGGGTCTCTTTTCCTTTATTTGTAAAAATAACTATTTTTTTAAGATCTTACGCCAGTCACATGACTGACCTAGTGTTTATTGTTCTCTTTCTAAACTCTGGGTGCCTATAATTTTCCACACGGGCAGCCTTGAGTCAGGTTATCATTGTTCTGGAGCGAAGTCAGAAAAATATGCTTTGGAGATCTGGAGGCAAGCTGGTTGGCGAAGCGTATCACTAGTATATGATATTCTTTTCCGCTTTTGTTTTTTATTTAACTCTAATGATGTAATGTTGTCACGATCCAAATTCCAGCGTTCGAAAATCGACATCCGTACTCCACTGTACTAGAATGCCGCAGATTCAAACGTTGAAATTCGAGTCGTGCCGGAGCTTATAACACATTAAGTACAACACAGCGGAAGAAAAGAATAGCACATATCATATACAACATTTGATACAATAACTGATACAACATGAATGGTACAATGAACATCAATATATATCAGAGTATGATACAAGATAATAGCAGCGGAAAGAAAAGATAACACAGCAGCGGAACAACAACTCCAATAGTCTTCAAAGAAAGAACTCCATCCTCAGAAATCTCCATCTCCAAAGCCCCAATCCAGAAATAGCTCGAATTCCCAATAACGATGCATAAAGATAAGCAAGTGCAGTTCAGATCCAAAGACTGAACTAGCTCCAGATAATCTATTAAAGCTGACTATCTGAAAAACCTAACTCTAGACTGCCTGTGAGGGAAAATAGTAGGCACCCAGAGTTTAGGAAAGGAACAATAAACTCCAGGTCAGTGATGGGACTGTTATGAGCAAACAAAAGCAAATGGTCTTTAAAACAAACAACAAGAGAATTTAAATTTGAAATCCGCAATGCTTTTTGGAAAATGAAACTACCATAAGGCCTCCCGCCACACACACAATGTAAACGCAGAATTGGAGGAGATTTCTCCTTATGATAGTCAAAAATGCTTACTACGCAAAAAATCAAATCATTTTTTTGATATTAGTGCATAGTGTAGAAAACAATTTCGAAAGTAGAATATAAATCCTAGCCAGCATAGACATTCCGAACTATGCCTACTATAGCTACCATCCAAACAGTGGTGACCACCATAAGTGAATGGCAGGTAATACAACTAAAACCGTACAAGGCACGTATTGGATGAATGGATTTCCAACAAATGGTCAGGCTAAGGAACTTCCTACTGCCACATGGGATCGCCTCCGGCGGGACGTCCCGAGAACTAACGTTACGGTTAGATCTCTGCCAACACAAGGCTGGGTTACCTCTGTAACTAGGTAACTGCTACACGAATATGCCATTCCCCGGTCCTTTGGGACCTTTATCCGAGCGCGCTCACAACAACCACAAAGTATCACAAAGTAATAGGTCTGCAGTATCCACATGAGTAAGTATCTGGGCTCCATACCATGATACCACCCTTTTCCAGAAGGGAATGACATACCCTAAAGGTCGCGACCCTCATAACCTTGTCGCATCTTTCCTGTTTCGACCATTTCCGGGGAGTGAGGTCCTGATGCAGTCTCGTCCACAAAGCTACGCTTTGGCACAAAGCCATGCTTTGGGTCAACAGATGACCAAAGCAATGATCACAAAGATAAATGATCAAACAAATGACCATATCACAAATGATCAACCAATGATCATCACACAGCAGCACTCAGCATGCCACATTACCAAATTGGGAATATATCACTAATAAATATCAACTACATAACCTATGAGCTCGTACGTCTTAGAGAAGGGTGTTAAGCTAAGAGAATAAATTCTCCGCCACCAAGCAGAAATGTATTTTATAGAACTCAGTTTAATATCTCAAAGTGTAGTGTCGGACATAAAACCATACAAGTCTGTTCCGGGTTCGAACAGAACCGAAGGCACTTCCGAAGAAGCCCTTGCAAATCCGGGTATCCACAATGCCGATCGGACTTCCCATCACTTAGGGAATCTCTATACCGTAGCTACTCGGTGCAGAGACAATCGACAGGTTATCCCATCGCTTTCACAAATACCCGGTCTTCAACACCTGTAACGGCCCAGTATTTTCAACCACTCGCATCCGCACATGTCGGACTTGAATTGTTCAAAATACTGCGTTGTAGAATAAATTTGGCAAAACTCAGAATATACAATAAATAAATCACAGAATCACATACACAGATATCAGAATCTCGCAGCGGAAATTAAAAATTTAGTGGTTCATGAAGCCACTGATACAACTTTACAGAACAGAACTTACATTGTCTATAATCCTCAATACAAATTTTAAACATAAATAGGGATAGAGTCTTCAAAAGTCTTGAATTCCAGAAAAGATAAAGGCTGAAACAACTTCCAGCAGCACGAATGATCTACTGAGTGTCCTAGCTACGGAGAAGAAACTGATGCTGCAACTCAGGCTGACCCGAGCGTACAATAAAACAAAACACTCGAGTCAGGACATACATACTTATATGATGTAAGCTAATTCAAGTGTACTGTAATATATAGCAAGTAACTTAAAGGATGCTTGGGACCGCCCATCCTCTAAGGATACGTTAAACTATTTACTATGTAGTATATTGCGCTATTATAATAGTGTCTATTTATAAAATAAACATACTTTTAAATAGCGTTAAGGCTTTAAATTTTCCACCTTAACACGTAATAGTCCCAGTAGTCCATCCAATATCATAGCTCCTCCTACTCGGGAAGCAACTAGAGGATACCACACGGGCTACGGGAGAAAACCAAACTCGTACAAGGCTCGATATGGTAGGTGACACGGCACAACTAGGCAATGCCAGGGTAGATATACCAATTGCTATCCGGACCGGTGGTAACGCGAAGCCGCAGCGACCGCCCACCTCGAACAACACTCCCAAATCAAAGGTGCACCCAAACAATCACATAAGCAATAGAATGGTATACGAAGAAGTGCGTTCGATCAGTGGAGCTACCTCATTAATCCGAGAATCGCTCCTGTTTTAGCCACCTTAAGCCAACTCACGGGAGTCGGGTCCACGTATATACCTTTCAAGAAACCGTCACCACCATCCTACTTTATTCTGGAATCTCCACCGCGTACATGGTTAGTCAAAGTGGTTTTCGGTATCGACAGAGAGTATGTCCATATCCGATCCCGGTCTCTTTGCCAACCAAACGTTATTATAACCCGTGGCCATTTAAAAACAGTTTATACTTTACCAGAATAATCATTTCCATTTCAAAACTATATATACGATATCATTTTAAAGCCCAAAACAATATGATATCGTTATATTCAAAATATAATTCTTTCCAAAACTATATTGCTTAAAATTTATAATATCTGGAAACCAACCATTTGAATTATATCTTCAAAACATATTATTCTTGGAAATTTACTTTAAAACCATAACTCCCAAAACACAAATGGTTCGGATATTTGATGGTATATAGAATAAATGGGTTAACTTTATGGTTACTTTTGTAAAGAAGAGAATTTACATAGCTTTACAAATAATCTCTCTATTTAAAGTTTTAAACCATAAATTTAATATCATTTTATGTTCCCAAAACATTACAATTCCCATATATATATATATATTAAATTGGAGTATTTGCTATTCAAACTAAGTTTGGGTTTTATTCTTTCACAAATCAATGTTTTTATTATTTAGTCTTGAATATTCCCATAATTTCCATAAATAAAACTTCCAAATTTTTAGCCATTAAATTTTCCAAAATTTACTTAATACCAGAATATTCATCTTTAATTAAGGAAAATCCAGTTATAAATATTATGTCTTAAGCTTTTCCAAAACTTAAGATAAATAAAATTTATCAAATTCCATAAATTTAAAACAATCAATTCTAGATTCTGTAGCACTTAGGAAATGCTACCTAAAGTTACGGGTGAAACTAGTCCAATTTCAAAAAGACAGCATTTAAATGCTGTAGTAGATTGTTTAACTAAATAAATATTTCCAAATATAACTTATTTATTTATATATATTTTCTTAACTGAAATCTTATTCTTTCAAAAATCTCGAATTACCAAATTAAGTTATATTCCAAACTTTTATTCAAATATTTATTTATTTATTAACATTTAACTCATTCAGAACCAATATAAAATCCTTTAAAGATATTAAATCAAATATTTAACTTCCAAAATAATTTTTAAAAATTTCAGAAAATATTATAAAGACCACGGGCCTGTATATGTTTTCTAGCCTAGGTCAAGTGATACGGATTTATATCATTTCAATCCGTAATTTACACAACCCCGGGTTCTATCATTTCAAACCCGCAATCCCAAGTTAATTTACAACAGTTAACAGAACAAGTGAACAATAATAATCAATTAGGCCTATCATTTCAGCCCATAACAATCTATAATAACAGGGAACTTGCAGTGGTGATTTAAGTAGTAAATAAACAATAATATAATATAACTGCAGAATATCATACAACAGATAATAACTGATGAGGTGTCAATTTAAATGGGGTTCATCATTCTATATTACACTACGGACAGATAATAGTGAAATACAATTATACACATACACTTGCAATAATTTACGAAATATAAATACGTATGTCTGGTGAGAAATACTCACTTGAAAGTTGTAGAAAATTGGAATACAAAACGACGATTCACTGGTAAAGCACGACAGAGAATAACGATCAAATTCTTCTGATGTAGATTCAAATCTAGAACAAAATTTCAAATATGGAATACGTGACTTTAGATTTTACGGTCAAAGAAAATGAGAATAGAACGGGGTTTGTTTGCTTTGCTCGACCACTCCACCGTGTACCGTGACCAAAATTTTTACGACAAAAATCTCCTAAAGTCAGACTAAGAAATATGGGAACGCTTTCCTATTCTATGCCGTAGTACATGGGTGCACGTGCACGCCTCCTTTCTTTTGCTCATGCACACGTACACACCCCCACCATTTCACTTTACTGCCTAATTACTTCGAGAAAATCATATCTCTGCTTCGAGAAACATACGCAACTACTTCGGGTAATCCCCCTAGCCCAAGTTAAATCAGTACAAAAATATGCAGACTTACTCAACATACATGCAAGCTAAATTTTCCAACTCCTGTTCTACCAAGCCTAAACAGCAAAACCAAATGCAAGTATCTACCTAAACTCAGCATATATGAACACTTCACTTCCTATGGTGATAAGGTATCTATGGTGTGAGTGGAACTATGTAAAGGTCAGCTATTGTTCCAATATGCTCATATTTCTCTGGAAATATCCTGGTCCAACAGGACATGCACACTGATACTATGTGTACATGCATGCTCATTTCTCTGTAGGTTTACAAAATCTTCCTTTAAAATATAACTTACAGCCTATGTCTATATACTATCTAGCTATGCACATATACACCGTTACCCACATATCAGACTCAACTGTATGTTCATTCTTCTTCAACTCACTTGTCCAGACTTATCATCATCAGCCAGAAAACCATTATCAATCAATTTACACTTAGATCCAACCATCCTCTTATATGCTCATGTATTATACCTTCCTATGCATTTGATCCATACGTCCAATCTCAAAAATTTTCCTTTTTAAGCTTCCAGTCCAAAGAAAAAAACTGTAACAGGTAAAAAAACAATTACCCGAGTCAAGTACAAGTCTACTTCGAGATTGCTATGCCAATACTTCGAGCCAAACTAGGTTTGCTTCGAGTCAGACACCAACTCTCAGATTTCAGGCAACTCTGTCACCTTCACTGCTCCCAAACCACTGCCTCCTGTTAAAATCTGAAGGCAACTACTACAAATTTGAACAATGCATCACCAGCTACTGCCTATTTCTAGTATCCAGCACTCTAGTTTGCATCCTATCCAGGTCATTTTAAACATGTACACACTGTGATACCAAGCATGTAACCTGTGTAACCTATGTGCAGACTTGTACTTATGATGCAAATTAGTGACCAACAAGTATAGTGGTATCAGCCTATTACTAAAATTATACATATGCAGACTACTTTAGAATATAAATGCAAATCTGAACATTTTCTACCACTCATGCTACCTTATACAACATTCCCAGCTATCCCCCAGGTGCCAACCACTGCATCTTCGATCACTTCTACTCCCTAACTTCCAACTAAACTAGATCAGATGCCCATCAAACACCCTCTAATACATATGTGCACACAATGACTCCATGATGTGCACAGCCCAAGGTGTAAGCCACATACACATACTGCTAAAATCTACCCACTAGTTCCAGCCTACCTATACTTAAGAGGGTCAATTTAAAATGTTTGCCTATGTGAATGAAAAATCTGGAAAACCCAATATATATATATATATATATATACACACACACACATATATATATACAGCCTACAATAATCTTTGTAAAAGCAGACTTAACTTTGACATGAATGCAAATCAAAACTCACCTACTAGTCTCAATTTCAGATGCAGGCATGTTTCAGTTCCTATGCAACAACTTAGGCTATGGAAATTCTAGGCTTGTTAAAATAAATCAAAAGCATGCCACTAAATCAAAATCACCCACTGAAACTTCCTATACTAATGCCAAACAAGCATGTCTTGCTGATGGCTACCCTATGCAAATACTCTTTCAGATGAAAGCTAAAACTCACGGCCCCTGCCTAACAAATTTCTAAAATTATGCAGACAACACTAACACTATTTGATTCCAGGTCTGGTCTTGCAACAGTGGTGGACTGGCCGAGCAACTGCCAAGGAAAGGAGAAGAAAGAAAAGAAAAAAAAAAAGTAATTACCTGATGGCTAGAGAGGAAGCAAGGCAGAATAAAAGAGATGCAGAGGAATGAAAGATATATTTAGGCAAGGCTTGCGAAATAACGTATCAGTTACGCAGATAGAATTTGTTTTGATCTTTTTACTTATGTGTGTGAACTTATTCCAGTGCGTGATTAGAGAAACTAAAGAATTGAAATGGCAAACAAAACGGCAAATATTGATTTGATAAATATTTGTTTAAGTCTTCGTATGAATTAAAGGCGAGATAAATGGGACTGAAAACATCAGTGTATAAAGCTTTGCTTTTGTCCTTACCTCATACATTATACTAAATAAAAGAGTTGTGGCAACCAGATATAAAACCCAATATATCTGCGTGAATTGGGCAGGGAAAATAGGCAAGCACGAGACTGATCTTTAACTCATAAAATTCTTGATTGCAACATTTGATGCCAATTAATAGTTGCGTGATTAACTATTTCAGTTTGCAAAATTGTATAAGCTTTTGAAAAGGCCGAGGGTTTCTCAGTTGATAGAGTTTGAATACCAACAGTATACCATTCAGTTTGTTGATTTCAATATTTCTCATTTATGACTGGCGTGATTTGATGATCTTGATTTTTATAATATGCTTGAACAAGGAAAAGAAAAAGGAAAGAGCAGTGTTCAAGAGATACGTTGCCAGTAAGCAAATACTCATTTGCTTTGAACAGAAAAAGGCAGTGAAAAAGAAACGTTCACACCATTGCTAGATTAGTGGGTACGAGATTTGATTTGTATCCTGATTGATCTTAAAAGAAATGGCAAGAAATGTGCAAGGCTTTTGAATTGAAACGTATACCATGAATTTCAAAACCAACTGTCAGCTAAACAAAGTACCGTTTGGTAGAGAATCACTGACTGATAATTTAAATCCAAAAATATTTAAAACTTGATTTTTACACTACACTAAACAGGCGCAGGCTAAAACATCAAAAAAAATTTCACAAAAATAATATTTTAAAAACGCACGTTTTGTTACGTGGCTTTATACCCTATAATTGACGCGTCTTTTGAACGCGAAATCTAACCATTCAAACTTAGCTTAAATTTTCACAGATATTATTTAATTTTATTGACACAACAAATTTTATAAAATATATCCTCAAATTAAATAATTAAACTATAATTTTAAACACAAATTATATAAAATATATTAAAAAAAAAATTAAATAATTAAAATAAAATAAATGGCTAAAAACTAGGGTTGTTACACTCTCCCCCACTTAAGAACTTTTCGTCCTCGAAAAGGAACGAAGAAGAGAAACAAAAGGAAGATAAGCTAAACAAGTACCGTAAACGAATAGTTCCGGTATTTTGAAGCACGAAGAAGATCCACTAGAATCGGTTTACCCCTTCCAGTTTGACTGTCAGGCTCTGGGTGATAAACGGTGTTCAGGTCTCGATGGGTACCAAAGACTTCAAAGATTATCGAAAGATTCCTAAATAGACTGGTATAAGCAATAGCCTTCCCATTTTGTAGCAGATAGGGAAACCAAGGACACTCAAAGATAGTTTTAAACAAAATAAGATAGTAACTTTGAAATCAAAATGTCTTTGAAATCTTAATGACTTTGGTTTTATAGATCTTATCATTTGGAAATCATACTACTAAAATCAAAAATAATCCTCATTTATATCTTTTAATTTCAATGCCAAATAATATTCATGTCAAAGTTGAAATACTCTTGAGTTCATTTATTCAATTATAAAATTTCAAAACATTTATTTTTAGAAACAGCAACACTTAAAATATGTTACCGTAGATATAATGGTATTTCTAATCAGCATTATTTTACTTAACTCTTAATTTAACAAATAACCTAACACTTTAAAATACTATTTTATAAATAAGATATTCTTTTAATAAGTTATACTTTGGAATTTCCATTTGAAAACCAAATTCTCAATTATCAAATTTTTAGTGATATCAAAATATGTCTTAACTATTTAAACCATAATTATTTTTTTTGACATCAATTAAACTATGATTTCAAGATAAATAATCTTTTTCCTTTATTTACCTTTATTAATCTTTTATAACTAAAATTTAAGTATATAACATTTATTTATAACCACTCAAATTTTATTTATAAAATCCTTTTTATATTGTATATTATCCAATTACATTGTTAACTTTTGAAAATCAAGGTAAGTTATATTAAAATGAAATTGAGTATTATACAACTAAAACTTTCAAATTCAATTATCTCCAATGGGAATTCCTTAAAAAAATTTATTGAAATTATTCCCCAAAACTTAAGAATTAAATTTCTGATTCTCTTCAAACCATTTAGAGATAAATATATATATTTATATATATATATGTTAATCAAATTTTAAATTATATATCTATATATATTAAGTCATATTTTAGAAATTCAAATCAATTAAAATCTCAAGGTAACTCTGTAGCCAGACTACAGAATGGTCTTTTCACTTCGAACTCGAAAATGAATGTCGATGATGCTGCAGTCATCACCGAAATTATTTTCCAGCGACAAAGAGAAAAGCACTAATTTTAAAATTTCTTTGGAAACAAACTTCTATTCGAAAATACTTTAAATAGGATATCCCCTTTTTTTTTTAAAAAAAAAAAAAAAAAATTTTACACAAGGTTTGAAAACATCAGAAATTGAATTCTCAAGTTCTTGTTTAAATTCATTTCTGTTTCGAAATTAATTTATAACCATTGTTTATATTCAATTATTTATATTAGGCAAAACACATGGCTTACCAAATCGTAAATAAAATCAAAACTATTATCTCTTGACAAATAGTTAAATTAATTGCGAAATTCTGAAAATTATACCTATATATATATATTAGCTTTTATTTTCAAATATAGGAATAAATTTTTCAAAACAAAGATGAAGATTCAAATTTTGATGAACTCAAATAATTCAAGATAAGTTGAAAGCAGAAGATCCGATGATTAAATAACAAAATAAGGAACTGGGTGAGTTTATATAAATCGCGGGCAACCTCGACCGAGTCAACCGTGACTTAAAGAGTCAGATCGATATGGCTGAGTATTTCCACATTAGATTTGAAGAGATAGAGTTCAGAATAATCAAAGATACTAGCATATAAACCGAGGATAAACATAAATCTCCGGTGAATTAATGCTAATGGTAAAGGAGTTCACCCCTTTATTAGAAAAATGGCGAGACCGCCAATTCACAAAAAGATCATCTGAAGTGGAGTTATGAGACACTCCAGAATCTAAACAAGATGAAAAAAATGAGGGACACGAATGAACTTTGAAACCATAGGGGATGTTCCAAAAATTTGAAAAGAAAGTGGTTCAATCTTGAATGAACGTGATTTTGTACATCAAATTTACCATACATTCTAAGTTTTGCCAAGAACCTGGCTCTGATACCAAATGTAACGGCCCAGTATTTTCAACCACTCGCATCCGCACATGTCAGACTTGAATTGTTCAAAATACTGCGTTGTAGAATAAATTTGGCAAAACTCAGAATATACAATAAATAAATCACAGAATCACATACACAGATATCAGAATCTCGCAGCGGAAATTAAAAATTTAGTGGTTCATGAAGCCACTGATACAACTTTACAGAACAGAACTTACATTGTCTATAATCCTCAATACAAATTTTAAACATAAATAGGGATAGAGTCTTCAAAAGTCTTGAATTCCAGAAAAGATAAAGGCTGAAACAACTTCCAGCAGCACGAATGATCTACTGAGTGTCCTAGCTACGGAGAAGAAACTGATGCTGCAACTCAGGCTGACCCGAGCGTACAATAAAACAAAACACTCGAGTCAGGACATACATACTTATATGATGTAAGCTAATTCAAGTGTACTGTAATATATAGCAAGTAACTTAAAGGATGCTTGGGACCGCCCATCCTCTAAGGATCCGTTAAACTATTTACTATGTAGTATATTGCGCTATTATAATAGTGTCTATTTATAAAATAAACATACTTTTAAATAGCGTTAAGGCTTTACATTTTCCACCTTAACACGTAATAGTCCCAGTAGTCCATCCAATATCATAGCTCCTCCTACTCGGGAAGCAACTAGAGGATACCACACGGGCTACGGGAGAAAACCAAACTCGTACAAGGCTCGATATGGTAGGTGACACGGCACAACTAGGCAATGCCAGGGTAGATATACCAATTGCTATCCGGACCGGTGGTAACGCGAAGCCGCAGCGACCGCCCACCTCGAACAACACTCCCAAATCAAAGGTGCACCCAAACAATCACATAAGCAATAGAATGGTATACGAAGAAGTGCGTTCGATCAGAGGAGCTACCTCATTAATCCGAGAATCGCTCCTGTTTTAGCCACCTTAAGCCAACTCACGGGAGTCGGGTCCACGTATATACCTTTCAAGAAACCGTCACCACCATCCTACTTTATTCTGGAATCTCCACCGCGTACATGGTTAGTCAAAGTGGTTTTCGGTATCGACAGAGAGTATGTCCATATCCGATCCCGGTCTCTTTGCCAACCAAACGTTATTATAACCCGTGGCCATTTAAAAACAGTTTATACTTTACCAGAATAATCATTTCCATTTCAAAACTATAGATACGATATCATTTTAAAGCCCAAAACAATATGATATCGTTATATTCAAAATATAATTCTTTCCAAAACTATATTGCTTAAAATTTATAATATTTGGAAACCAACCATTTGAATTATATCTTCAAAACATATTATTCTTGGAAATTTACTTTAAAACCATAACTCCCAAAACACAAATGGTTCGGATATTTGATGGTATATAGAATAAATGGGTTAACTTTATGGTTACTTTTGTAAAGAAGAGAATTTACATAGCTTTACAAATAATCTCTCTATTTAAAGTTTTAAACCATAAATTTAATATCATTTTATGTTCCCAAAACATTACAATTCCCATATATATATATATATATATATTAAATTGGAGTATTTGCTATTCAAACTAAGTTTGGGTTTTATTCTTTCACAAATCAATGTTTTTATTATTTAGTCTTGAATATTCCCATAATTTCCATAAATAAAACTTCCAAATTTTTAGCCATTAAATTTTCCAAAATTTACTTAATACCAGAATATTCATCTTTAATTAAGGAAAATCCAGTTATAAATATTATGTCTTAAGCTTTTCCAAAACTTAAGATAAATAAAATTTATCAAATTCCATAAATTTAAAACAATCAATTCTAGATTCTGTAGCACTTAGGAAATGCTACCTAAAGTTACGGGTGAAACTAGTCCAATTTCAAAAAGACAGCATTTAAATGCTGTAGTAGATTGTTTAACTAAATAAATATTTCCAAATATAACTTATTTATTTATATATATTTTCTTAACTGAAATCTTATTCTTTCAAAAATCTCGAATTACCAAATTAAGTTATATTCCAAACTTTTATTCAAATATTTATTTATTTATTAACATTTAACTCATTCAGAACCAATATAAAATCCTTTAAAGATATTAAATCAAATATTTAACTTCCAAAATAATTTTTAAAAATTTCAGAAAATATTATAAAGACCACGGGCCTGTATATAGTTTTCTAGCCTAGGTCAAGTGATACGGATTTATATCATTTCAATCCGTAATTTACACAACCCCGGGTTCTATCATTTCAAACCCGCAATCCCAAGTTAATTTACGACAGTTAACAGAACAAGTGAACAATAATAATCAATTAGGCCTATCATTTCAGCCCATAACAATCTATAATAACAGGGAACTTGCAGTGGTGATTTAAGTAGTAAATAAACAATAATATAATATAACTGCAGAATATCATACAACAGATAATAACTGATGAGGTGTCAATTTAAATGGGGTTCATCATTCTATATTACACTACGGACAGATAATAGTGAAATACAATTATACACATACACTTGCAATAATTTACGAAATATAAATACGTATGTCTGGTGAGAAATACTCACTTGAAAGTTGTAGAAAATTGGAATACAAAACGACGATTCACTGGTAAAGCACGACAGAGAATAACGATCAAATTCTTCTGATGTAGATTCAAATCTAGAACAAAATTTCAAATATGGAATACGTGACTTTAGATTTTACGGTCAAAGAAAATGAGAATAGAACGGGGTTTGTTTGCTTTGCTCGACCACTCCACCGTGTACCGTGACCAAAATTTTTACGACAAAAATCTCCTAAAGTCAGACTAAGAAATATGGGAACGCTTTCCTATTCTATGCCGTAGTACATGGGTGCACGTGCACGCCTCCTTTCTTTTGCTCATGCACACGTACACACCCCCACCATTTCACTTTACTGCCTAATTACTTCGAGAAAATCATATCTCTGCTTCGAGAAACATACGCAACTACTTCGGGTAATCCCCCTAGCCCAAGTTAAATCAGTACAAAAATATGCAGATTTACTCAACATACATGCAAGCTAAATTTTCCAACTCCTGTTCCACCAAGCCTAAACAGCAAAACCAAATGCAAGTATCTACCTAAACTCAGCATATATGAACACTTCACTTCCTATGGTGATAAGGTATCTATGGTGTGAGTGGAACTATGTAAAGGTCAGCTATTGTTCCAATATGCTCATATTTCTCTGGAAATATCCTGGTCCAACAGGACATGCACACTGATACTATGTGTACATGCATGCTCATTTCTCTGTAGGTTTACAAAATCTTCCTTTAAAATATAACTTACAGCCTATGTCTATATACTATCTAGCTATGCACATATACACCGTTACCCACATATCAGACTCAACTGTATGTTCATTCTTCTTCAACTCACTTGTCCAGACTTATCATCATCAGCCAGAAAACCATTATCAATCAATTTACACTTAGATCCAACCATCCTCTTATATGCTCATGTATTATACCTTCCTATGCATTTGATCCATACGTCCAATCTCAAAAATTTTCCTTTTTAAGCTTCCAGTCCAAAGAAAAAAACTGTAACAGGAAAAAAAACAATTACCCGAGTCAAGTACAAGTCTACTTCGAGATTGCTATGCCAATACTTCGAGCCAAACTAGGTTTGCTTCGAGTCAGACACCAACTCTCAGATTTCAGGCAACTCTGTCACCTTCACTGCTCCCAAACCACTGCCTCCTGTTAAAATCTGAAGGCAACTACTACAAATTTGAACAATGCATCACCAGCTACTGCCTATTTCTAGTATCCAGCACTCCAGTTTGCATCCTATCCAGGTCATTTTAAACATGTACACACTGTGATACCAAGCATGTAACCTGTGTAACCTATGTGCAGACTTGTACTTATGATGCAAATTAGTGACCAACAAGTATAGTGGTATCAGCCTATTACTAAAATTATACATATGCAGACTACTTTAGAATATAAATGCAAATCTGAACATTTTCTACCACTCATGCTACCTTATACAACATTCCCAGCTATCCCCCAGGTGCCAACCACTGCATCTTCGATCACTTCTACTCCCTAACTTCCAACTAAACTAGATCAGATGCCCATCAAACACCCTCTAATACATATGTGCACACAATGACTCCATGATGTGCACAGCCCAAGGTGTAAGCCACATACACATACTGCTAAAATCTACCCACTAGTTCCAGCCTACCTATACTTAAGAGGGTCAATTTAAAATGTTTGCCTATGTGAATGAAAAATCTGGAAAACCCAATATATATATATATATATATATATATATATATACACACACACACATATATATATACAGCCTACAATAATCTTTGTAAAAGCAGACTTAACTTTGACATGAATGCAAATCAAAACTCACCTACTAGTCTCAATTTCAGATGCAGGCATGTTTCAGTTCCTATGCAACAACTTAGGCTATGGAAATTCTAGGCTTGTTAAAATAAATCAAAAGCATGCCACTAAATCAAAATCACCCACTGAAACTTCCTATACTAATGCCAAACAAGCATGTCTTGCTGATGGCTACCCTATGCAAATACTCTTTCAGATGAAAGCTAAAACTCACGGCCCCTGCCTAACAAATTTCTAAAATTATGCAGACAACACTAACACTATTTGATTCCAGGTCTGGTCTTGCAACAGTGGTGGACTGGCCGAGCAACTGCCAAGGAAAGGAGAAGAAAGAAAAGAAAAAAAAAAAAGTAATTACCTGATGGCTAGAGAGGAAGCAAGGCAGAATAAAAGAGATGCAGAGGAATGAAAGATATATTTAGGCAAGGCTTGCGAAATAACGTATCAGTTACGCAGATAGAATTTGTTTTGATCTTTTTACTTATGTGTGTGAACTTATTCCAGTGCGTGATTAGAGAAACTGAAGAATTGAAATGGCAAACAAAACGGCAAATATTGATTTGATAAATATTTGTTTAAGTCTTCGTATGAATTAAAGGCGAGATAAATGGGACTGAAAACATCAGTGTATAAAGCTTTGCTTTTGTCCTTACCTCATACATTATACTAAATAAAAGAGTTGTGGCAACCAGATATAAAACCCAATATATCTGCGTGAATTGGGCAGGGAAAATAGGCAAGCACGAGACTGATCTTTAACTCATAAAATTCTTGATTGCAACATTTGATGCCAATTAATAGTTGCGTGATTAACTATTTCAGTTTGCAAAATTGTATAAGCTTTTGAAAAGGCCGAGGGTTTCTCAGTTGATAGAGTTTGAATACCAACAGTATACCATTCAGTTTGTTGATTTCAATATTTCTCATTTATGACTGGCGTGATTTGATGATCTTGATTTTTATAATATGCTTGAACAAGGAAAAGAAAAAGGAAAGAGCAGTGTTCAAGAGATACGTTGCCAGTAAGCAAATACTCATTTGCTTTGAACAGAAAAAGGCAGTGAAAAAGAAACGTTCACACCATTGCTAGATTAGTGGGTACGAGATTTGATTTGTATCCTGATTGATCTTAAAAGAAATGGCAAGAAATGTGCAAGGCTTTTGAATTGAAACGTATACCATGAATTTCAAAACCAACTGTCAGCTAAACAAAGTACCGTTTGGTAGAGAATCACTGACTGATAATTTAAATCCAAAAATATTTAAAACTTGATTTTTACACTACACTAAACAGGCGCAGGCTAAAACATCAAAAAAAATTTCACAAAAATAATATTTTAAAAACGCACGTTTTGTTACGTGGCTTTATACCCTATAATTGACGCGTCTTTTGAACGCGAAATCTAACCATTCAAACTTAGCTTAAATTTTCACAGATATTATTTAATTTTATTGACACAACAAATTTTATAAAATATATCCTCAAATTAAATAATTAAACTATAATTTTAAACACAAATTATATAAAATATATTAAAAAAAATTAAATAATTAAAATAAAATAAATGGCTAAAAACTAGGGTTGTTACAACACCGGTCTTCTAATGTCATCCACAACGTCGAATCACTATTCGGAATGGGTTATATGACACAAGGTCCTCTCTCGGCTAAACCGAATAATGAGCGTAATATTTAAAAACATATTGATATAGGATTTCGGTTAAGTCACAACTTAGAAATCCAAAGCTTTTCTTTTCAAATAGTTATCAAATTACCATTTCAATCTTTAAACAAAAAGATTTATTTCACAAAGTTTCACCTGGTTTCACAAAGATCTATTCATAGATTTCAAAACAATTCCCATTCAATTTGGATTAACCCAATTTAAATCTTTAAATTAAAGATTTATAGCTTTCAAAACACGTTTCCAAAGATTTCTCTATAATTTGGAAAACCATTTCATTTTAGACTTGTAGTCCTTTTTAACACCAATTGGAAATTCATTTCTTATGTAAAAGCTTTTATCCTTTGAAAACATATTGTTTTCGTTTTCAGAAAAATCCAATTCATACAAGTTGAAAACTTGGGTTGAATCTAAGTTCCAAAACATCATCTTTAAAATGGTTTAAAAACTCATATAAACCCAATTATATGTTGAATACCCTTTTTAAACCTTAGTTCCAAATCATTAAATTCAATTTCAAATATTGTATTCGAATTTAAATCAAATTATTTAAATTTCAAAACTCAATCAAGTTATTCAAAATTACTTTTTTTTTTTGAAATTCATTTTCAAAAGCTTTCAATTCTAATTCCAAAACTATTTTGGATTCAAAAATTCAATTTTAAAACAATCTCAAAAATCTACGACTTAACCCATTTCCACGTGCAATTCATATTTGTGTGTGTAGTGTAGTCCAGGGGTTTTACACAATAGTGCACACCATCAATCATATCAATATCGATAAGCGGTATAACTCATAACGCTTATCTTCATCGATAAATTCATAGATAAAGTAAATTTATCAATCGCAGAAATTCACTATTATGATTCGATGTGGGCTTCGAATAACCAACTGGAATCCGACTCCCTGTCACATCGAAATTCAAATGTCGTTCTACAGGTCAAGGGTTTTCATATTCATACGATAGGATACTCGTCACAAATATATCAGCTCAGCACAAAACATTACATAGCATCACATCACATATCAAATATATCAAACCATCACATAGCATTCAATAACAATCAAACATCTTTGATTAAGGTGAATAAATCGTGTGGTTATAGATTTATTACCCACATAATTACTTCCATTTGTAAACAATGATTAATTATCATTAACTATAGTTAATTAAGTCTTAACCACCTTCATTTATTAATCATTTCTTTAATTAATTAACTTAATTAATTAACCTTTAATTGCAATTAATTAAATCTTAATCACTTTTATAAATTGGCCTTTAATTAATTACTTTAATTAATGAATCCTTAATTATTAATTAAATCTAATTATAATTAATTATTCTTTAATTGATAAATCTTAATTTAAATCACCCTAATTAATTAACAACGTTAATTAATTATGCTTAAAGGTAATTACCTTTAATATTTGATTTATAAATCTTTAATCTTCAATCATCTATTCTTATTTACTTTCACTAAATAATTATTATTTTTATTAAAAACATTCATTAATTAAACTTAATTATAAATTAACTTATCTTAATTACTCTTATTAAGTAATTAACTATAGATAATAAATTTCCTTTAACAATATGTTAATTTAAACTTTAAAAGTAAATTAACCATTTTAAAACTCTTTAACAAATCCATAATATTATTGAGTAAAACTTTAAAAATAAAGTTTATAATTTTTTTTTAAACATTCTAATATTATTAAGTTAAAATAACCTTTAAAAATAAAGGTGGTATTTATTTTAAATCATTTTTAAAACTTGGTAATTTAAAACATATTTATCAAAAACTCGAAGTTGTTCTAACAAAAATTGTTTTCAAAGTGAACTTGAATTTCCTTTAAAGGCTGAACTGTTTCTGCCCAACAATTTACGCGGGCCAATCACAATTTTACTCCGAACCACCCATCTACCTGCTTCGAGTTTCATTAGAAACTTTCCCGAGACCTCTCCTTCACGTTCGATTCTTCTTCTTCTTTAAAAATTAAGTTTTTTTTCCTGTCTTTATTCTCTACTGCAGTTTCTCGAGTTCCACTTCGAGTCCCGCCCTCTGTTCTCCCGTGCTCGAACGCGAGCCATCTTCTTCCCCAAATCAAAACTTTCCCCAGTGCACACACGTACACGATGCACGTGCACAGTCGCACGGCGGTGCTCCGACCCCTATCGCAATCACCCCCACATCATTGATGACCCATACGAACATCACAAACTTCCAGTTCACCTCGAAATCTCCTGAAATCGATTTTTGAATTATTGCCTTCACCTGGAAACGAACTCGAATCATGAATCCACCTTGCCAATGACGTTTCCGACCACCTGGCACCATGCCGCACCACCCAAAGACACGTCACACGATTACTCTTCGATTCCCCTTGGACCGGTTACACTCGATCCTTCCACGGTAACGAACGAGCTCGAAACCCATCACTGACAAAAACAGGCTTTCAATCCCTAAATTGGTTTCGTGCGGCCACCACGATTGATGAGAAAATTTGTGATCATTTTTCCTACAACCCTCATCAGATTATCCCCCTCCAGATTCAATCTCGAGACTTTATTTCTCTTAGGTCGACCGATATTGACTAAAATTTGAATTTTCGTTCCTCTCATGAATTCACCTAACTCACTTACTTAAAAATCTTGATATCCATAATCGCTGTTTACCAACACGAATTCAAATATGAATTCAAAACTTAAAAACGTAACAATCAAAATTTTGACTTGAGTTGGTTCTCTCAGTCATTTATTATATTAGTAATGCTATATGTGATGATGTCTGATAATATGTTAAGAATTTATATTATGATCATTCAAAAAACTTTTATTCGAACCTCAATGCCTAAAGGGGAGTTAGAAGGTTGGATTCAGAATTTTGAACAGGTTTAGAACTTGTTATGTTTAAACAGAAACATGGTTTGCCTGTTTCCAAACATATATACAGATGCTTGAGTTTTTGCATTTATTCGAGTTTCACTGCAAATCCTTGTTTCAGATAAAAATTTACTTTCTGATCTTCTTAAAGATATTATTAAGAGCTAAATTATGATTTAACAAACACATTTTGTTTGAAGCCTAGGGTCTAAAGAGGCTTATAAAAATAAGGATTTGGATTTTTATAAATTTGTTAAAGCCTGTACTTGAAATTAGAGAAGCATATGCATATTACAGACATGCATACACTAAACAGACATGCAAACTTGATATACATTCATTCATCATTTCTCATAACAACCACTTAACCAAAACATCAAATATATCACAAATATCAAATTTAAATAAGTTAATTTGCTCACCTGGAATGGTTTAACAGAAAGAAACAGAGACAGAGAGGAACAGAGAGTTTCAAATGAGAATGGCCTGGAAAGAAAGATTTGAACTTGCTTCGAGAACTTGAATTTGTTTTCAGAGGAGACTACAAGCTGAAAGGTTTTGATCTTCTTTCCTGAGACTTGAATCTGGAACTCATAAATTAAATTTTTGCTTAATCAACATTTATTTGTTTATTCATTTCATCAATAACCAAAATTTAAATTTACTTACCTACAGTTTTGTTTTAATGCAACAGAGAAAGACTTTGTCTGCTGCTTGAAGACTGAGTTTTGATCTGGTATTTGAAACTTGATTTCCTTTTTCTCTTCTTTTTTTTTCTCTTTTTTTTTTCAACTTGAAAACAGAATTTACTTTAGCATATAACCTGACTGGGTCCTGCAGCTTAAATTGATAAAATTGTTTAAATCTTTTTTCTTAAATACTGATCAACAATATTAGATTCACATTTTTAAAGAAAAAATTTACTTGCCTTTTATTACTCCCAGAGAACTGTATTTGATTCCCGGATCTGATTTTTTTTTCCAGTTTGAATTTGTTGAAACTTTCAGAATTTTGACAAGAGGATGGAGTTTGCATTTTTGCTTTCTAGGTTTGAAAATGCTGATGCTTTTTGAAAACAGATTTGCTTCAAATTTGTTTTAGGCTTGAAAACTTGAAGACTGGAAAGCTTGGTACTTGATTTCTTAATTCTTCTGGTGGCTTTGAACTCAACTTGATTTTGTACTTTATATTTTTTTTCTAACTGAAAATAACTCGGTTTACACCTCTTCTTCTTATTTTGGGAGTTGAGATATGAGATTCTCAAATCTTTGGCTACTGATTTTTTCAGTTTTTGCTAAGTTGTTTTATGATGGTGTATGGGAAAATGAAGAGTTTGTGTAATTTTTTAATCTTATTATTTTATTTTATTAGATATGGTGAATGCCATTTGTATAAAAACATTATAACTTTTAGATTTTGTTAACTCCTGCACTCCATTCTCACATGTGCATGTTTGTATATGTTTTACTTTTAAAATTTTAAAGACAAAAGAATTTTTTTTTCCTATAAACTTAATTTTTTGTTTTAAATGCTACTTACTTTTTAAAAACATCTATTTAATATAAAAATTAAATTTTCAGTCTCAACTTGAAATAAAAACTTATGTATATGTACTTACATTAAATTTTTGTTCAACATGTTTATGCACTAATATATTTATACAATTTACATTCTTACGTTTTTTATTTATTTATTTATTCTAAAAAAAATTTCTAATTAAATCACAATTTATTTCCAAAAATTAATTTAATTGCCAATTTAAACTTAATGAATTTCAGGAATGTTACAGATTTCCCCCTTTAAAAGAATTTCGTCCTCGAAATTGCAAGGAAGACGAGAAAGAATAGATAATAGATAAAGAAATGATTGACCAGATTTGATCAAAATATTTATTCTGCATTTGGTTTTCCAAATCAGAATATTAACAATATGAGAACAAACTCATACAATTATTTCACAAGATATTTGGGTTCACCAGTCTACGAATATACGAGGGCATTGATTAGTTCGAAGGGATAACTAATCGTTCGTAGAATATATCGGATCCTAGAGAATAAATAGATGGATCAAATCTTCATATTAGTTAACCAATTTACTTAATTTTAAATTTCCAATTTATTTAATATTTTCAATTTCAAATTCATTAGAGTTTAGATCAAAAAGCTGATAAGAAATCGATGAAGATACGAAGTAAGGATCTCCTACAACGATTCGTAAGGCCACCATCACACTGAAGCTTCTTTCTGGAGCAGCTACGAAGCAATCAAAAAGAATTCGAATTCGAATCAAAGGAGATTGATAGAGAAAAGATATTTCCACTGTTGCAGGGTATTGACCATTTGTAGTGGTACTCCCCTGTCCCCTATCTCGTCCTCTCCTCGCACTCATACTTACTATTGGTGGATAGCAAGAGAATTTACTGAGGCATTCGAACGGATATCTTAGGGATATACTCATTCTAGGGTTTACTTTACCCTATCTCTAAGGAGCTACTTAATGTGTTATACTCCTGAGCTAAGGTTTTATCCATCTGCTCTGATACCAAAATGTCACGATCCAGATTCCAGCGTTCGAAAATCGACGTCCGTACTCCACTGTACTAGAATGCCGCAGATCCATCCTCAGAAATCTCCATCTCCAAAGCACCAATCAAGAAATAGCTCGAATTTCCAATAACGATGCACAAAGATAAGCAAGTGCAGTTCAGATCCAAAGACTGAAATAGCTCCAGATAATCTACTAAAGCTGACTATCTGAAAAACCTAACTCTAGACTGCCCATGAGGGAAAATAGTGGGCACCTAGAGTTTAGGAAAGGAACAATAAACTCCAGGTCAGTCATGGGACTGGAATGAACAAACAAAAGCAATTGGTCTTTAAAACAAACAAAAAGAGAATTTAAATTTGAAATCCGCAATGTTTTTTGGAAAATGAAACTACCATAAGGCCTCCCGCCACACACACAATGCAAACGCAGAATTGGTGGAGATTTCTCCTTATGATAGCCAAAAATGCTTACTACGCAAAAAATCAAATCATTTTTTTGATATTATTATTAGTGCATAGTGTAGAAAACAATTTCGAAAGTAGAATATAAATCCTAGCCAGCATAGACATTCCGAACTATGCCTACTATAGCTACCATCCAAACAGTGGTGACCACCATAAGTGAATGGAAGGTAATACAACTAAAACCGTACAAGGTGCATATTGGATGAATGGATTTCCAACAAATGGTCAGGCTAAGGAACTTCCTACTGCCACATGGGATCGCCTCTGGCGGGACGTCCCAAGAACTAACGTTACGGTTAGATCTCTGCCAACACAAGGCTGGGTTACCTCTGTAACTAGGTAACTACTACACGAATATGCCATTCTCCGGTCCTTTGGGACCTTTATCCGAGCGCGCTCACAACAACCACAAAGTATCACAAAGTAATAGATCTGCAGTATCCACATGAATAAGTATCTGGGCTCCATATCATGATACCACCCTTTTCCAGAAGGGAATGACATACCCTAAAGGGCGCGACCCTCATAACCTTGCCGCATCTTTCTTGTTTCGACCATTTCCGGGGAGTGAGGTCCTAATGCAGTCTCGTCCACAAAGCTACGCTTTGTCACAAAGCCATGCTTTGGGTCAACAGATGACCAAAGGAATGGTCACAAAGATAAATGATCAAACAAATGATCATATCACAAATGATCAACCAATGATCATCACACAGCAGCACTCAGCATGCCACATTACCAAATTGGGAATATATCACTGATAAATATCAACTACATAACCTATGAGCTCGTACGTCTCAGAGAAGGGTGTTAGGCTAAGAGAATAAATTCTCCGCCACCAAGCAGAAATGTATTTGATAGAACTTAGTTTAATATCTCAAAGTGTAATGTCGGACATATAACCATACAAGTCTGTTCCGGGTTCGAACAGAACCGAAGGCACTTCCGAAGAAGCCCTTGCAAATCCGGGTATCCACAATCCCGATCGGACTTCCCATCACTTAGGGAATCTCTATACCGTAGCTACTCGGTGCAGAGACAATCGACAGATTATCCCATCGCTTTCACAAATACCCGGTCTTCAACACCGGTCTTCAAATGTCATCCATAACGTCGAATCACTATTCGGAATGGGTTATATGACACAAGGTCCTCTCCCGGCTAAACCGAATAATGAGCGTAATATTTAAAAACATATGGATATGGGATTTCGGTTAAGTCACAACTTAGAAATCCAAAGCTTTTCTTTTCAAATGGTTATCAAATTACCATTTAATCTTTAAACAAAAAAATTTATTTCACAAAGTTTCACCTGGTTTCACAAAGATCTATTCATAGATTTCAAAACAATTCCCATTCAATTTGGATTAACCCAATTTAAATCTTTAAATTAAAGATTTATAGCTTTCAAAGCACGTTTCCAAAGATTTCTCTATAATTTGGAAAACAATTTCATTTTAGACTTGAAGTCCTTTTTAACACCAATTGGAAATTCATTTCTTATGTGAAAGCTTTTATCCTTTGAAAACAAATTGTTTTCGTTTTCAGAAAAATCCAATTCATACAAGTTGAAAACTTGGGTTGAATCTAAGTTCCAAAACATCATCTTTAAAATGGTTTAAAAACTCATATAAACCCAATTATATGTTGAATACCCTTTTTAAACCTTAGTTCCAAATCATTGAATTCAATTTCAAATATTGAATTCGAATTTAAATCAAATTATTTAAATTTCAAAACTCAATCAAGTTATTCAAAATAACTTTTTTTTTTTGAAATTCATTTTCAAAAGCTTTCAATTCTAATTCCAAAACTATTTTGGATTCAAAAATTCAATTTTAAAACAATCTCAAAAATCTGTGACTTAACCCATTTCCACGTGCAATCCATATTTGTGTGTGTAGTGTAGTCCAGGGGTTTTACACAATAGTGCACAACATCAATCATATCAATATCGATAAGCGGTATAACTCATAACGCTTATCATCATCCATGAATTCATAGATAAAGTAAATTTATCAATCGCAGAAATTCACTGTTATGATTCGATGTGGGTTTCGAATAACCAACTGGAATCCGACTCCCTGTCACATCGAAATTCAAATGTAGTTCTACAGGTCAAGGGTTTTCATATTCATACGATAGGATACTCGTCACAAATATATCAGCTCAGCACAAAACATTACATAGCATCACATCACATATCAAATATATCAAACCATCACATAGCATTCAATAACAATCAAACATCTTTGATTAAGGTGAATAAATCGTGTGGTTATAGATTTATTACCCACATAATTACTTCCATTTGTAAACAATGATTAATTATCATTAACTATAATTAATTAAGTCTTAACCACCTTCATTTATTAATCATTTCTTTAATTAATTAACTTAATTAATTAACCTTTAATTGCAATTAATTAAATCTTAATCACTTTTATAAATTAGCCTTTAATTAATTACTTTAATTAATGAATCCTTAATTATTAATTAAATCTAATTATAATTAATTATTCTTTAATTGATAAATCTTAATTTAAATCACCCTAATTAATTAACAACATTAATTAATTATGCTTAAAGGTATACCTTTAATATTTGGTTTATAAATCTTTAATCTTCAATCATCTATTCTTAATTACTTTCACTAAATAATTATTATTTTTATTAAAAACATTCATTAATTAAACTTAATTATAAATTAACTTATCTTAATTACTCTTATTAAGTAATTAACTATAGATAATAAATTTCCTTTAACAATATGTTAATTTAAACTTTAAAAATAAATTAACCATTTTAAAACTCTTTAATAAATCCTTAATATTATTGAGTAAAACATTCAAAATAAAGTTTATAAATTTTTTTTTAAAACATTCTAATATTATTAAGTTAAAATAACCTTTAAAAATAAAGGTGGTATTTATTTTAAATCATTTTTAAAACTTGGTAATTTAAAACATCTTTATCAAAAACTCGAAGTTGTTCTAACAAAAATTGTTTTCAAAGTGAACTTGAATTTCCTTTAAAGGCCGAACTGTTTCTGCCCAACAATTTACCCGGGCCAATCACAATTTTACTCCGAACCACCCATCTACCTGCTTCGAGTTTCATCAGAAACTTTCCCGAGACCTCTCCTTCACGTTCGATTCTTCTTCTTCTTTAAAAATTAAGTTTTTTTTCCTGTCTTTATTCTCTACTGCAGTTTCTCGAGTTCCACTTCGAGTCCCGCCCTCTATTCTCCCGTGCTCGAACGCGAGCCATCTTCTTCCCCAAATCAAAACTTTCCCCAGTGCACACACATACACGGTGCACGTGCACAGTCGCACGGCGGCGCTCGGACCCCTATCGCAATCACCCCCACATCATTGATGACCCATACGAACATCACAAACTTCCAGTTCACCTCGAAATCTCCTGAAATCAATTTTTGAATTATTGCCTTCACCTGGAAACGAACTCGAATCATGAATCCACCTTGACAACGACGTTTCCGACCACCTGGCACCATGCCGCACCACCCAAAGACACGTCGCACGATTACTCTTCGATTCCCCTTGGACCGGTTACACTCGATCCTTCCACGGTAACGAACGAGCTCAAAACCCATCACTGACAAAAACAGGCTTTCAAACCCTAAATTGGTTTCGCGCGGCCACCACGATTGATGAGAAAATTTGTGATCATTTTTCCTACAACCCTCATCACATTATCCCCCTCCAGATTCAATCTCGAGACTTTATTTCTCTTAGGTCGACCGATATTGACTAAAATTTGATTTTTCGTTCCTCTCGTGAATTCACCTACCTCACTTACTTAAAAATCTTGATATCCATACTAAAAATCGTTGTTTACCAACACGAATTCAAATATGAATTCAAAACTTAAAAACGTAACAATCAAAATTTTGACCTGAGTTGGTTCTCTCAGTCATTTATTATATTAATAATGCTATATGTGATGATGTCTGATAATATGTTAAGAATCTATATTATGATCATTCAAAAAAACTTTTATTCGAACCTCAATGCCTAAAGGGGAGTTAGAAGATTGGATTCAGAATTTTGAACATGTTTAGAACCTGTTATGTTCAAACAGAAACATGGTTTGCCTGTTTCCAAACATATATACAGATGCTTGAGTTTTTGCATTTATTCGAGTTTCACTGCAAATCCTTGTTTCAGATAAAAATTTACTTTCTGATCTTCTTAAAGATATTATTAAGAGCTAAATTATGATTTAACAAACACATTTTGTTTGAAGCCTAGGGTCTAAAGAGGCTTAGAAAAATAAGGATTTGGATTTTTATAAATTTGTTAAAGCCTGTGCTTCAAATTAGAGAAGCATATGCATATTACAGACATGCATACACTAAACAGACATGCAAACTTGATATACATTCATTCATCATTTCTCATAACAACCACTTAACCAAAACATCAAATATATCACAGATCTCAAATTTAAATAAGTTCATTTGCTCACCTGGAATGGTTTAACAGAAAGAAACAGAGACAGAGAGGAACAGAGAGTTTCAAATGAGAATGGCCTGGAAAGAAAGATTTGAACCTGCTTCGAGAACTTGAATTTGTTTTTAGAGGAGATTACAAGCTGAAAGATTTTGATCTTCTTTCCTGAGACTTGAATCTGGAACTCATAAATTAAATCTTTGCTTAATCACCATTTATTTGTTTCTTCATTTCATCAATAACCAAAATTTAAATTTACTTACCTACAGTTTTTTTTTTAATGCAACAGAGAAAGACTTTGGTCTGCTGCTTGAAGACTGAGTTTTGATCTGGTATTTGAAACTTGATTTCCTTTTTCTCTTCTTTTTTTTCTCTTTTTTTTTCAACTTGAAAACATAATTTACTTTAGCATATAACCTGACTGGGTCCTGCAGCTTAAATTGATAAAATTGTTTAAATCTTTTTGCTTAAATACTGATCAACAATATTAGATTCACATTTTTAAAGAAAGAATTTACTTGCCTTTTATTACTCCTAGAGAACTGTATTTCATTCCCAGATCTGATTTTTTTTTTTCCAGTTTGAATTTGTTGAAACTTTCAGAATTTTGACAAGAGGATGGAGTTTGCATTTTTGCTTTCCAGGTTTGAAAATGCTGATGCTTTTTGAAAACAGATTTGCTTCAAATTTGTTTTAGGCTTGAAAACTTGAAGACTGGAAAGCTTGGTACTTGATTTCTTAATTCTTCAGGTGGCTTTGAACTCAACTTGATTTTGTACTTTATATTTTTTTCTAACTGAAAATAACTCGGTTTACACCTCTTCTTCCTATTTTGGGAGTTGAGATATGAGATTCTCAAATCTTTGGCTACTGATTTTTTCAGTTTTTGCTAAGTTGTTTTATGATGGTGTATGGGAAAATGAAGAGTTTGTGTAATTTTTTAATCTTATTATTTTATTTTATTAGATATGGTGAATGCCATTTGTATAAAATCATTATAACTTTTATATTTTGTTAACTCCTACACTCCATTCTCACATGTGCATGTTTGTATATGTTTTACTTTTAAAATTTTAAAGACAAAAGAAATTTTTTTTCTTATAAACTTAATTTCTTTTTTAAATGCTACTTACTTTTTAAAAACATATATTCAAAATAAAAATTAAATTTTCAATCTCAACTTGAAATAAAAACTTATGTATATGTACTTACATTAAATTTTTGTTCAACATGTTTGTGCACTAATATATTTATACAATTTACATTCTTACATTTTCTATTTATTTATTTATTCTAAAAAAAATTCTAATTAAATCACAATTTATTTCCAAAAATTAATTTAATTGCCAATTTAAACTTAATGAATTTCAGGAATGTTACAAATGTGATGTATAAACTGGTATAGTTTTTTGTTTTAAAGATTATTAATTTATCTATTATATACTGTTCTGTTGCGAAATGTGAGATTCTGTTATTGTTTCTGTTTCTTCTTCTATCTTCTTCTTCTTTAACCCTAACGGTTCGGTTTTTCAACATTTGATTGTTCAACATTCGATACAGTGGACATGTCGATGTTGACATTCGGGCGTCGAAAAATTGGGTCGTTCACAATTTATTCAAATCCATTTCATTTGCATTCAATTTATTCAAATTTCAATTATTTCACTTTATATTATCACATATTTATCAATTTATTTTTTGGACCATTTTATAAAATCATTTCATTTAACCTTATTTAAGTTAAATTTTATTTCATTACCACTTAGTATATTATCTTCAATACTAATATCATATATAAACCATTTCATAAAACCTTTTAAGTTTATTATAAACATTTTATAGAACGCAACTTATATTTATTATTACTTCATAACTTAAGTTCATATTAATTCATTGATTCACCTCATTAGTTAGTTTCATTAAATTATATCATTAACATTACTTAAGTAAATTTTATTTTGTAACTCAAGTTCATATTAGTGAAATTTTTTCATTTTATCACAATCAATTTCACTTAACTTTTCTTAAGTTAATTTTCGTCTTTTAATTCATTTCATTAACTTATTTCATTAATTCATTCCATTCAACTTGACTTAAGTAAAATTTCATTTCATAATTTAAATTTCAAATTCTTATTTCATTTATCATTTCTTAGTTTGTAATCATTTTATACAGATGTATCTTCTTTTACACAATATTATTCAAATTATGTTATCCCAGAAAGCTACAAATAAATCTTAAAACATCCTTTGCAAATTTATTTCTTATTTACAAACAATTTACGAAGATAAATTTAATTTATTATTTATTCACCTTCTCTTAAGTTCATATCTAAATAGTATTTTCTTCCTACTCAAATTATTCATTTAACATTATTTAGAACATTAACTAAGTATATAACATTTCTTATAACCACTTTATTTAAAATTTATTTTTATAAACATTTCTTTAAGAAGAATTTCAATTTGAAATTTATTTATTACTTAAGTTCAAAACTATATAATATTATATTACATATTCATATTTAACATTTCACTTTTTAAACATTTCTGGTAAGTTTTATATATGTTTATAGAATGTAATTGAGCGTTATAAAAATTTACCTTTTCATTTTATTTAATAAGAATGTTTAATAATTTACGTAAGTGTAAATATCCATTATCTTGAAATTCAAAGGTTATAATTTAACTTTTCATATTCCATTTAAACACTTAGCTTCAATTTCTTATTTCTCATTTTAGAAGTTTCCAACTATTAAAAAAAAATCACTTTATTCCAATAACTGAAAATCACTAATTAATAGGAACTTAAGAATTCAAATACCAGGAACATTTCAAATCATTTTGAAATAATATATATACTCATATCTTTTATATGTATCAAATCATATTTAGAAATTTTAAAATCTTTTTATCAAACCAAATGCGTAGCAAAGCTACTAAGTGGCCTCCCCCACTTTGAAACTCGAAAATTAATGTCGATGATGCTGCCGTCTTCATCGAAATTATTTTTCGACGAGAAAGAGGGGGGTATAGGACTTATTTACTTTTAATTATTTTTGAAACACTTCTATTCGTAAATAATTATTGAATAATACTAATATTATTTTCAAAATCTTAGAAAACAATTTCAAAAGCACCGGGATTTAAGTTTTCAATTACTTGGCTTTTATGTCCTTTCTATTTTTAAGCTATATTATAAATATACATACAATTTCATTACCTTATTATGAAAATATTTCGTTGATTTACATCTTTTTTATTGCAAACAATTCTTATTGTAGCTAGATTTCAATTCATTCTAATTACCGAAAGCTTCATGAAATAGAGTTCACAAAGTATACGTTTTTAGTTTAATTCAAACAGTAATGGATGATAAATAAATATTATCATTTCCTAATAAACAACATTCATAAATAATCATATAGGTTTATGAAAGTAATCATTTTAAATATAAAATATAATTGAGGCAAAATTATTTCATTTACCCAATTTTAAAGCAATATTATGTCGACTTGCCTCGTTTAAGTATTTAGAAACCTCTATCGATAAAATAGCATCCTACGCACTGACAAGAATTCAAAACAAGTCAAGAGATAAGTGAAAACAATGTAAAATAATTTATAACACTAACAAGTACGCGCTCTTATATGTATATATATATATATATATATAAACACATTTAAACAAACTCATTAGAGGGTGAGTCAAAATCCACAAAGCTAAGGTTATCGCTAAACCCAAGCTATGATACCAACTGTGATGACCTATATTTCAAAAGGTTTAATTCGACAATAATCCATACATATTCAACTCAAACAATCCGAAACAGCGATAATTAACGGGGTTAATTAAGGAAAATAAAAAAAGAACACAAAAATAGAATGTCACAACGGAATGACAAAATACAATAATCAAATAAACAGTTCATGAATCTGTTTGTACTATACATTTGCCTATAATTTTACAACATCTATCAGAGTTTTATACATACAACAAAACTAAATAAAAAATGCTGCTGAACAACATAATGCAGAGAATAATACTAGTAATATAATACACCAAATCTTCATCTTTGTCCTCCAGAATAAATGACCTTCAATACACTGAAAACTCAGTGGTGACCCGAGGGTAATGAAAAGACAAACATTCGATCCAAAACTAAAATATTCTAATATGAGTCAAATCACTATCACATATAACATAAGTGTAATAGTGTCAAAGATGTTTACAGGGTTTACATCTTCTATCCAATGTATAACGTGCATGCAATAACTCAAGAGACGTTATGGCATTTTCCATCTCTTAAGGATCCATCAAAATATCTATATATAGTAGAATACGCTATATATGTAATGTGTAATCTGCAAAATAAAAAAATTCTTAGAATTTAGGCTTTGCATTAATCGCATTTAGCGCGTATTTAAACATCATTGTACAGTTTGCATATAACGCCCCAGTAGCACATCGGGAGAGAGATGCAGGGTGAAACGACAACACTAAACCAAAATCGTAGTGGTCTTGTATAAGGATAAAAGTATGACAAAGCACGTGAGGCAATGCCCAAGGTAGGATACTATTAGTTTGGGTCGCAAGGGTAGTGGTAACGCAACGTAGCCACGATCACCCACCGTGTTCATCCATCTCGTATCGAGTCAAATGGAGGTCATCCCCAATCAAGGTGCACCAATCGAAACCAACATCAAAAGTAATAGTATGGACCAAGATAAAGAATAAAATCGACGAATGTATGTCCGCTAGTGGTAGCTAGCCCACTTGGCCATATCCAGCCATCACGTTTTAGTCATTAAAATTGGCACAAGTGCCGGGGTCTATCCATCATCGTTCTATTTCTTCAAATCCAACAAACGTATAACAAATCCAACCACTTCATTCTGGAGTCTCCTCTGCATACACAATTGTTAAAGTGGTTCCAACATTGACAAAGAGTATGCCAATAAGAGGCTCTGGTCTCTTTAACAACCAAACATTATTTTAAACACCGGTTGGTTCTTGTGCATTTCGAAAACGACTCATACATGATAAAAAATATCATATTTGCTTCAAAAATATTTTTCACTTCAAATATTATGTTTACTTAAATATATCAATTTCACTTGAAAACCATTTTCGCCTCAATATCTCAATTTCACTTCCAAAATCGTTCGAATTTAAACTTAGGTTATAACTTCATTTTTACCACATTCGCTATAACATCCTGATATGTTCAACCATTCGCATTCACACATGCTAGATTTGAATCACAGAGTAACTGACAGTTAATATAATTTGACAATATGAAAACTGATTTACACCAACCATATGCAATGGACACTACATAATAAAGAGATACGTCTCGCTATCCAGCTTCAACTTCTGATCTCCACAGCAACACTTTTCTGACTTTGCTCCCGAATAACTGATAACCAGATTCTAGGCTGTGTGAGATCTTAAAACAGTTATTCTTTTACAAAGAAAACAAAGGAATTTAAAAAGAAATCCGTAATGCTTCATGAAAAATGAAACTGCCATAAGGCCTCTCGCCACACACAAAATGGAAACGCAGAATTGGAGGAGATTTCTCCTTATGATAGTCAAATATGCTTGATATGCAAAATCATTTGATATTATTATTATTAGTGCATAGTGTGGAAAACATTTCGAAAATATAATATTAATCTTAGCCAGCACATACATTCCGAACTATGCCTACTATAGCTACCATCTAAATAGTGGGGCGCCACCATAAGTAGATGGCAGGTTATACAACTAAAATCGTACAGGTTTCGTATTGGGAATTGGATTTCCAACAAATGGTCAGGCCAAGGAACTTCCCATTGTCACATGGGTACGCCTCTGGATGGACGCCCCTAGAACCTAACTGGATCTCTGCCAACACAAGGTCAGGTTACCTTTGCAAAAATAGGTAACTACTATATGAGTATGCCATCCCCCGGTTGTAAACAACCTTTATTCGAGGATCCTAAACAACAACAATCACAAAGTAATATACATTTGTGATATTCACATAAGTTAAGTATCTGGGCTCCATACCACAATACAACTTCTATCCAAAAGGAAATGTACATACCCTAAGGGGCGCTACCCTTTATAACCTTGCTGCATTCTTCCTGTTTCGACCATTCCAGGGTGTGAGGTTCGACGAATTCTCCTCCACAAAGCTACACTTTTCACAAAAGCCATGCTTCGATCAACAAACGATCAGCAGCACTTCGTATGCCACATTACCAAATAGGGAATGTATCACTAGTAACCATCAACTACATAACCTCTGAGCTCGTACGTCTCAGAGAAGGGTGTTAAGCTAAGAGAATAAATTCTCCGCCACCGACAGAAATGTATTTGATAGAAACCAGCTTTACATCTCAAAGTGTAAGGTCAGACACACATCCATACAAGTCCGTTCAGGGATCGAACGGAACGGAAGGCACTTCCAAAGAAGCCCTTGCAATTCGGATATTCACTAATCACGTCAGGAATCCCCATCACAAAGGGTGATAAAATCTCTATACCGGGGTCACCCGGTGTAGAGACATTCAACAGGTATCCTTTCGCTTTCGAAAATACCCGGTCTTCAACACCATCTTCAAATGCAATCCGATTTCGTCATATCGTTATTCGGAATGGGTTTTATGACACAAGGTCCTCTCCCGGCTAATCCGGATAACGTGCGCTTATTTTTGAAAATAAGTGTTCATTCAGATTCAAAAAAATCACAACAATTTCACTTTGATCTTTTAAACAAATGATCCATCACAGTCACAAAAGGTTCGATGTGGGTTTTGAATATCCATTTGGAATTCGACTCCTGGTCGCATCGAAATTCAAATGTCGATTAAAGGCCAATATTGATAGTCGGTTATTTATCTATGAATCATCATTCAAAACAGCCACTGGATTTCAAATAAATTTTCCCCCAATTATTATTTCCAGCATATCTTCGCAAAATAAATTTTCACACTTCAATGATTTGAAAACAAATTTCAAATAATTTTTTTTTCCTTACACGGAAAACATTTTCAAATATTTATTCATTTCCACTGAAAATCGGCCGATTTCAAATATTTAAAAAAATATAAAATACTTATTCAAAATATACTTGGAAATAGTAAAATAAACTATCTTAAAATATTTGCTCAAATATTAGTTATGAAAAATATTATACTGATATCTCATATAAAAATTTAAGTACAAAACTAATTTTAAAATAAAATTAGTAGATAGAATATAAATATTTAAATAACTATTTTTCTAATTCAAATATCAATTTAAAATTTTAAAATAATCTCTTATATAATGAATTAAATAAATTTTTACTTTAAAGGTTTAAAACAATTTTCAAAACTAATTTCTTCAACAGTATTATTTTAAAAACCAAATCTTGAACTTTTAAATTTTATTTAGAAGCTATTTAAAATATACTCGGCTTTCCAGGGTAGAATTCTTTTTCCATTACAAAATGGCCCATTCCAATAAATTAATAAATCTTCTTGATTTATTTTAATTTACATTCCAATTTGTAAATTTCTTTCCACATTTTAAAATAAACCAATATTTATTTTTAAACAATTTCCCTTTTCTTTACAAATTCCCGTTGTGAATTCACATTTCCAAATATCAACTGATATACGAATTTTAAATCGACTCCCAAATATCATCTTCAAACCCAATCAAATCCCAAACTGATTTCTAGTTTATTTCAAACACAAAATCAAATTCCAATTTGATTTCCCCAAATTAATTTTCCAATATCAAATCAAATCAATTTTAAATTGATTTCTCAAGTTATTTCCAAAACACCTAACCAAATTTCCAAATCGAAATTTCATATTTTCTGGTATCCTACGATACCAAAAATATATTTGCCTAAATTACAGCCTTCATGGTTTCAATCACAAACATTCACACGAATTAAAAATAATCAACACACAACATACGCAACAAAATAAATGTTTGAGGAATCCAGTTGGATCCCTCCAACCTGTTTCCCTGCATCCACAGACGTTAGCACAACAATTAAATACCCTTTCCACTTCAAGGTGGAATATCGCGGTATATGGGATTTATAAAATATTATCCGCTATTATGCGGCGCAATAGGGTCTCATCCGCTATATAATGCGGGAAATCAACAACTCCAAATACATATATAATACCAATTCCACTTCAAGGTGGAATATCACGGTATATGGGTTAAATATAATAACCTCCGCTATTATGCGGCGCATAGCGTCTAAACTGTGACGCCCCACCTCTATACCCATGCTAGCCAAGAACATTACGGTGTAGTGCTGTCAACTAGCACGGAGAATAAGGCTGTTGAGGAGCGGCCATCAGTAGTTAGGCCTTACACTAGTAATGGTTATCTCGATAGGAGTGGTATATAAATATATATATATTCTTTCATTTTTGATCTCTGATTTATTTTCACCCATCGAAATACCCCAATTCCAGTATAAAACGAACTACGATGGTTCATAATAGTTTAGAATAGTAAATATAAAATAATAATACAGATAATATAAATGCGGAACACAGATAAAACAGAAAGTCTCATATATACAATAACTGATGTCAGTTACAATACATTTGACACGATACATATGATACAACTACTACAGTCGACTCAGGAAGTTACATATATAAGTACATTAACGTATATAATATACATGAATACATATCTTCCAATACAATTACACTGCCTACTATAAATGACGACGACTACTCCAAAAGATATGAAAGGACTTCATAGCTCTAGCAGCAACCCAAAGCAAAATATCTACAACCTGAAATAACTCGGGTCTGACCCGAGTATTAGATTCAAATGAAAATAATACTCGGGTCAGTCTAATTAAAACTCAATTGTTAGTGCGCAGAAGCAACAATAATTAAGTAACAAATAGACGACAGTCACAATAAATCTCGTTTATCCGATCCTTAAATAAAGAAATCGGATAACGATAAATATAACACCAAGCAGTGTTAAAAAACAAATCAGCAAATTAAACCAAATCAGAATGCAATTTGGAATATTGGATTGAATAAACAATACAATTCAAAACATTGAAATATCAATTAAAATATTATTTCAAGCAGGGCTGCAGTACACGCACGCGTGCACTGCCTCGCCACTACAGCATATGGAAATACGCAAAAGATCCATAAATCAAAAGTAAAAGAAATATCAATAAAAGCAATACCGTGTGGCTGCAGTTCACGCTTGCGTGCACTGCCTTGCCACTACAGTGATGATGTACCCAATGGATACCGTGTGGCTGCTGTTCACGCTTGCGTGCACTGCCTTGCCACTTTAAAATGTTAAACCTGTGAGGCTGCAGTACACGCACGCGTGTACTGCCTCGCCACAACATTGTATAAAATCATCACAACACCAAATTCAAATCAAGAAAACGAGGCTACAGAGGTCAAGTCACGACAATCGTGACTCAACGCTACTGCAAACAAAATGAATCAGAAATTACAACCCGAAGATTAACAGTCCAAAGAAATGCATATAATCATGCAACTGTAAAACAAACAGTGCAAGCTCCACAAATATACACATGAAGAATACACTGCACAGAGTCATGAACCAAACATATGTAACAACAACAAGTGATGTACACATGAATTTACTGTCAAGAAATAAGCAAGGCTCTGCACCAGCATTTCAAACACAAGACCAAACTCCAAAAGATACAACAGTTATGCAACTGTGAAACTGGACATAGCATCACATACTCGAAATGAATGGTGGTAGAGTAAGTGCAACAACAAGTGTCACAGCCCCAACAATGAAATGGCTTTAAATAACCATATGTGAACACTGCAACATAATCAGAGTAACAGAGAATGTTTATTGCAAATGAATAATGCAATGTATCAGTTTCAAATGTGTACCCAAGTGCAAATGCAATATGGACCTGACAGTACAAGGATGCAAGCATTCACATGATGGTCAGTGAAACCCAAATGCTACATGAAACAAGTATAAGTGCAACAATGACTCACAAACCAAACAGGCAAAACTGCAACAGTGACAACAGAATATGTACTCCGACATATATCAGGCCATGTGCAAACTGTTCAAAGAAATGACATGAACAATGCATGCTACAGTCTCAAGACCAACCAAACTAGTAAAACAAACACACCCACTCATGTTCATGGCAGCAACTTATCACTCATGAAAGGGAAAATATCGAAGACAAAGCAATGCTGAAGTCACATTAGACAACCAGAAAGTTCACAAGCCAAAGACCAGTGAATCGAAATGGTCGACCAAGACTACCATGTACACAAATGAGTGTGACAACAATTTTAAATATATGAATCAGACTCATTACTGCACAAATATGGCAACATGCATGCTGCAAACAACTATAAGCGCATGAAATCTAAGGCCAAGGCCGAAGTAAGCAAGTAACAAAATTTCAAGTTTAAAATAGCCAAAGCCGAAGCCAACATCATCACAAGCTGAAGGCAGGTGATAAACGAATTAAAGAAGAAACAAAATTCACGTTAATACCGATGCCAACACAAATGCTCAAAATCATTTGCAGTTCAAATCAAACTGTACCAAAGTTACAGATATCAATAACTATTCAAAACCATGGTCATCCAAGAAGCTCTCAAACTAACAGTGATGGTGATAGTAGAGTATCAAGCCAACAAATCCAAAACACTTTCACAAAAAATCAATTTCAACCCGTGACCAAGAAATCAGAAATGAGAAATCAAGGCATTCGATCATACTCAAACGAACGAACAATTAGACGACAAATTCAATGGTAACAAAACGAAAATCAAAGATCATCAAAACATTCCAGTTGAGACCGAGAACAACGAACGAGTCAAAACATCGAAGCCGAGGCCACACAGCATACCAAATTAACAAAGTAGGATAAAACATCAACATCAAAACAAGAATTGAATGGCCGAAGACAACAATCGCCAGAAATTCAACTAAGTCTGATTTCAAAACTAAAGTATCATTAGAGAATCAAACGCGGACATAATACTGAGTTTGAATTAAAGATGTGAGTATAAATTACTCACCTTGTTTGAAGCAAAGGCAATCACGAGATGAGCGAAGCCAAGAACGAACGAAGGAAAGGGGCTGGGCCGCCATTAATTTTCTTTTGAGGGTTTTAGGTTTTTGAACGAAAAAATAGAAAAGGGGGGGCCGGTCGAATTGAAACAAAAAAGGGAACGACCACATGCCTATGTTAATGGTCATGGCATCACAAAGAAAAATGGGCCACTAACTAATTTTCAAAGCCCATCAATCTCCTTAACAATTTATAAAAGAATTTTAATTCAAACTTTAAAATTTTCAATAGGCAATTAGTTAAGAAAAGTTATCGTCCAAAGACGATCATTAATCGGTACGAAATACCGGGTTGTTACATAAACTAATATAACTAATAATAAATTTATTTTCCAAACACACAATCAATCAAATTTAAATTTAAATATTTAAATTTAAATTAGAAAAACAATTGATTGAGTGAGAAGATCTCACATTTTGTTGTGCATGCAATCCCATTCCAATCCAGTTTGTTTCCATTCAAATATTGACCTTGTATAAACAATTATACATTTCATTATTATTTGAATTTACCAAACAATAAATCACCATTTAATAAATTAAACTTAAAACTAACGATTTAATTAATTTACTACTTGATTTTTAAAACCAAATTCTCCTTAATAATCTAATCAGCTAAAAATTTAGTTTAAACCAATGTTCCCTTTAAAATAACAACTAGAATAATTTAAATAGGTTAACAATTTATTCACTAAGCCCATTCTTTTAAATAACAAGTAAATTAAAACACGTATATTTGTTTTATATTTTCCACTTTGAAATTAAGTTATGGATTTCCAAAAATCTATTTTTATAAACTTCCAAATAATTTAAAATTCCTAAAATTTTATATACATATATATCTATTTTTACATACATATATATCTGCAAATAAATCTCAATGCTAATTTTTTTTTAAATTTAATTTAGATCCAGAGAATAACTTTTTTCCCGGATCTAATGCACGCGACCACGACCCCATGCTCAAGCGACACTGCCCTTCGACCTACTCACGCCACCATCGCGCTACTACCAATCGACGAGTGCCAATCTCCCCCTTGATCAAGCTCGCGCACGAGCTTCCCTTTCGCGAGCCATCACGACGCCATCAGCCGCAAGCCAACCGCGAACCCTAAATCGACGCGCCATCTAATTCCCGACCACCCCATATTCGAAATCGACTCCGCCCTTCGCGAGTCGCCTCGACCATTGATTAGAGGAAGTACGAGCACAGCTCGATATCTACTTCGGCCATTTATTTTGATTAAGTTCTGAACAAAAAAAAATTCGTTCGATTTGGAAGAGGAGTGAATGCATTTCAATTCGGCCATTTGTTTTGTTTAAATTTTTTTTGAACGATTGAATATGCTCGGTTTTTAATTCGAATTTGAGAGAGGGAGAAGCCATTGTATTGATTTGCTTTGAACGAAAGAATATTTCTTTTGTCATTTTTTTATAAAAATGAGGACGCGTGCTTCAATTTCTTTGCCAAGTGTAAGAAATGAATGAAGCATGTAAAAATTGCTTTGAGAAATCATATTAAACACATATAAATATTTAATTTAAGTTTTAAATTCAAATTGTTTCAGATTATGCAATTCAAAATCTCGACCCCCAAACGAGGCGTGCCTCCAGGCGTTTATAATGTTAATCCCCTATTTCGAACGTGATGGAAACGGTTTCGAGTCCAAATTCGATCGTATGGAGAAGATAGCTTTTTGAAACAGCAATGATATCGAATTTTCGATTTTATTTCAGCGCATTTTCTTACCGTATGGCCAAATGACAAATTCGAATAATACGAAAATTGAAATCCGATAATAATACAATATTACGGATCCAATGGAACTAGTTTCGTCGAGTTCCGAGACTGTGCCTCGGAAGGCTATTTTTAAGCATCGATTTAAACGATAAAATTCAATATTGAACTAAACAGTTTCAAATTCAATTCTGAATCTTCTATCATCTTCGGTATTATCAATATAAATTTCTAAACCTTTACAATATTTTTAACAGACTCAAGATTGAAGATTTACAATTTTACCCAAATTTCTAAATTTAAATTTTATAATTAAATTGTTAAATTCATAGTTAAAATTGAAACTCAAGCTTAAAACAACTTCCAATATCAAAAATTAATTAAATAATTTAATTTCAAATGTTGGAAATTCTGGATCGTCACATCCTTCCCCCTTAAAAGAATTTCGTCCCGAAATTGCTAGTTAAGAAGAATGGACCTTAACCCGTTTGTTATCTTTTCAAAACTAAACTGTTTTATTAGCTTACTAAACAAATCCTTTTTATTAACAACCCACTATCATTTCATCTAACTTTCCAATCTCAACCATGAACTCCAAACAATATTATTTTCTTAACAATTCAAATTTAAATTTGAATTCAAATTTCGAACTTTCAAAAATTTCTCAAAATTCTTCTAACTCTCGAATTTTTTGAAAAATTTCGCCAGCGTCTCCTTTGTGCGACTAGCTCGGTACGACTACAAAAATTGCACTATGGCTCCCAGATTTCAAAAAGAAAACGAAAAAGCCAAGCGGCTAGACAAGAAGATCATCAAATTTCATACTGAAATTCAAATACGTACATTTTTGTCGAGCAATACAATTTTATCTTCGAAAATCAAATCTCAATTCCATTTCCTTTAATATACTTGTATATCTTTCTAGCCATAATATCCAATTACAAAATTCAAATATCAGTTTGCACATTCCTTTACAAAAATTTCAATATATACTTCTTATACCATCTTTAGTTTACTATTGAAGTTATATATTCATTTTCATTCTATCTTGCATTTTCAATTTCATTTGAATTCAATTTGAAATTTCAATTCTATTTGGATTCAATTTACCTTCTTGATATATTGAATTTTATCAATTATCTTTCATTCACAACTGATTCATATCACTATTTAAATCGATTTCATTTTCTAATTGATTACGAATTCCAATTCATTTTATCACCATCTTTTATTTTATTTCTACCTTCATTAACTTAAGTTAACTTCGAACTAGTTTTTTACAACTTCATTTTATTTCACACGACTCAAATTGGTTTTCAATATTCAGTTTCAATTCCAGTTTTATTCTTTTGTTCATTCCCAAACACAATTCAATTTCAATACACCATTCTGGTTTACAACCACTTATATTTAACTAGATTTCCAATTCAATATGAATTCAATTTACCTTTTATTTAGAATTATTGAATTCAATTCATTTCAAACTATATCTATTTGTCATTCCTTCAATTAGTTTCATTTGCTAATTTTATTTCTACATTTTACTTTGTTTGGTACAAATCAAATTTAATTCCAATTCAATTCTATTTGCTTACAAATTCGAAGTGAATTTCAACATTCAATTTCACTTTAATTTAATTTCAATTGTAAATTTATTTATTCATTCACAATCTAATTTCCATCTTATAAAATTTTATTCCAACATTTAGTCTATAAGACTTCTCAAATTTGCCTTCATACAAATTAACTCAAATCTTCAATTTCAATTTCATTTTGAATCATATCATCATTTTATTTTACTTAATTTTTCAATCTTAATTCTTTTACTCAATTTTCTTTTTAATTCCACTTTTCAACACTTTGAAAACAAATTCAAATCAATCTTTCACTTTTCAACAACTTGCCTTTTTCTAACTTCTCTTTAAGTTATATTTTTATTTTAACAACTTCAAACTTTACCAGTTATCAACTTAATTGTAACATCCCAAAATTTTGAATTTAAAATACGGTGATTTATTTGAACTTTTTGAAATTAAATTGAAAAGTTATAAAATTAATAAAATATGTGTTAATAAAACTTCAGTTTCCTTTGAATCTAAATTTTTGAATTAATAAAGTATACCTATGTAATTCATTTAATATGTATTTAAATTCGAAATGTTCTCTATTAAATGATATGGGTAAATACAAACAAAAAGATACAAACACTTTCAATTAGCAAAGTCAAACAAGTCCCAATAGTACATGAAAAAAATTAACAGCATATGCTGTAAATATAAAATAGAACTTGCACAAGATAAAATAAGATTGGCTGTAACATAAAAAGGGAGCATGAACAATACATAACATGCTTTCATTAAATGCTATTACTCTCCAGCATAAACAAGATCATATCAGCCACCATTTAAAAAAAAATGAATGATAAGTATGGGTTTGCAAAAGAGGACGATGCAATTAATGCAAGCCTCCAAAATATCATTTCGGCCTCCCTATAAGAAAAGAAAATCTCTGATTCAAGATATATAAATATTTATAAGTACAACTAAAATCTTGCTTCGATATTTTACTAAAACCTGCGCATCTCTTTATATAAGAATGTTACCTCCAGTTCATTCAAACCATTTACTGAAGAGAAAAAAATAGCAAAGATCAGAAAATAAAAAGAACATCACTTTATATTTAAATTTGAAAGAAATTTACTGAAGAAAAAATGTAGAGAGGAAGATTCAATCTGCAGTTTCAAAATCATTAAAGTCTATGTTTCAAAACTTGTTTCATGTGAGTAAACATACTTTTCTTAAATTTTAATTATGATAATTTGCTTCTGATGTCTGTGTTGCTACATATTATTATTAAAGTACCTATAATGATTTCTGTGTATTGGAAGCTATATATTCCTCATCATTTAAGGCTTATGCATCTTCATATATATAAGCTTAGAATTTGTAGATAAAGTAGGATGTTTAAAACTTTAATTTGTAACCTGACATGAATTTAAAACATCACAGTAACTTATAAAACTGTTTATACAGGTTTTAAGAAAAAGGAAATTAAAAGCTAAAATTCGAAAGTTTTAATTTGTGAATTTGATCACATAACTTGATTACATACACAAAGTTAAGATTTTTAACATAAGAATTATGTTTTTTACGTAAAGATAATAGGTGTAGTTTTAAAATGGGACCGAAATTGATTTTTTTCAATATCTGTTGATTCGATAAATTTTAATTGTTTAAATTTGTTATGATGCAAGCTTGAAGATGTAATAATATAGGAAAAATGTTAAATATTTTTTTCAATGCAAGAATTTGTGGAGTGAAGCAACAGTAGGGTTTGAAATCGAATTTTTCTATGCACTGTAAATTACTGTTTGTGTCGCCATATGTTGATCGAGTGGATCGCGCTTCGAGGAGGTGGTTGTCAAGGGTCTGGTCTTGGCGTAGGCGAAGGGACTTTGCCTTCGGTGACGGATGATGGCAGTATGTAGTGATTTTCGGTGGGGCGTTCGTGTCTCCAGTTCGAGCTACATGAAAATTTTTGATTTCGATTTAATGGTGACCATTTGAGTTTTGTTTTCATATGCACGGTCGAATTGTGGTTTGTGGGTGGCGACAGGGGTTGCCGGAGGGTCGGCGAACCACCGTGCACGGTGGCGATTGGTGTCTGGTTTGGTGACGGGGGCTGATGCGAGGCGACGCATGAGTATTTTGGGTGTTTGCTTCGAGCTCGTCTCTGGGTCGCGCACGTGAGTGTCGATGTTTCAGCAATTTAAATTTTATAAGTTAAGCTTGTATAAAAAAACAAGAAGAAGAAAGAAATAGGTAGCAAAGAAGAAGAGAGGGGAGAAAGAGAGAGACGTGGGGAAAAGAAGGGTCGAACTCAAGATTTACTCGAGTGAATGAGGTGCTTACCTCGGGTCCACTTCCTGTTGATTTGCCTAATTACTTTAAGTATTTTGATTTACAAGTTTAACATTAAATAAAATAAATAATGTTAGTTAGCTTTAAGTTAATAATTGATCTAAGGTTTATTAAAAGGAAAGTTTGTAAAGGAGATTAATTAATATAAGGTAATTAAAAAGAATGTAAATTAACTTATACTTGTAATTAAATTGATAACTTTAATTAAATTTGTAATTAGAAATCAATATTGTGTTTAATCAATTTAACTTAGGAAATTTAATTAATTACTTAAAGTTAATTAATAAACGGTAGTTAACTTAAGTGATTAATTAAAGATTAAATGATTTATTAATTGATAATAAAAGATTAATTAAATAATTTGTGATAATTAAATAAGTAATTAATTTTTTTACATGATAATTGAGGTAAACAATTTTTATTAATTAATGATTTTGAAAAGAAATTAAGAATGATTTACAATTTGTAATTAAAATTGATTCATAAACAATTAAGTGTTTAAATTAAATTGTAATTAAGAATTTGTTATTTAGATAAATTAAGTCGATTAATTATAAGTTGACAGTTAATTAAAATAATTAATTAAGGAACAATTAACCAAGTTAATTAAGATTCAATTAATTTATCCAAATTACCTATTGATCTCAAATAATCAATTAAAATAATTATGTGGTTAATCTATTAAATTGTACTCACATTGATTGAAACAATTGTACTGCACTGAATTGTTATTTTCGTTGGGATCGTACTACTGTGTGATGTAAATTGATCTATACTGCACTATGATTGTGATTTATTCTGTATTGACGTGAAAACCCCTTTGCCCGTAAAACGGCATTTAAACTTCGATGCGACAGGGAGTCGGATTTCAGTTAGTTATCCGAAACCCACATCGAACACTGAATATAAATCTTTGTGATTGTTATGCCCACGTGATTTAAAACTAAGCATTCGCTATTAGGTTTAGCCGGGAGAGGACCTTTGTGTCAGATAACCCATTCCGAATAGTGATTCGTCGAAATGGATAGCATTTGAAGACCGGTGGTGAAGACCGGGTGTCTTCGAAAACGATAGGATAACCTAACGATTGTCTCTATACTGAGTTGCTCCGGTATTGTAACGACCCGCATATCCGTACCCCTTGAGTCAACACTATTCTACAACAATCAACTCAAGTTATACAGAAATACGAACCATTTGGGTTTAAGAAGAAGAGGTGGAAGAAGAGAAAACAAAATCAACATCAGAATCTAACCATCGCAGCGGAATAAAATATAATAGATAATAAATAATCTTTACTCAATCAAATATATCTCTGTTTATATATTACATCAATCACAGTACATCAATCACAACTTAAAATCAATATCATACAAATGGGTACACAACAACTAAACACAGCGGAATACGTATATATATATATACAAGTACGGAAGTACGTATCGCCATCCTGCTCGTCTCCTGAGCTCCACAGCATCATATCCTGTATTCTACAATACTCGGTCTGACCCGAGCATTACAGATAATAATACCCGAGTCAGTCTGGAATACCAGCGTGAGAAAATCACACCCAATTGATTATTAAAGTTTCAAAAATCCTTTGAAAACAAAAACATCTCGTAAGACCACGCCACAAATAAACATGTCGGGTTTTTACCTTACGATAGCTAAAACAATTTTATAGAAATCCTCTGATATTATAATAGGGTCTATATACAAATACTTATAAAATAGCCGAAATTGTTACATGATTAAATTCCAGCTACTAGCCACAGAGTGGGTAATACAAACAAAACTCGTGCAAGGCTCGTAGGGAGAATGGATTTCCAACTAATGACTACGCACTGGGGTACCACCTGTCACAGTACGGGGCCTAGATCACCGTACCGAGGAGTACGCCCACTCCCCTGCAACAAAAGGCCGGGACTAACCCTTACTGGATAATCCCGAGTGAGATCACCCCGCAGTTGGGATCAGCAACCGCCCACTAAGCCGAAATAAAAAGGGACATCTAGACTGGAATGACCTCACCCTGCTTGGGTGCTACCCACCTAGCTTTGCTGCATAACCCCTGATTTTCAGTCATTCCCAGTTGATGAGGCTTGAGGCTAAGTGTTACCTTTGTAGAACATATCCCTTAGAATGCGCATCGTCCACCTGACGATGTTTTGCAAGCATTCATCCATACAAGTCCGTCCCGGGTTCGAACGGAACCGAAGGCACTATTCCTACTACATCCATTTTGGAAATATCCTCAGGATTAGTAGCGACTAGCCCTTGCACTTCACTGCTCCATCTTCGAATCCAAACATGTTTCACGAAACGTACAAATCGGATCGAAGTGGTTTTCGAGAAAAAAATCTTGATCGCGGTCTCTTCGAAACGATCAGCGTGTTTGTCCAATATTGATAGTAGGTTATTTAACTATCAATTATATTCACAAAACAACCATCAACCAATAAATAATTTTCCAAATTATTTATTAATCTCAAAAATATATTCACAAGATGTATTTCTATTTTCAATCCTTTGAAAACAGTTTCGAAACCATCATTCTTCTCAGAATCGACTTTCCCAAATATTTTATATCTCCTCTGAAATCGCCAAGCACAAAAATAGATTTTTAAAATAATTTAAAACACTTTACTTTGAAATATATACTTTAAAATACTTAGGATAAAACTACTTAAATAATTTGTTAAAAACACATATTATATGAATTTGAGAAAATAAGGTTACTTTATAAAATATAAAACCTGGTTTTCACTTTTAAAACAAATACTAAGTCACTTTTAATTAATTAATGCTATAATATATTAAAAGGAAATACTTGCTTTAGAAATTAAATATTAGAAATAATAAATTTTATAAAACTTGCTTTCTTTAAAAACAACTTTAAAACATTTAATTTACATTTACAAATTTACTTTTAAAAACGTGTACTTGGCCACCTAGAGAAAATTCCAACTTCAAGCACTTAAATCAATTTCGCCAAATTGATTTCCAATTTACTCTATTTGAAATAAATTTCTTTACTTACTTGGTTCATTTCAAAATTCATTAATTATGGACTTTATTTTTATTATTATTATTTCCTGTTTGATTTTAAATCTTTTAACTGAAATATAAAAATTTCAGGTTATTCCCAATTTCTTCTTTATTCTTCTTAAATAATTTAAATCCTCAATTTAAAATAAATGTTTTGTTCTTTTAAACAATAACATTTAAATTTAAGTTTCATTAACTCTCTGTTTATTTAAATTTTCCTTCCCATACACAAGATTTATTTATTAGAATTTTAAAGTCACTTTATTTCCTTTCCAGTTCATTCATAAATTTATTCAACTTTGCTATAATTATTTTACTTACAATTTCACTTCCTTTATTTTCATTCCCAAACTCAAATTATATATTTAGTAATTAATTATTGCCCGATTATAACAATCAAGCCATAGCATTCAATATTCCTACATAATTCATTACAGGATATCAAATATTCAAAATAGAGAATATTAAATAATTAAATAAAGTTGAGGGGTCCAGTTGGATCCCTCCAACATGTTTTTCCCTGCATCCACAGACGTTAGCACAATATAATATGCCAATTCCAAAATTATACCCTACTATACTACATCAATCAATTCAACCATACAATCAATCATTTAAATTTAATCATATAAATTTAAATCTAACTGAGTGAGATTAACTCACCTTTGACTTAAAATTTGTAGACCATTCCAATCCACTTTCAATCCAGCTTGTTTCTCTATTTTAGACCTTGTAAAATCATTAGATATTTTATTAATATTTGTTCAATCGTGCTAATTTATTCCCATTTGATAATTTAAACTTAATTAACAATGATTTTATTTAAATCAAATTTTTGTTTAAGAAATTAGTTTCAGAAACTAAAACAAATTAAATATGTCAATAAAACAAATTAATTATCTTAATACATATTTTTCTTTTTCATTACAGTAAATAGCAAAACAAATTTCTACTTTACTGTTTATAATTTCCCTAACTTATACATATTCATACATTCAAATTCAAATTTGAATAAACATTTTTATAGACCCTTTGATAAAATTAAACTACGTTAGTTCCTGAATAGACCCTGTCACAGACAATTATTTATAGAAATCCCGAACATAGACCCTCTGATAAAATAGTTTTCAAATAAACATCTTCAATTTATTACCTATTTATTATCCATTATAGTTTGTTCAGGTATAAACATTTTTATATACCCACTGTATATATAAATGAAGTTAAATAACAAATTGAAAAAAAAACTTATACCTGCTGCCTTGCTCATGAGATTCTGTTACTCGATTGCCTTCAATCTCTCGGCTACGAACGCGGTCCTAGAATCGCACGGCCTCGAAACCGTCGCCAAAACCCTAACGACAGCGACAAAAAAAATCACTCCATCCTCACAAAGCCCCCCCTCTTCCACGCCAGCTCTCGCGATCAACAGCACCGAGCTTCCCATCTCGCGAGTCATCCTGCCTCGCGACGATGCCCTAGGGGTTGCAACCTTCGCTCCTCAAGGCGATTCGTGCTTCGCTTCGGCCGTGGCCCCCCCTCTCTCTGCTTCGATAAGGATCGAGTCGACTTCGATTCGATTTCGAACCTACTCACGAGGATTCGGCGATGTTCACTATGGTGTTCGCCAATTTTTTTTTATTTGCCTCTCGAGATCAGTATGAAACGAAAGGGCTCGGCCCTTTTTTTTTCTTTTTCTAAACGTGAAGATTAGCCGAAGGACAACTATACCCCTCGTTAGATTACACCCGAAGCCATACTATTATATATATTAGGTTTCTTTTATTCTGAAGCTTCCAGAGGAAGGCTTGCTTGTCAGGCCAAGCTGCAGGAAGATGATTTGGCCTTAAAACGGCTGTAATTATAAAAAAGAGAAGGATGTCAATGAAGGCACCGATGACATTGATTCGTTCAATTAAAATTTATTTAGTTTCAACGCGTTAATGTATCGTACGCTCACATAACAACTCCAAACGGCACGAAATTTGAAATCCGATAATAATTCAATATTACGGATCCAATGGAATGGGTTTCATCAAATTCGAAGATTGTGCCTCGGAAGGCTATTTTTAAATTCAATTTAAACGATATAAAATTTTAAAACAGAACAAACCACTGTTAAATTAAATTTTACAACTTCTATTATCCTCTATACTATCAATATAAATTTTACAAGCCTTCAAATTATTTATAACAGGCTTAAACTCTCAGGTTTCATATTTTATCTAATTCAAATTATTTAATTCAACAATTTAATTGTCAAATAAATGATGATATTCGTAGTTTAAGTTGATAATTAACCTTTAAATAATTGAAATCAATTAAATATTCCAATTTTAAATGCCTTAAAATTCTGGGTCGTCACATTCCTCCCCCCTTAAAAGAATTTCGTCCCCGAAATTACTAGTTAGGAAGAATGATCTATACCCCGTTAACTATTCCCTCAATCCAAATAGGTTTTAACAACTTACCAAACAAATATCAAAAGACTCAATAACCCTCTTCCTAACCTTTCCAAATTACCCATAAGCCTCGAACAAAATTACTTACTTATCAATTCAAATTTTTAACTTAAAACCAATTTGAATTATCAAAATTTTCTCAAAATTTCTCTAACATCCTGAATTCCCGAAAAATTTCGCCAGCGTCTTCGTTGCGCGGCTAGCTCGGTACAACTACAAAATGGCATTACGGCCTCCCAAATCCAAAAAGAAAACAAAAAGCCAAGTGGCTCAATCCAAATCCCAATCAAATTTCACACCAAATTTAAATACATAGCTTTTTGTCGAGCATTTCAAATTTATCTTCTTGAAATCAAAAACCAATTCTCCTTTCCCTTTTATAATACCTGCATATCCTGCTTAGCACTAATATCCATTCACAACATTCCAAAACATTTTATCCACTTTCTCACAAAATGCTAATATCTATTCATTCCAATATTGACTTAAATTACATTGGTAGTATCAATTCCCATTTAAGACTTCACCATTCCCTCTAAAGTTTAGTTTAAGCATTTTATATGCTCCTTCAATTTATTTTCAACTCCAAATGTTAAATTTTATTTTTCATTTATAACTAATTCATGTCATTATTTTAATTAGTTTCATTCACTAACTTATTTCAATTTCTAGTTTGAAATTGTTTTGTTGTTAATAAATTTTCCAAAAATTTTCAAAATTTTTCTAACTCCCAAAATTTCTGAAAATTTTTGGCAGAGTCTCCTTTGTACGGAGGAGCTTTTGCAATTTGACAAAAGCGATAAATATATACATCGACCCACACGGTCGGAAAAACCAAAAACAGTTCATATTTCCTATTTTAATTGTGTAGTCGTACCTTATTTAGCATTTTAAGCAAGCGGCTTATTATTTTTAGCAAATAGTACAACCAAATCAAGCCTCACGGCTTCCACGTACCTGTACTTACTCAATTTAAACATGTAAGTGCCAAATATATGAAGTTTAACAACATTTTGCTTATTTGCAATAGTTAAACTCATGAATTCTAAAAGAAATACACACCCAACATTTTTCCGTAAGCAACTTATACAGTTTTCATACTAATCTAACTGTTTCAATTAATGTATAAACCATTTTCATTCAATTTGAATGTTTTTCAATCCATTCGTATATAACTTCATCAAATTTGAATGGTTTAAAACTCAATCGCTTACATTTAAAAAATTTTTAAGCAAACTGAACTCATATTTAATTCAATTGCTTTCAAAACAAATTTATTTTATTCCTATCCATCCAAGGCATCTCCATAACTTCTATTTACATTCAATAACAATTTATTCTTTGCAATTTGACGAGATTTATGTGAATAAATAAGCACTTGAGTTTTATAATCAATTTAAATTGACTCCAACTCAACTTACACTTTATTCTACTCCATTTCGGATTTATTCACAATCCATATATTCTCAGTTTCATTGCATTTCAATTTTATTAACCAAACTAGTTCATTCAAAACCATTAACAAGTTAGGTCCATCTTCATTCCCAATTAAATTTCCTTTTTATTTTAATTCATTCACATCCATTCATTTACATTTAAAACCATTCCATAATTGTTTATTCCAAACTATTTTATTTAGTTCGAAAACTATCCAGGCTATTTCATTCAATAACCATTTCTCAACTCATTTAAACCAACACTTCATTTGATACTTATTTATTCCATCATTTATTTATTCAATATAATTAGTTTATCCACATTCACTTAAACCATTCTAATAAACTTGAAACATTCCACTTTCCTTATTGTCTCAAGTTATTTCAATCCCATAATAATTTAAATGGTTTACAATTATTTATTTTAAGCATTTTCATTCCATTAAATATTATCGGCAACTCGCCGAATTTTATTACAATTAAAATTTATTTCTACTTGATTTAAATTCAATTCACTATTATTAATCTAAATTTTAAGTTGAATTCAATTCAACTCATTTCCATTTTTTTTAAGCTTAAGTTTATTTACTCCAATTTTATACTTAAACCCATTTTATTTTCAAGTAAATCCCCTCTCTCTCTTTTTTTCTTTTCCTTCATTCAACTTAATTCTCCCCCATTTAAATCTCATTTTAAATCTGCAATCTCATCAGATTCAACTCATTTAATTGATTACATGACCATTCCCAATTTATTTCCGCTTATTTGGATTTTATTCGCAATTCAAACCACTACTATTTAAACCCATTTCTTTTTTTATTCGATACATTTCAATTATATCTAATTTGTTAACACATCAAGTTAAATTTTAATTAATAACTCAAATTCTGATTCTACCATTTTGTAATGCCCCACTCCGAGACCCACTCTAGTAAAGAGTATTACGGAGTAATACCGTCTACTAGAACGGAGAATAGAGTATAATGGAAGCGACCATATGTAATCAAGCTATAACTATCTACTGAATACATCGAATATGTGGTTTTCTTTTCTCAAGTGGTTCGACATATCCAATAGATATTTATAACGAAACTACAATGGCTAAGGAAAATAGGTTTAGAACAAACATAACACTAAATGATAACATCATCACCACAGAACAGTCACATAACAGTCACAGAACATAGGTACAATATATCGTTAATACAGATCCAAGTATCAAAAGGTGGGTACAAAGCCATCGCTCGCACATGTGAGTAAAAAATATGTACATAAGAGTTTGAAATAACAGAGTAGTGGAATAATGGATAAATAAAAAGAGCTATCTATCAGCATAGCAGATAATGTCCAAGCGGAAGCACAGAAAGCTAAGTCCAGAGACCTAACCTGAAACAACTCGGTCTGACCCGAGCGAAAACACTAGGGTCAGGCTAGCGAAATAATCAGTAATAACTGAGATATATAATAATGCAGTACATAAATAAACAGTACTTCTCCAAAGAGAAGAGTAATATGGACTACATGATTATAATGACGATCCCTAATCATCAATAAACAGTAAAAATCTCCAAAGAGAATATCAACACCAAAGTGTGGAATAAATAAAATCGCCTCATATCATCGGCGTAGCCAAAGCTATATAAAGTTGCCCATAGGCAATAATCCCAAGAGTGACCAGAGTCAGTAATCAATGCCCAAGCAAAGATCGATGCTCCAAAGAGCAATAGGGATATACTGAAAAGTCAATGAAATCAAACACTGAAAAGCAGTGTCCAGAGACACTGTGAATCCACAAGGTAATCGCACTTACATCGTATGGTTCCATAGAACCAACACCGAATGGCGATACTCGAATGGATATAAAATCATCAGATAATACAAATATTACACGTGCACCGACCAGAGTCGTTGTTGCCAAGTACTGTAGAGTTGTGATCGATCACTCGCACAGATGCGGACGCGCGAGACGGCGAGATCCTTCCCAGAAGGATAAAGGCCTAGAGGCGCACGCCGAAAAATAAACTGCTCCATAGAGCAGGTGTCCAGAGATGGTTGCCCAGAGGCGTGGTGACCCAGAGGTCCAGTACTGGCCGCCCCGAGGCTAATGTGTCACTAACTTCTTGGAGAGGAACCCGTAAAGTGTTAACAATGAGTCCCATACCCCACGTTCGCACTAAACGGTTTACAAACCAATAGCAAGCTCACACTCCAAACAATAAAAAGTCCACCTCATATCATCGGTAAACTAGACCCAAAGGTCAAAACGATCAACCGAATAGGTCGGGGATTAACTGGAAAGAAAATACACACGGTTCCATAGGCCAGAGATTTCCTAACCGTTTAAGCACCTTTCCACTTCGCTCGATGTGCTAAAAAGTGAGTGTGAGATTTTTATTATAGAAAATAATGGTGCGAAACAGATTTTAATTGATTTTGAAATCACTTTAAAACGGCTTTTGAAAACTCTCCTATTATGGAGTAATTAACTTAGTAATTAAAATAATATTATATAATAATTTCGAAAGCCATTTTGGAGTGAAAAATCCTTTTAAAATAGTTCATAAAAACCCGTGTACGAAATCCATAGACAAATCTCAAAGAAATCGATAAAAGCAGAAAATCACTGAAAATATTCTAAGTATTGGAAAATAGTATAAAACTGACACGAACCCAAGTTCAGAAAATTATTTGGACCAGCAAACTGAATCTGAATGGCATCAAAATTGGTAGGAATGTAGTCTGACATTCCTACTTCAGAACACAAAAAGAATTACTCGATTTCGACTTGAAACGAAGTCGCAGCGACGCTTCAAAGTCGGACCCGGAAACAGTGAATACACTGTTTCAGGCTGAGCTCCGGGTCCCCCTTCGACAGCAAATGAACTCGGATACTAATCAAACTTTTTAGAGATGGAGTTCGAAACTCTAGCTTTCCAACGAGTCCAAAAACGTTGAAATTCGACCAAGGAGGTGACCGTGGCGATGTCACAAAGTTCGGTCCAAAAACTGCAAATAGGTAACTACTTTCATTAATTTTTTTTTTCCTGTTTTTTTTTAAGGGCCCCCAGTCCGCATGGGCTGGGGTGGCGGGCCCAGTCCCCAGCCCGCCTAGGCTGGGGTGGCGGGCCATGTCCCCAGCCCGCCCGGGCTGGGGATGCGGCCCAGTCCCCAGCCCGCCCGGGCTGGGGAGGGCGGACCAGTCCCCAGCCCGTCCGGGCTGGGGTGCGGGCCCAGTCCCCAGCCCGCCCGGGCTGGGGAGGGCAGCCCGCCCGGGCTGGGGAGGGCGGACCAGTCCCCAGCCCGTCCGGGCTGGGGTGCGGGCCGAGTCCCCAGCCCGCCCGGGCTGGGGAGGGCGGGCCAGTCCCCAGCCCGTTCGGGCTGGGGAGGGCGGCCCAGTCCCCAGCCCGCCCGGGCTGGGTGGCCTGTGTGTGTGCCAGCCCATGCGGGCTGGCCTACCTCTGGCTAGACCAACTGGGCTAGCCTGCTGTGCCTGGGTGCAGCCCAGGCCTGTCCTGGCGCACCCAGAGCCCTGTTTTGGCCTGTTTTCAGGCTGAACATTTCCAGCTAGCAGTTTTTTTCATTTTTGATGGTTTTGGGGTGTTTTTTTCAAGTTTTTGGCATCAAATTTCACTAATAACAATCATTAACTAGCATAAAATGATTAATACACCATATTAAGGAGACAAAGGGCCAAAGCTTAGCATTACCTTATGAAGCAATATCACAAACACCTTATGTGCAACCCCAAATTGAAAGTAAAGTTGATCAAAGATCTATGATACACATGTTACATGATAAAACATGTGTTAAAAAATGATTTATGACATCAAAAGAGGATTAAACACATATTAGAAGAGGTTTTTAGCAATATACCTCTCTAGAAAGCAACAATGAACATTCTAGCATCTACCCAAGTTAGCAAAAGATGAGTAGGAGGCTATAAGATCATAAAAACACATAAAACATGTGTTAACAAACTAATTTCATAAATTAGAAAGTTATAAAATTTGGATTTGAGGTGGGTATTTGCATTACCTTTGCATATAGTGATTTGCATAAGCTAAAACTTGAAGGAGATGAAGATGGAGGCCATTTTTGTTAAGAAAGCTTTAGGAAATGATTAGGGTTTTGATTAGGGTTGAATGAATGAGGTTATGAGAGTTTGAGATAATATATAGAGGAGGTTTAGGGTGGGTTATTGGGTTAAGTTTAGTAACCCAATAAGACGAGGGTTATGAACAATGTTTCCAAAAAAATTTCTAAGTGTTCTTGTATGCATATAAACTCATTTTTCTTACCCAAACCCATTTTAAATCTCTCCTAAAATATTTAACTTCCAAAAATAACATTTTATCCTCATTTTAAAATCCCATATTTCCCAACTTAATTAAAATAGCCTTTTTCAAATAATTTTGTTATTCCAAAATCCTTTTATGCTTCATTAAAAATAAATAAAAATCCTAACTTTTATTTATTAATAGGTAATGCAAATCCCAGGTTGTTACAGACTCCCCCCTTAAGAAAATTGCGTCCCCGCAATTCCTTAAGATGGATGTCGTCTATAACGTCAAATTCACAAAAGAAGTGATAGAGATAAAATAGAGAATTCTTACCCGTAGAAGAAGATGGGAGAAAGCCAGGATAAGAGCGCTCGATAGATTCTCTGGTCTCCCAAGTGCAGTCCTTAGGATTTGGTGACCATTGAATCTTCACGAGTGGAACCTCTTTGTTGCAAAGGCGTCTAACCTCCGAATCAAGCACACGGAGAGGTTGCTGCTCCAAAGATAAGTCAAGTAAGATCTCCAAATCAGGCACGACATGCGGCTCAATGGTAGAAATAGGGTCGCGAACACACTTGCGAAGTTGAGAAACATGAAACACGTCATGCATTCTGGAAAAATGAGCAGGTAGAGCCACACGATAAGCAACAGGGCCGATGCGTTGCGTAATAGGAAATGGTCCAACATAGCGAGGAGCCAACTTCCCTGTAGAGATGAAACGCACAACCCCCTTCATTGGAGAAATCCGAATAAAGACATGATCACCAATGGAGAACTCAAGAGGCTTCCTACGGTTGTCCGCGTAGGATTTCTGGCGGTCCTGTGCCTCTTTCATTCTCTGACGGATAAGAACAATCTTTTCAGAAGATTCCCGAACTGAATCTGGACCAAGAATAAGCTTCTCGCCAGATTCTAACCAACAAGCAGGAGAGCGACATGGCCTTCCGTAGAGAGCCTCGAAAGGTGCCATGCCGATACTAGACTGAAAGCTGTTGTAGTAGGAGAACTCTACGAGCGGTAAGTGATCCTCCCAACTACCTCCGAAATCCAGAATACAACAGCGCAAAAGATCCTCCAAAACCCGATTCACCCTCTCCGTCTCACCGTCGGTCTGAGGATGATAAGCAGTCAAGAGATTCAGCTTTGTGCCCAAAACTGACTGTAGGCACTTCCAGAAGTGACTGGTAAAGATAGTGTCTCGATCACAGACGATAGAGCTAGGAATGCCATGAAGTCGAACGACTTCCTTCACATATAGCTTGGCCGGTTGAGGAGCAGTCCGAGTGGACCTAATCGGAATGAAATGAGCAGATTTGGTCAAGCCATCGACAATGACCCAAATAGAAGTATGGCCTGACCTCGATCGAGGCAGACCGTCAATAAAATCCATGGATATCTGATCCCATTTCCACAATGGAATCTCTAGCGGCTGAAGAAGACCAGATGGACGCTGATGCTCGGCCTTGATCTGTTGACAAGTCATGCAACCGCTCACATAACTTGCCACATCTCTCTTCAAACCCTCCCAATAATATAGCCGGCACATATCGGCATACATCTTACTCGACCCGGGATGAATAGTGTACTTAGTGCGATGGCACTCATCCAGAATGTCACGCCTAAGTGATAAATCAGATGGTACAACAATACGGTTCTTCCTACGAAGACACCGATGAAAATCAAGAGAATAATCCAGCAATGTCTCATCACTGGATCCCGACTCGAGAAGGTGAATAAGATGCAATAAGTCTGGATCCTGCCGCTGAGCATGGGAAATGCGATCCAATAAGATAGGACGAGCTTCCAAGCTAAATAATAAGACAGGAGCATCAGAAGATGGAGCTCGATCTCTAATATCACATAAAGATAGAGTCTTAAGAACATTCCACTCGGCAATCATCATAGAAACTACCGCCGAGTGCTTGCGACTGAGCGCATCTGCAACACGATTACCCTTGCCAGGGGTATACTGAATATCTAAATCATATGAGCCGAGAAACTCAAGCCATCGCTGCTGCCTCATATTGAGATCCCTCTGACTGAATAGATACTTCAGTGACTTGTGATCGGTGTAAAGAGTGAAGCGTTCGCGTAATAGAAAGTGACGCCACGTCTTCAAGGCAAAGACGATAGCTGCCAACTAAAGATCATGAGTCGGATAGCGAACCTCATTCGGACGTAGCTGCCTAGAAGCATAAGCAACTACTCGATCCTTCTGCATAAGCACAGCACCGAGCCCGCTACCACAAGCATCGGAATAAACAACCAGATTCTGGTTACTCTCAGGAACCACAAGAATAGGAGCATGAGTGAGAAGTTCCTTCAGTCGCCGAAAGGAAGCTTCACGCTTATCAGACCAAATAAAGCGAACACCCTTATGAGTCAGCGTCGTAAGGGGAAGTGCAACTCGAGAGAAATCCTTGACAAACCGACGGTAATAACCCGCCAGACAAGGAAGCTGCGAATATCATGAACGTTCTCGGCCTGCTTCTAATTCTGAATAGCTTCGATCTTGGCGGGATCGACAGAAACACCCTCAGATGATACAATATGGCCCAAGAACTTGACCTTGCTCTCCCAAAAATGGCACTTGGAGAGCTTGGCCTTAAGCTGATGCTGACGAAGAGTATCCAAGACGATCCGCAAATGATGAGAATGCTCTGACTCGGATCTAGAGTAAATAATAATATCGTCGATGAAAACCAGAATGAATCTATCGATGTATTCCCGGAATATTCGATTCATAAGATCGACGAAGAAAGCCGGTGTGTTCGTCAAGCCGAATGGCATGACCAACCACTCAAAAGAACCATAACGAGTGCGGAAAGCGGTAAGAGGAATGCTATCTTCCGCAACTCGGAGCTGATGAAATCCGGTGGCAAGGTCGAGCTGTGAAAAGACCTTCGCACCGCTCAACTGATCAAACATATCGTCTATCCGTGGCAATGGATAACAATTTCTGATGGTCAACTCATTAAGCTTGCGATAGTCAGTGCAAAGCCTAAGAGAGCCATCGGGCTTCTTAACGAAGACCACAGCAGCACCCCATGGCGAAGAACTGGACCGAATGAGCTGCTTCGCCTCAACCTCAACTAACTGCTTCCTGAGTTCCTCATTCTCCTTAGTAGACATCCTCGTGGGAGGACGCCCAACTGGGTGGGAGCCTGGAATGAGATCGATGCGGAACTCAATGGCCCGCTTTGGCGGCAGGCTTGATACTGGCTCGAATATATCGGGAAATCCCGAACAACAGGAATACGAGATATGTCGAAATGCTCATCTCGTGAATCAAGAGAAAATAAAGTAATGTCAGAAATCCCAACATCCTGAAGAGCAATAGCTAACGGAGCGGACGAGTCAGGATGACGAAGAAATAATATCCGCTCCGAAAAAATGATTTTGGCGTCGTACTGAGCAAGCGAATCCATGCCAAGAATCATGTCAAAGCCCAAATACTCCATAACGTGCAGATTCGCACGAAAAGAAAATCCACAAAGATCAATATCCATATCCTCACAAAGCAAGCTAAGGGTCGTTGATCCACCAATGGGATTCACAATCCTTAGTGAAGAAACCAAACAAGTAACATCCAAGGATAAAGCATCTACTAGCTCCTTTGATAAGAATGAGTGAGAGGCACCGGTATCAAAGAGAACTCTACAAGATCTACCAGCCATACTGAAAGATATGGTAAGATTTAGTTAAGCACGATTCAAGGATAGATAATTCATTAAGGAATATTACGGAATATAGTAGACTCCTACACATATTACTATCTTATTTATCTAACGGTGGATATGTTCAATTTGGATTGTATTATAACGTATTGTACTACGTGTCTGTTCTGTGTTTGTTATGCTTAATTCTGAACCTTAGCTCTGATACCAAGATGTAACGCCCCACTCCGAGACCCACTCTAGTAAAGAGTATTATGGAGTAATACCGTCTACTAGAATGGAGAATAAAGTATAATGGAAGCGACCATATGTAATCAAGCTATAACTATCTACTGAATACGTCGAATAGGTGGTTTTCTTTTCTCAAGTGGTTCGACATATCCAATAGATATTTATAACGAAACTACAATGGCTAAGGAAAATAGGTTCAGAACAAACATAACACTAAATGATAACATCATCATCACAGAACATTCACATAACAGTCACAGAACATAGGTACAATATATCGTTAATACAGATCCAAGTATCAAAAGGTGGGTACAAAGCCATCGCTCACACATGTGAGTCAAAAATATGTACATAAGAGTCTGAAATAACAGAGTAGCGGAATAGTGGACAAATAAAAAGAGCTATCTATCAGCATAGCAGATAATGTCCAAGCGGAAGCACAGAAAGCTAAGTCCAGAGACCTAACCTGAAATAACTCGGTCTGACCCGAGCGAAAACACTAGGGTCAGGCTAGCTAAATAATCAGTAATAACTGAGATATATAATAATCCAGTACATAAACAAACAGTACTTCTCCAAAGAGAAGAGTAATATGGACTACATGAGTACAATGACGATCCCTAATCATCAATAAACAGTAAAAATCTCCAAAGAGAATATCAACACCAAAGTGTGGAATAAATAAAATCGCCTCGTATCATCGGCGTAGCCAAAGCTATATAAAGTTGCCCATAGGCAATAATCCCAAGAGTGACCAGAGTCAGTAATCAATGCCCAAGCAAAGATCGATGCTCCAAAGAGCAATAGGGATATACTGAAAAGTCAATGAAATCAAACACTGAAAAGCAGTGTCCAGAGACACTGTGAATCCACAAGGTAATCGCACTTACATCGTATGGTTCCATAGAACCAACACCGAATGGCGATACTCGAATGGATATAAAATCATCAGATAATACAAATATTACACGTGCACCGACCAGAGTCGTTATTGCCAAGTACTGTAGAGTTTTGATCTATCACTCGCACAGATGCGGAACGCGCGAGACGGTGAGATCCTTCCCAGAAGGATAAAGGCCCAGAGGTGCACGCCGAAAAATAAATTGCTCCATAGAGCAGGTGTCTAGAGACGGTTGCCCAGAGGCGTGGTGACCCAGAGGTCCGGTACTGGCCGCCTAGAGGCTAATGTGTCACTAACTTCTTGGAGAGGAACCCGTAAAGTGTTAACAATGAGTCCCATACCCCACGTTCGCACTAAACGGTTTACTAACCAATAGCATGCTCACACTCCAAACAATAAAAAGTCCACCTCATATCATCGGTAAACTAGACCCAAAGGTCAAAACGATCAACCGAATAGGTCGGGGATTAACCGGAAAGAAAATACACACGGTTCCATAGGCCGGAGATTTCCTAACCGTTTAAGCACCTTTCCACTTCGCTCGATGTGCTAAAAAGTGAGTGTGATATTTTTATTATAGAAAATAATGGTGCGAAACAGATTTTAATTGATTTTGAAATCACTTTAAAACGGCTTTTGAAAACTCTCCTATTATGGAGTAATTAATTTAATAATTTAATAATATTATATAATAATTTCGAAAGCCATTTTGGAGTGAAAAATCCTTTTAAAATAGTTCATAAAAACCCGTGTACGAAATCCAGAGACAAATCTCAAAGAAATCGATAAAAGCAGAAAATCACTGAAAATATTCCAAGTGTTGGAAAATAGTCTAAAACTGACGCGAACCCAAGTTCGGAAAATTATTTGGACCAGAAAACTGAATCCTAATGGCATGAAAATTGGAAGGAATGTAGTATGACATTCCAACTTCAGAACAAAAAAAGAATTACTCAATTCCGACCTGAAATGAAGTCGCAGCGATGCTTCAAAGTCGGACCCGGAAACAGTGAATACACTGTTTCAGGCTGAGCTCCGGGTCCCCCTTCGACAGCAATTTCGAAGAGTCAAATGAACTCGGATACTAATCAAACTTTTTATAGATGTAGTTTGGAACTCCAGCTTTCCAACGAGACCAAAAACGTTGAATTTCGACCACGGAGGTGACCGTGGCGATGTCACAAAGTTCGGTCCCAAAACTGCAAACAGGTAACTGCTTTCTTTATTTTTGTTTTCCTGTTTTTTTTTTTAAGGGCCTCCAGTCCGCATGGGCTGGGGTGGCGGGCCCAGTCCCCAGCCCGCCCGGGCTGGGGATGCGGCCCAGTCCCCAGCCCGCCCGGGCTGGGTAGGGCGGGCCAGTCTCCAGCCCGTCTGGGCTGGGGAGGGCGGCCCAGTCCCCAGCCCGCCCGGGCTGGGGTGGCCTATGTGTGTGCCAGCCCATGCGGGCTGGCCTACCTCTGGCTAGCCCATGCTATGCCTGGGTGCAGCCCAGGCCTGTCCTGGTGCACCCAGAGCCCTGTTTTGGCTGTTTTCGGGCTGAACATTTCCAGTCAGCAGTTTTTTTTCATTTTTGATGGTTTTTGGGTGTTTTTTTCAAGTTTTTGGCATCAAATTTCACTAATAACAATCATTAACTAGCATAAAATGATTAATACACCATATTAAGGAGACAAAGGGCCAAAGCTTAGCATTACCTTATGAAGCAATATCACAAACACCTTATGTGCAACCCCAAATTGAAAGTAAAGTTGATCAAAGATCTATGATACACATGTTACATGATAAAACATGTGTTAAAAAATGATTTATGACATCAAAAGAGGATTAAACACATATTAGAAGAGGTTTTTAGCAATATACCTCTCTAGAAAGCAACAATGAACATTCTAGCATCAATCCAAGTTAGCAAAAGATAATTAGGAGGCTATAAGATCATAAAAACACATAAAACATGTGTTAACAAACTAATTTCAGAAATTAGAAAGTTATAAAAGTTGGATTTGAGGTGGGTATTTGCATTACCTTTGCATAGAGTGATTTGCATAAGCTAAAACTTGAAGGAGATGAAGATGGAGGCCATTTTTGTTAAGAAAGCCTTAGGAAATGATTAGGGTTTTGATTAGGGTTGAATGAATGAGGTTATGAGAGTTTGAGATAATATATAGAGGAGGTTTAGGGTGGGTTACTGGGTTAAGTTTAGTAACCCAATAAGAAGATTTGCGACGCCCCACCTCTATACCCACGCTAGCCAAGAACATTACGGTGAATACTGTCGACTAGCACGAAGAATAAGGCTGTTGAGGAGCGACCATCCGTGTAATTGCTTTGCACGAGCATCGATATGTCAGATAGCATAACATGCATTTCTTTATCAAGAGGGAAATCCGACGTACTGACACAAACTCAAAGCTACTACACAGTGGCTATAATATCTTCAGAAATAAATATAGAAATAAACATAACATAAATCAGTCACAGACAATTCATATCACAAAGGCGGAAATAGATATGAATATAACACATGGAAGTGTACATCAGAGTAGTGGTCAAACAAGATCCACAATATCAAAAAGAATAGATACAAGTGCTAGACAAAAGAATAAGTATACATCATAGAGTCTGTATCTCAAATGTATACAACAAAAACTACTAAACTTAAGTAGTCAGCCAAAAGTCAGAAGATGGTTCCAGATAGGAAGCCATGAGGAAGCACCTGTAATATCTCAGTCTGACCTGAGTATTACTTAATAAGAAAATAATAAACGGATCAGTCTAGCTATAAATATCAAATGAAATGATATAGAATAAGAGATATGACTAAACGTATAATAATCACAATGCCAAGCTGTGATAAATAAGTAATTGAAAATCAACAAGAGATTAATTAATATCACAATAATCAACTCAATGATCAAAAGGAATGTCATACTCCTAATTTCATTCACCAAGCCACAATAATTGATAAATCAAATCAATAGAAATCACGAAGATAGGTGAAGCATAAATTCCAGAATTCAACACACGAAATCCAGAAATCACAAGAAAAGGATGGCCAATCCCATAAAAATGAGCCGGAGCTCCTCCAGACAGGGTATAGTCCCCCATTGCGGACATTGAGCCGAAGCTCCTCCTGGTGAGTCAAAACTCCTCCTGAAAGGGTATAGTCCTCCATTGTGGACATTGAGCCGAAGCTCCTCCTGGTGAGCCGAAGCTCCTCATGACAGGGTATAGTCCCCCTTGCGGACTTTGAGCCGAAGCTCCTTCTGGTGAGTCCAAACTCCTCCTGACAGGGTATAGTCCCCCATTGCGGACTTTGAGCCGAAGCTCCTCTCGGTGAGTCAAAACTCCTCTTGACAGGGTATAGTCCCCATTGTGGACGTTGAGCCGAAGCTCCTCCTGGTGAGTCGAAGCTCCTCCTGACAGGGTATAGTCCCCCATTGTGGACATTGAGCCGAAGCTCCTCCTGATGAGACGAAGCTCCTCAAAAATGAAGTATCGTCCTTGACATGGACAAAGAGACATCGCACGTTGCTAGTCTAAATCACAAAGATGATCGTCATGATCAACGAGAAGTGTCGATTATAGTAATCTAGTAAATATATGAGCTTAGCTTCATGTCCCATAACCACTAGCTTAACTTAAATATTTACGAACAAATTGTAGATCTCCACTAGAAAATTGTCACAAGAGATTCAATCGAACAAGTCCAAGAATTAACCGACGAAGTAAACGCAAGTGTTTCATACCACTTGTTTTACTAAGTCGTTTAATTAGATTTCTCAAACGAGTGAGGTAAAGGTTTGTATATACTAATAGATTGGAAAACGGTTTAAGAAAAGATCTTTGTTATTAAAAATAGAGTTGAAATCGTTTGATGAAAGAGCTTTGATATTTACTACTAGTATAGAAAACCTTTATATTTTTAAAGTGACAAATCACAAAGAAGATTGTAAGAACAATCAATCAGTAAAATTCACATTCGAAGACGTGAATAAAATCCAAAGAAACCGATAAAGAATCCATCGAAATGGATATTCAAAAATCCCTAAAAAGGAGTCATCAAATTCATAATAAATAATAACAACAAATAGGATCATCACGAATCGATTTAAATTGGAATTCTCAAGAGAATAGGCGAATAGGCAAAAATAGTGCTGATTCAGACGTCTGAAATCAAGGATTCAGACGTCTGAATCTGGAAAATAAATATTTTCCAAAGACAGAATTCAGACGTCTGAATCCTTGGATCCAGACGTCTAAAATAGGCACTTTTTAGCCTATTTCCTTTCTGGTTCCAAATGAACCAATTCAGACGTCTGAAATCAAGGATTCAGACGTCCGAATCTGGGAATAGAAATCTTCCCAGAATAATATTCAGACGTCTGAATATTACGTTTCAGACGTCTGAATGAAGGGTTCAGGGCATTCCCTGAACCTAGGCCAAAAATGGCCAAACGAATATCGGAAACGATCGAACGGGCAAATGGAGATGACTAAGGAATTACGTCGAACGACAACCCAGCCTAAACGGCTCTTCGATACGCCTCAAATATCAATGTCTAAATATCCATAATATGATTTTCATAAATTAGACCAAAACACCAAAAATTGGAATATACACGAAATCGATCGAAACCAAAATCAATTGCACACGAATAAACGTTAGGAATTCATACCTAACAATCGAAGATAATTATAGACTAAGATGTGAGATAAAAATCTCACCTTTGAACCCAAATCAATGAAGGAGAAGCTTTAAAAACAAGCTAAGATCAATTCCTCTTCAGTAACAACTCAAGAAGCTTCAATCTAAGCTTAAAAGAGAAACATTTCCTAAATTAGGTTTAGGAATTTTTTGAAATCAAAGAGAGAATGAGTTGGAGAAGAAGAAGGAGATGCTTAGCAATGGGTTCACTTGAGTTTGGAGCAAGAAGATGGATTTGCTAATGGAAACTAGGGCTTAGAATTTCCTAATTCTTTTCCTCTCCCCACATTTTTGATGAAGCTTGAATGTATTAGGAAATTATGAAGTAATGAAGGGGAGAAGGGGTTGGGACTAAATACATAAGTGGCTCAGCCCAAACCAAAGCCCTAAGTGGGAAAAAGTAGCAAAAATCAACTATCTCCAAACATATCGAAGCTTATACTCAAAAAGGTCGCAAACGACATTTTGGACTCAATGGAAGTGGTCTCGAGTCCTAATTCGACTATTTGCATAAAGTAGCTTTTCGGACTAAATTCCGAGTATCGATAAAATATTTAAGTAAAATATTTAAATAAAAAATCGATAAATATGCGGGTTGTTACAAGAGGGTTATGAACAATGTTTCCAAAAAAAATTCTAAGTGTTGATGTATGCATATAAACTCATTTTTCTTACCCAAACCCATTTTAAATCTCGCCTAAAATATTTAACTTCCAAAAATAACATTTTATCCTCATTTTAAAATCCCATATTTCCCAATTTAATTAAAATAGCCTTTTTCAAATAATTTTGTTATTCCAAAATCCTTTTATGCTTCATTAAAAATAAATAAAAATCCTAACTTTTATTTATTAATAGGTAATGCAAATCCCGGGTTGTTACACATTCACTTTTAAATTACCAACAAATTTTATTAACCACAATGTAATTACATTTACATCACTATAGATCCAAGTCGAATGTGATTTATAACTTGAGTTTTATTTTCCCACTTCATCATAAACTCACAATTCATTTTCATTAACTAATTTATTAACAAATTTGTTCTTCCTTTATTTATAATCCAACACTTGAATTTTAACTCCAAATATCACTCCATTTAATTTTCTTAGTTCAATTTAGTTTATAATTCAAGTTTTGATTTTATTTCTATTCTCTAATTCATCAATACTATTTATTTTGGATTTTCTATCCCATTTTTCAATTTATAAGTCACAACTTATATTTCATACAATCACACTCATTCTAGGCTTGAATATATTCATCCTTTATTTTTAACTCAAACCTTATGCTTATTTATAACCCCAAGCATATTTTTATTTCATGGATTTCTAATTCTTTTACAAGTTATTCTGATTTATTTAACTCAGTCTAATTCTTATCCAACTTATTTTCCAGTTATCCAGGTAAAAATTTAATTTCATCCAATAATTCAGCTGAAATTTTATTCCAATTCAATTTTATTTTAACTCAGATTTATTTAACTCAATTCGATTCCAACCTGATTCGAATACAACTGGATATTATTTCAGCTTACTCAATTAATTTCAATCCAATCAAATTTTTATTTCCAAATCCAAGTTAATTTCATTTTCAACCTTTCTCTTTAAATTTAAATCCCAACCTTCAAAGCTTATATTCCATTCCTGATTTAAAAATCATCTCAATTTTATAAGCTTACAACCCATCCTATCAGGATTTTTAAACTCCCGGCTTTGGTTTCAAATCATTTTGAAATCTCCAACATCTCAAATCACATTTCTCAAAAGTCAAACCAATCCTGGTTTTTTATTCCCAACAAATTTCCTTTGAAATTTCAAAACAAACAGGTTTTTCTGAACAAATTCATTTGGCAGCAATCTGTCACTTAGAAACTCAAAAATGAACATCGATGATGCTGCAGTCATCCTCGAAGTTATTTTCCAGTGACTGAAGTGAATTCAATGCTATCTCCCTTTCAAGATCCGTTTTTAAACAAATTTCCTTTCAGAAATAACCTAAAAACAACAATAATACTATTTACCTCCAAAATACGTCCAAAATCTCCGGGGTTTTAAAGTTTTCAAATTCTATTTTAATTCAAATTTTAACTAAAACGCATTTGTATAGTTTATGCTTATACAAATTCCCAATTAATTATATTTCAATTTATAATTTACATCTATAATTCATATTTATAAATTTCATTCTATAATGAATTTATCCCTTAAATTTTTAATTATATTTCAATTTCTAGTTAAATTTTCACTTAACAATGATAATACTTTAATATCATCATTTCTAGCATCCAAGCAACCATATATTAGCTACATAGTTTTCAAAAACTATATCAAGATATGTTTTTGGGTAACATTATTTCATTTACCCTATTTAAAACAATACCGTGTGGATTGCTCTATTCAAGTGTTTAGAAACCCCTTCAATACAGTTGCCTAGACTGTGTCGACGAAGGTTCATATGCCACTCAATAAATCAATCAACGCAATATTAAAACAATTTATATTCACTAACAAATACGCGCTCATATCTATTAATACGCTCAAACTCATTATAGAGTACCATAGACTCTATTTTAAATGAGTAATTCCCACCAGAGCCAAGGTTATCTCCAACCTATGCTCTGATAACAACTGTAACGACCCGCACATCCGTACCCCTTGAGTCAACACTATTCTACAACAATCAACTCAAGTTGTACAGAAATACGAACCATTTGGGTTTAAGAAGAAGAGGTGGAAGAAGAGAAAACAAAATCAACATCAGAATCTAACCATCGCAGCGGAATAAAATATAATAGATAATAGATAATCTTTACCCAATCAAATATATCTCTGTTTATATGTTACATCAATCACAGTACATCAATCACAACTAAAAATCAATATCATACAAATGGGTACACAACAACTAAACACAGCGGAATACGTATATATATATACAAGTACGGAAGTACGTATCGCCATCATGCTCGTCTCCTGAGCTCCACAGCATCATATCCTGTATTCTACAATACTCGGTCTGACCCGAGCATTACAGATAATAATACCCGAGTCAGTCTGGAATACCAGCGTGAGAAAATCACACCCAATTGATTATTAAAGTTTCAAAAATCCTTTGAAAACAAAAGTATCTCGTAAGACCACGCCACAAATAAACATGTCGGGTTTTTACCTTACGATAGCTAAAACAATTTTATAGAAATCCTCTGATATTATAATAGGGTCTATATACAAATACTTATAAAATATCCGAAATTGTTACATGATTAAATTCCAGCTACTAGCCACAGAGTGGGTAATACAAACAAAACTCGTACAAGGCTCGTAGGGAGAATGGATTTCCAACTAATGACTAGGCACTGGGGTACCACCTGTCACAGTACGGGGCCTAGATCACCGTACCGAGGAGTACGCCCGCTCCCCTGCAACACAAGGCCTGGACTACCCCTTACTGGATAATTCCGAGTGAGATCACCCTACGGTTGGGATCAGCAACCGCCCACTAAGCCAAAATAAAAAGGGACATCTAGACTGGAATGACCGCACCCTGCTTGGGTGTTACCCACCTAGCCTTGCTGCATAACCCCTGATTTTCAGTCATTCCCGGTTGATGAGGCTTGAGGCTAAGCGTTACCTTTGTAGAACATATCCCTTAGAATGCCCATCGTCCACCTGACGATGTTTCGCAAGCATTCATCCATACAAGTCCGTCCCGGGTTCGGACGGAACCGAAGGCACTATTCCTACTATATCCATTTTGGAAATATTATCAGGATTAGTAGCGACTAGCCCTTGCACTTCACTGCTCCATCTTCGAATCCAAACACGTTTCACGAAACGTACAAATCGGAACGAAGTGGTTTTCGAGAAAAAAAATCTCGATCCCGGTCTCTTTGAAACGATCACCGTGTTTGTCCAATATTGATAGTTGATTATTTAACTATCAATTATATTCACAAAACAACCATCAACCAATAAATAATTTTTCAAATTATTTATTAATCTCAAAAATATCTTCACAAGATATATTTCTATTTTCAATCCTTTGAAAACAGTTTCAAAACCATCATTCTTCTCAGAATCGACTTTCCCAAATATTTTATATCTCCTCTGAAGTCACCAAGCATAAAAATAGATTTTTAAAATAATTTAAAACACTTTACTTTGAAATATATGCTTTAAAACACTTAGGATAAAACTACTTAAATAAATTGTTAAAAACACATATTATATGAATTTGAGAAAATAAGGTTACTTTATAAAATATAAAACCAGGTTTTCACTTTTAAAACAAATACTAAGTCTCTTTTAATTAATTAATGCTATAATATATTAAAAGGAAATACTTGCTTTAGAAATTAAATATTAGAAATAATAAATTTTATAAAACTTTTTTTCTTTAAAAATAACTTTAAAACATTTAATTTACATTTACAAATTTACTTTTAAAAACGTGTACTTGGCCACCCAGAGAAAATTCCAACTTCAAGCACTTAAATCAATTTCCCCAAATTGATTTCCAATTTATTCTATTTGAAATAAATTTCTTTACTTACTTGGTTCACTTCAAAATTCATTAATTATGGACTTTATTTTTATTATTATTATTTCCTGTTTGATTTTAAATCTTCTAACTGAAATATAAAAATTTCAGGTTATTCCCAATTTCTTCTTTATTCTTCTTAAATAATTTAAATCCTCAATTTAAAATAAATGTTTTGTTCTTTTAAACAATAACATTGAAATTTATGTTTCATTAACTCTCTGTTTATTTAAATTTTCCTTCCCATACACAAGATTTATTTATTTATTAGAATTTTAAAGTCACTTTATTTCCTTTCCAGTTCATTCATAAATTTATTCAACTTTGCTATAATTATTTTGCTTACAATTTCACTTCTTTTATTTTCATTCCCAAACTCAAATTATATATTTAGTAATTAATTATTGCCCGATTATAACAATCAAGCCATAGCATTCAATATTCCCACATAATTCATTACAGGATATCAAATATTCAAAACAGAGAATATTAAATAATTAAATAAAGTTGAGGGGTCCAATTGGATCCCTCCAACATGTTTTTCCCTGCATCCACAGACGTTAGCACAATATAATATGCCAATTCCAAAATTATACCCTACTATACTACATCAATCAATTCAACCATACAATCAATCATTTAAATTTAATCATATAAATTTAAATCTAACTGAGTGAGATTAACTCACCTTTGACTTAAAATTTGTAGACTGTGACGAGAACGAATTTTTCCCTCTTGAAAATCGACATCCATACTTCATATCGTATTCGAATGCCATAGATTCGACCGTTCAAATTCGATTCGCCGGAGCTTATAACAACATTAAGTAAACAACACAACGGAATAAAAGAATAATACATTGATATACAGCTTTGATACAATATCTGATACAACAGATGATCCAGTGGATATCAATATACATCAGAGATATGATACAATAAATAGCAGCGGAAAAGAAAATAGATGACATTTAGCAGCGGAACAATATAACTCTAATATAGTCTTCAAAAGAGAACTCCGAGAATTGCAACTCCATTTCCAAGAACCAATCCAGCGATAGCTCGAACTCCCAATAACGATGCACCAAGACGAGCAAGACAGGTGTGATCGAAAGACTGAACTAACTCCTGATAATCTACTAAACCTGACTATCTGAAAAACCCAACTTTAGACTGCTCGTGTAGAAAATAATGAGCACCCAGAGTTTAGGATGGAAAACAATAAACTCTGGATCAGTCGTGGGACTGGTGTGAGCAACAAAAGCAGTTTATCTTTAAAAACAAACAACGAAATATTTAAAAATCAATTCGCAATGCTTTTTAGAAATGAGACTACCATAAGGCCTCCCGCACACACACACACAATGCAAACGCAGAATCGGAGGAGATTTCTCCTTATGATAGTCAAAGATGCTTGATACGCATTAAAAGAAACATTTGATATTATTACTAGTGCATAGTGTAGTAAAGATCATTTCAAAAGTAAAGATATAAATCTTAGCCAACATACGACCATTATCGTATGCCTACTATAGCTACCATCTAAACAGTGGGGTGCCACCATAAGTAAATGGTAGGTTCTACAACTAACATTGTACAAGGCTCGTATTGTTTCTTTGGATTTCCAACTAATGGTCAGGCCAAGGAACTTCCCATTTCCACATGAGAACGCTTCTGGAAGGACGTCCCCGAGAAGCTAACTGGATCTCTGCCAACACAAGGCCGGGTTACCCCTAACTGGGTAACTACTGACACGAGTATGTCATCCCCCGGTCCTTTAGGACCTTTATCCGAGCACTCGTAATCAACATCACACCAAAATAATAAGTGTTTCAACATGAGTAAGTATCTGGGCTCCATACCATGATACCACCCTTTTCCAGAAGGAAATGCACATACCCTAAAGGGAGCTACCCCTCATAACCTTGCCGCATCTTTCCTGTTTTGACCATTCCGGGGTGTGAGGCTCGACGAAGTCTCGTCCACAAAGCGTGGCTTTATACAAAAGCTGTGCTTTGGGTCAACAAATGATCATAGATATGATCACAAAGATAAGTGATCAAACAAATGATCATATCACAAATGATCAAACAATGATCATTTCACCGCAACACTCAGCATGTCACATTACCAAATTGGGAATATATCGCTGATAACCTTCAACTACAAAACCTCTGAGCTCGTACGTCTCAGAGAAGGGTGTTAAGCTAAGAGAATAAATTCTCCGCTACCAACAGAAATATATTTGAAAGAAGTCAGCTTTATATCTCAATTTGTAATGTCAGACATACAATCCATACAAGTCTACTCCGGGATCGAACAGAACCGAAGGCACTTACAAAGAAGTCCTTGCAATCCGGATATTCACAATCCCGATCGGATTTCCCATCACTTAGGGAGTCTCTATACCTGCGCGACCCAGTGTAGAGAAAATCGATAGGTCACCCTATCGCTCTCGCAAATACCCGGTCTTCACCACCGGTCTTCAAATGCTATCCATAACGTCGAATCACATATTCAGAATGGGTTATACGACCCAAAGGTCCTTTCCCGGCTAACCCGAATAGTGAGCGAAAATATTTAAAACATATGGATATGGGATTTCTATTAAGTCACAACTTAATAATTCAAAACTTTCTTTCAAATGGTTTAAATCAATTGCCATTTCAAATCTTTTGAACAAAAGATTTATTTCAAAAAGTCACCTACTTTCACAAATATTCATTCCCGAATTTCAAAACAATTCCGTTTCAAAAAGGATTGATTCTTTTAAATCTTTAAATCAAAGATATGTTTCATAGCTTTCAAATCATTGCCAAATATTCATTTTCAAAATTCGTTTCTGAATATCCATCTATAACTTGGAAAACTATCTTAGATTAAACTTGAAATCCCTTTTATATAATTTGAAATTCGTTTCTCCTATGAAAGCTTTTTATTATTTAGAAACAACAGTCTTATTTCGAAAAAAACCTGATTTCATTTATACAAGTTACAATCTTTGGGTTAATTCAAATTTCCAAAAATAATACTTTAAAAATTGTTTAACTCGTAATGACTAGTATAATATCGTTAATCCCTAGTTTCAAATTACATAATTCAATTTAAATATTGAATTCAAATTTAAATCAAAATATTTAAATTCCAAATCTTAATCAAGTTATTCAAAATAATTTCATCTTTGAAATTCCATTTTAATTGCTTTTCACTTTAAACCCAATCCATTTTCAAAACATTTGAATTCAAAAATTCAAATTCAAAACTATTTCAAACATCTGTGACTTAACCGATTTTCTCGTGAAATCCATAATTGTCTGTGTATGGTGTGGTCCAGGGGTTTAACACAATAGTGCAACATCATTCAATCATCACAGATTAAAACAAAAATATAGTTGATAAGCGATATAAACTATAACGCTTATCGTCTATTCACAGATTCACGGATAATATATAAATGTAAATAAATGAATAAATCATACACAGCTCAATCCATAGAACAAAATATCTCAAATCAGATAGGACAATCAATTTAAGGCATCTCATACAATACAATCATTCCTAGGTAAGGTCAAGCATTTAATAATCATTTATAAACAGAATTAATTAATCATTTTATCCTGATTAATTCAATTAATTTCCAGTTAAATTAATTACTTATGAATTAATTATCAAATTCTGATTAACTAATTACAAATCATTTAATATCAATTAATTTATCAAACACTTTAATTAATTAAATTATTCTTAATTTATCACATTAATTAAATCAACCTTTAAACAGATTTCCTAATTAATTAACTCTAATTAATTAGTTAAAGAAATTTAACCTTTAATTACTTACCATAAAGTAATTATACTTACACCATTTATAATTGATTATCTAAACCAATCAATCCAATTTATTATTAAAATTAATCGCCTTAATTAATACTTAATAATCCTTAGTTAATTATCTTCATTAACAAATAACATTTCTTAACTTACTTCTTAATAAATCTCTAGTTCTAAATTAATCTGAATTATTAATTTATAAATTAAATAAATAAGTCATTCTTAATTATCTTATTAATTAAATCACTTAAATATCTTAATTATTCTAAGAAAATCCATTTACTTTATTAATGACTTCATTAACATTCAAGTGTATTTACACATTACACTTCTAATTTTAAATTCAAATTCTATTGTGAATTTAAGATTCAAAATGTTTAACCATTTAAACATTAATTCAAATTTTTTCATTACTTTATAAGTCTTAAATAATTATAAAGAACATTCGTTTCTTATGTAATAAACTTATATAAGGAAAAGTTTCAAACTAAATCACTTAATTATTTTAAAATCAAGCTTTAAAAATAATTTTACTTACAATCTTAAGTCAAAAAAATTTACTAACTTTCATTCAATGTTAATTGATCTTAACCCATAGCTCGCGTTAAAGTACTAATTCACTTGTTTAATATTACAACTTGAAATTTGTTTTAGGCTTAAACCCATTTTAAAGCAAACCGAGCAACCCATCTTTTTCACTCGAGTCAACTCTTGTACCCCAACTTCTTTCTTCTTCATCTATTTTATTTTCTTACTTAGCTTAAGATTTAACTTAACAACACACCCAGGTTGCTTCGAGTTAGTTTACGAAAATCTTGAGCAACGTCCCGAGCCTCCCTCTCCTTCCCTAACGACGCAACCACGGCCAAATCCAATCCCAAACGTGAACGTGCACGTGTACATGCACGATCGCCGACGCCGACCATCAACGGCCATCTCTGCAAGTCACAAACCAAACTCGCAACCCATCCCAAACATCTGGACCACCCAGTTATCTTGAAATAAATTCGAGTTTATTCTCGAAACCTGGAAACACACAGCGAACACCCCCATCACACATGTCATCGCGCCTTGCTTTGGACTCCGACCACCAGAATGGGCCGCACCTCCTTCCAGACCTTCGTCTACGTCCACACTACCATCTCCAAAAATCCCACCAAACTCGATCCCTCCCTGACTCCACGCGAGCACGATAATCAGGCCAAACCCAAAATTCACTTTAAACCCTAAATTCGATTCACCACAATAATTCTTGTATTGGAAAAATTATTTAACATTTTTCCTGAAATCATCGATCAACAAACTATATCCAAACGAAAATTCAACATCTCAGATATGCTAAATTTCCAGAAATTGATTAAAAAGCACATTCGGTTCAATTTGGAACTACACGCTGCACACTCAACTAAAAATCCTCATATTTGTTTTAAAAATCTTATTTTTGAGTGTAGACTCCAATTATATACTTGAATCAATATTTCATGACATTCGAATTTTCCAAAAAAATGAAGTTACCACTGTAAAAATTTGATTTTTCCATCTATATACATTTTTATGTTATGAAACTATTTTTAAGTTATCATTCGTACTTAAACACAACAAATTTATTTTAAAATCAAAGCCTAATATTGATTAGGGAAGAAGAAATTGAATTTTTCTTGTTGTATTGAGACTTTGAGACTAAGCAGAGAAGAAGCACTGATTCAAGCAGATATTCACAGAGCAATGTTAACATATTTCCAAGAAAAAGGAAAAAAAACTAACTACTACTCACTCAAAAATATATTCAATTTCCAGAAACAGATAATATATACTTAAAATTGAAATGTGATGTTACTCACTTTGATTTTGTTTGAAACAGAGAGTACAAGCCTGGAAGTTCTCTGAGAAATTGGAAACTGGATTTTCTTTTAAACTTGCATGATCTTTGCATTGCTTGATTAAGTTGAATTTGTTTTCTGGTTTGTTAGTGTTTTGATCAGAGGTGTTTTTCTTTCTATTATTATGATCTTTGCTAAGATTTGTTGAACGAATGAATAAAGGTTTGTGGATGTGTATATATATAAATGAAGATTGTGTACAGGGGAAGGTATAAGCAAGTACACTATTTCCTTCTACTCAGCATTTTCATATTTCTTTTTCTGTTGCTAAACCCATGCTTGAATTGGTGATGTGATCTTGTTTATGGCTGAAGAGTAAATGGAATTTAATGCCTCATGCTTCCTTGTACATCTACAGCATGTGCTGTTTGATTTCTTTTGCAAGTACCAAGTCTTATATTCAAAGTTTCTTTTCTTTTGTGATCTAATCCAGTTTTATTTTTTTCTTGTTCTTGTTCTATGTTTTGTTTACTTGTTTTGTTTTATACTTGCATGTTTATATTTTTACTTTGTTTTGTTTATGTTTGGTAGATATTTATTTTACTTTATGTACATATTTCTTATCTTAATGTCTAAGTGTACCTGGTTTGTTTTTGCAAGTATAGATATTTCTTTTGTCTTTTGTACATATTTTATGTTTGTATTTATACATATTATTTAAAAGTTAATGGATTGAAAATAAATACATATCAAAGGAATTACATAGGTTTATTTTTCCAAATTTGATTAATTTACAAATTAATTCACAATTTTTATTCAAAAATTAATATAAATTATCTATTTAAAATTAATTAAAATTCGGGATCGTTACAGACTTCCCCCCTTAAAAAGAATTTCGTCCTCGAAATTCGCCAGAGAGAGATAACGAAGATAGATGAAAGATAGAGAAATATCTTTTCAGATCAAGCTTGATATCAATTCTGCATTTGGCTCACCAAATCAGAATATCAACAATAGATAAAACAAATTATAATAGAATTTCAAATTCGGTTTTAAACGAAATCATTTTATCGATACAATTCGATTTAGCTTCATCTTCTATTAATCAATTTTAACTCAATTCAAATTTTTTAATTTATTCAAAATTTCTAATTTCTAATTCGTTCAATAGAGTTTAAATCGAAAACTGACAAGAAACGATGAAGTACGAAGCAAAAATTTCCTACAACGATACGTAGGGCCTTCATCACACCGAAAATTCTTCTTGTAGATGTCACAAAGAAATCAAAATTATTTGAAAACGAATCAAAGGAGATCGACAGAGAAAGATTGTTTCCACTGTTGTTACAGAGCATTGACCAATTATAGTCGTATTTTCCTGTCCCCTATCTCGTCCTCTTCTTGCACTCATACTCACTATCAGTGGATAGTAAGAGAATTTACTGAGGCGTTAAAATGGATATCTTAGGGATTACTCGTTCTAGGGTTTACTTCACCCTATCTCTAATGAGCTACTTAATGTGTTATACTCCCGAGCTAAAGTTTAACCTTAGCTCTGATACCAAATGTGACGAGAACGAATTTTGCCCTCTCGAAAATCGACATCCATACTTCATATCGTATTCGAATGCCATGGATTCGACCGTTCAAATCCGATTCGCCGGAGCTTATAACAACATTAAGTAAACAACACAGCGGAATAAAAGAATAATACATTGATATACAGCTTTGATACAATATCTGATACGACAGATGATCCAGTGGATATCAATATACATCAGAGATATGATACAATAAATAGCAGCGGAAAAGAAAATAGATGACATCTAGCAGCGGAACAATATAACTTTAAGATAGTCTTCAAAAGAGAACTCCGAGAATTGCAACTCCATTTCCAAGAACCAATCCAGCAATAGCTCGAACTCCCAATAACGATGCACCAAGACGAGCAAGACAAGTGTGATCCAAAGACTGAACTAACTCTTGATAATCTACTAAACCTGACTATCTGAAAAACCCAACTCTAGACTGCTCATGTAGAAAATAATGAGCACCCAGAGTTTAGGATGGAAAACAATAAACTTCGGATCAGTCGTGGGACTGGTGTGAGCAACAAAAACAGTTTATCTTTAAAAACAAACAACGAAATATTTAAAAACCAATTCGCAATGCTTTTTAGAAATGAGACTACCATAAGGCCTCCCGCACACACACACAATGCAAACGCAGAATCGGAGGAGATTTCTCCTTATGATAGTCAAAGATGCTTGATACGCATTAAAAGAAACATTTGATATTATTACTAGTGCATAGTGTAGTAAAGATCATTTCAAAAGTAAAGATATAAATCTTAGCCAACATACGACCATTATCGTATGCCTACTATAGCTACCATCTAAACAGTGGGGCGCCACCGTAAGTAAATGGCAGGTTCTACAACTAACACTGTACAAGGCTCGTATTGTTTCTTTGGATTTCCAACAAATGGTCAGGCCAAGGAACTTCCCAATGCCACATGAGAACGCCTCTGGAAGGACGTCCTCGAGAACCTAACCGGATCTATGCAAACACAAGGCCGGGTTACCCCTAACTGGGTAACTACTGACACGAGTATGTCATCCCCCGGTCCTTTAGGAACTTTATCCGAGCACTCGTAATCAACATCACACCAAAATAATAAGTGTTTCAACATGAGTAAGTATCTGGGCTCCATACCATGATACCACCCTTTTCCAGAAGGAAATGCACATACCCTAAAGGGAGCTACCCCTCATAACCTTGCCGCATCTTTCCTGTTTTGACTATTCCGGGGTGTGAGGCTCGACGAAGTCTCGTCCACAAAGCCACGCTTTATACAAAAGCTGTGCTTTGGGTCAACAAATGATCACAGAAATGATCACAAAGATAAGTGATCAAACAAATGATCATACAATGATCATTTCACAGCAACACTCAGCATGTCACATTACCACATTGGGAATATATCGCTGATAACCTTTAACTACAAAACCTCTGAGCTCGTACGTCTTAGAGAAGGGTGTTAAGCTAAGAGAATAAATTCTCCGCCACCAACAGAAATATATTTGAAAGAAGTCAGCTTTATATCTCAATTTGTAATGTCAGACATAAAATCCATACAAGTCTGTTCCGGGATCGAACAGAACCGAAGGCACTTACAAAGAAGTCCTTGCAATCCGAATATTCACAATCCCGATCGGATTCCCATCACTTAGGGAGTCTCTATACCGGCGCGACTCAGTGTAGAGACAATCGATAAGTCATCCTATCGCTCTCGCAAATACCCGGTCTTCACCACCGGTCTTCAAATGCTATCCATAACGTCGAATCACATATTCAGAATGGGTTATACGACCCAAAGGTCCTTTCCCGACTAACCCGAATAGTGAGCGAAAATATTTAAAACATATGGATATGGGATTTCAATCAAGTCACAACTTAATAATTCAAAACTTTCTTTCAAATGGTTTAAATCAATTACCATTTCAAATCTTTTAAATAAAAGATTTATTTCAAAAAGTTCACCTACTTTCTCAAATATTCATTCCCGGATTTCAAAACAATTCTGTTTCAAAAAGGATTAATTCTTTTAAATCTTTAAATCAAAGATATGTTTCATAGCTTTCAAATCGTTCCCAAATATTCATTTTCAAAATTCATTTCCGAATATCCATCTATAACTTGGAAAACTATCTTAGATTAAACTTGAAATCCCTTTTATATAATTTGAAATTCGTTTCTCCTATGAAAGCTTTTTATTATTTAGAAACAACAGTCTTATTTCGAAAAAAACCCGATTTCATTTATACAAGTTATAATCTTTGGGTTAATTCAAATTTCCAAAAATAATACTTTAAAAATTGTTTAACTCATAATGACTAGTATAATATCGTTAATCCCTAGTTTCAAATTACAGAATTCAATTTAAATATTGAATTCAAATTTAAATCAAAATATTTAAATTCCAAATCTTAATCAAGTTAATCGAAATAATTTCATCTTTGAAATTCCATTTCAATTGCTTTTCACTTTAAACCCAATCCATTTTCAAAACATTTGAATTCAAAAATTCAAATTCAAAACTATTTCAAACATCCGTGACTTAACCGATTTCCTCGTGAAATCCATAATTGTCTGTGTATGGTGTGGTCCAGGGGTTTAACACAATAGTGCAACATCATTCAATCATCACAGATTAAAACAAAAATATAGTTGATAAGCGATATAAACTATAACGCTTATCGTCTATTCACAGATTCACGGATAATATATAAATGTAAATAAATGAATAAATCATACACAGCTCAATCCATAGAACAAAATATCTCAAATCAGATAGGACAATCAATTTAAGGCATCTCATACAATACAATCATTCCTAGGTAAGGTCAAGCATTTAATAATCATTTATAAACAGAATTAATTAATCATTTTATCCTGATTAATTCAATTAATTTCCAGTTAAATTAATTACTTATGAATTAATTATCAAATTCTGATTAACTAATTACAAATCATTTAATATCAATTAATTTATCAAACACTTTAATTAATTAAATTATTCTTAATTTATCACATTAATTAAATCAACCTTTAAACAGATTTCCTAATTAATTAACTCTAATTAATTAGTTAAAGAAATTTAACCTTTAATTACTTACCATAAAGTAATTATACTTACACCGTTTATAATTGATTATCTAAACCAATCAATCCAATTTATTATTAAAATTAATCGCCTTAATTAATAATTAATAATCCTTAGTTAATTATCTTCATTAACAAATAACATTTCTTAACTTACTTCTTAATAAATCTCTAGTTCTAAATTAATCTGAATTATTAATTTATAAATTAAATAAATAAGTCATTCTTAATTATCTTATTAATTAAATCACTTAAATATCTTAATTATTCTAAGAAAATCCATTTACTTTATTAATGACTTCATTAACATTCAAGTGTATTTACACATTACACTTCTAATTTTAAATTCAAATTCTATTGTGAATTTAAGATTCAAAATGTTTAACCATTTAAACATTAATTCAAATTTTTTCATTACTTTATAAGTCTTAAATAATTATAAAGAACATTCGTTTCTTATGTAATAAACTTATATAAGGAAAAGTTTCAAACTAAATCACTTAATTATTTTAAAATCAAGCTTTAAAAATAATTTTACTTACAATCTTAAGTCAAACAAATTTACTAACTTTCATTCAATGTTAATTGATCTTAACCCATAACTCACATTAAAGTACTAATTCACTTCTTTAATATTACAACTTGAAATTTGTTTTGGGCTTAAACCCATTTTAAAGCAAACCGAACAACCCATCTTTTTCACTCGAGTCAACTCTTGTGCCCCAACTTCTTTCTTCTTTCTATTTTTTTTGCTTACTTAGCTTAAGATTTAACTTAACAATACACCCATGTTGCTTCGAGTTAATTTACGAAAATCTCGAGCAACGTCCCGAGCCTCCCTCTCCTTCCCCAACGACGCAACCACGGCCAAACCCAATCCCAAACGTGCACGTGCACGTGTACACGCACGATCGCCGACGCCGACCATCAACGGCCATCTCTGCAAGTCACAAACCAAACTCGCAACCCGTCCCAAACATCTGGACCACCCAGTTATCTCGAAATCAAATTCGAGTTTATTCTCGAAACCTGGAAACACACAGCGAACACCCCCATCACACCTGTCATAGCGCCTTGCTTTGAACTCCGACCACCAGAACGTGTCGCACCTCCTTCCAGACCTTCGTCTACGTCCACACTACCATCTCCAAAAATCCCACCAAACTCGATCCCTCCCTGACTCCACGCGAGCACGAGAATCAGGCCGAACCCAAAATTCACTTTAAACCCTAAATTCGATTCATTACAAACATTCTTGCATTGGAAAAAATATTTAGCATTTTTCCTGAAATCATCGATCAACAAACTATCTCCAAACGAAAATTCAACATCTCAGATTTGCTAAATTTCCAGAAATTGATTAAAAAGCACATTCGGTTCAATTTGGAACTACACGCTGCACACTCAACTAAAAATCCTCATATTTGTTTTAAAAATCTTATTTTTGAGTGTAGACTCCAATTATATACTTGAATCAATATTTCATGACATTCGAATTTTCCAAAATAATGAAGGTACCACCGTAAAAATTTGATTTTTCCATCTATATACATTTTTATGTTATGAAACTATTTTTAAGTTATCATTCGTACTTAAACACAACAAATTTATTTTAAAATCAAAGCCTAGTATTGATTAGATGTAACGTCCCGCCTTTTCGCACGATTTAAACAGACACACATGCCGATTCAAACCATACGGAAGGGCGGATTGTTATGGGGTAAATAAGAAAAACGAGAAAGAAATAAAAAAACAGAATCTCGCAGCGGACGGATAAAATATAATAATAAAATATACAGTTTATAAATCTGTTTACAAAACATTTATATAATACATATCAGAGTTACACATACCAATAGCAATGCAGCGGAACAGTGTGTAGTGTACTAGTATAAATAATAATAATATACATCTTCGTCTTCGTCCTCCAGAGCTAGATCTTCAAATCCTGAAACGCTCGGACTAACCCGAGCGAATTGAAAAGACAGAACACTCGAGTCGGAACTAAAAGATCTTATGTAAGTTAAATTAACAGAAATAAATATGAGTGCAGTAACTCAAGAGATGCTCGGAATTTACATCTCCTAAGGATCCGTTAAACTATTTACTATATAGTATATTGCGCTATTATAATAGTGTCTATTTGTAAAATAAACTTACTTTTAAATAGCGTTAAGGCTTTACATTTTCCACCTTAACACAGTTATATATTCCCATAGTCTATACAGTACCGTAATCTCCCCTGTACTGGGCGTCGTCAGAGGGCACTCCATAGGTATGGTACAAAACAAAAATCGTATAAGGCGCGCTAGGGTAGGTGACACGGCACAACTAGGCAATGCCAGGGTAGATATACCAATTACGCTTCCGGGCCAATGGAAACGCGCAGCGCGCAGCTGCCGCCCACCTCGAACAAACTCCCCACATCAAAGAAAACAAAAGTGAAGGTGGCCACCGAAAAATCCAAAGTCAGAGTATAGTATCGAAGGGAGGTGTCCGATCAGAGGTGCTACCTCATTAAACCGTCAATCGCTCCTGTTTTAGCCACCTTATGCCAACTCACGGGAGTTGGGTCCACGTATTTACCTTACAGGAAACGCCGCCACCAACCTACTTCATTCTGGAATCTCCACCGCGTACACGGTTAGTCAAAGTGGTTTTCGGTATCGACAGAGAGTATGTCCATATCCGATCCCGGTCTCTTTGCCAACCAATCGTTATTATAACACCGCGGTCATTTAAAATAATTATACTTTAAAACCAGAATAAAATATCCATTTCAAAACCATATAAATATGATATCATTTCCTTTTAAAACCCGAATTAATACGATATCATTTTATTCCAATATATATACTTCCCAAAATCATAGGGTTTTCAAAGTAAATATTTAGAGGTCAAAACTCTTGAATATAAAATTTCAAATTATACTACCTTGAAAATCATAACTTTGAAACAAGTTTCCATCTCTTAAATGGTCAAATATTAGATTACTTTTATAAAACAAAATAGCTTCTTTACATTTAACAAATCAATTCCAAATATCGATTTAAACTTCCAAATACCATTTTAATTCTTATGTTTCAAAGCTTTAAATATTTCACCATTTCAAAAACAACTCATTTGACAAACCCATATATATCAAATTCAATTACTTATTATTTAGACTTGAAATATTTACTTAATGAATTCAATATAATTTAAGAAAAACCTTTAACTTCACGTAATTGGAAAAATCTTTCAATTTATTATATATTCATTTAAATCAACCTGATATTCATTTAGATCACTCTACACAAAAATCAAGTTATAGAATCATATCCTTTAAAACTATAACTTTTTATTTAATTCCAATTTAACTTAATATTCATCTTCCAACCTTATTCTCATTTAAGTCAATGAACTCCAAAATTTAAATTTTAAATAATTGCTTAATCTTATTTGATCTTAAAATCAAACTTTATTTAAACTTCAAATCAAATTTATACAAAGCTTAAAAACCGAAAATTATTATATATATAATAACCTTTATCGATAACCAAAACATTATCCCATAAACCATATATATATAACTTTACAAAACCATAGAAAATCATTTCAAAATATTTTATATATATATCGCGGTGCCTGTATAAAATTTTCTATCCTATGGTCAAGTGATACGGATATTTATCATTTCAATCCGCAGTTTAAAATGAAAAAATGCGGTTATATATCATTTCAAACCGCAATCCCGAATGAATGAAATGCATAGCAACTTGCAATTAATAAAATTAATCATCGATTCATCCATCAAATCATACATCAATTTATCACAGTCATCATCCAATTTCAAACAATCATCAATACATAACAGGTGATAAATAATGGTATCAATTATCAGTTTATACTCAAAATAAATTTAATAACTGTTAATTGGCAGTTTATATGCAAAAATAAACGTAAATTTAACTGGAAGTTAATATGAAATAAAAATTTAACATAACTATGACTGGTAGTTAATATGCAATTAAATAAATTCTAACTGTCAAATTTATGCAATAAATAAAATTAATTAACAGTTATATTAAATGAATGCGATTTATCAGAGACAATAAATAAAACATGCCAAACAGTCATAAATAAATTTATACTCATATCTAAAATTAATTTAACAAACACAAGAAATTTTAGAAATTGTGAGTGGGTTAAAATACTCGCCTTTTGAATTTAAATCAAATTTAAATCCGATTTAAACCCAAAAATTCGACGATCTCCAAATCTGTCCAAACCTGCGTCAACGCGTCTGGAAATTTATTACGATCCTAACAAAAAAAATTCACGTGAAACGGATAACGTACGTAAAAGTTATGTCGAAAATTCGATTGAAAACCAAAAATTAAATAAAACAAATAAAACAACTCACCCCTAGCCCCACATCCACGTCATCATCGTCCCTTCATTATTCGGCTACAGGAAACCGAAAACCCATCGCGAGGAACGCAATTCGATTGGCCCCCTTTATCACGCAACCGCCACCTTCTTGGCCCAGACCACCACTCTCACGCAAATCGCCGACCCCGCGACCCCCTGCAAACACCACCTGACCCTTGATCGCCCCAAAAATCAACGTCGGCCGCCATATAACCCAAACCCTAATTGAATTGTTTAGCTTGATCCAGCCGTCTAAATCACAAACGAACCATACCGGTTGACTTCCCTTGGTGCTCTCTACGATACCCAGAAGGGGTTTCTCGATCAGACTCCGTTTGGTTCCGGCACGATGAACGGCCAATGCTGTTTCAATTTTTTTCTGGGCAAACGGTGCACCGAATGGAAAAACGAACAGCACCCGAAGATTTTGTTCACTGAGGGCTTCAATATATAATTTTTCCGGAATTTTCTGTGGACTTTTAATTTTTAGCTTTTCATTTGATTTTTGAAATTTGAACATGGATCTAGGGTTTTTAGCCATAGGAAGAAGTGAAGGAACTGATGAAATGAACGTACAGCAAATGAGAAAAAAAAATGGAGGATTGGGTTTACAACCGTGTTTATATAGAGGGGTTAGAGATAGAGTAGATAGACCGGATAAATGAACGTGCGGAACAAACTATGGCCCAAAAAGCCCGTTCTGAACCCGGAACGAAATTGGGTAAACCCATATATCAAAATAGGTATATCAAAATATTCTGAACGCGATGGAAAAAGTTTCACGTCCAAATTCGATCGTATGAAGAAGTTATGCTGAAAACAATATTTCCAAATTAATTTCAAATTGATTTTAATTAAATCGATTTCAAGCCATTTCGCATTCGTACGATCAAACGACAAGTCCGATTGATACGAAACTTGAAACCCTACAATAATTCAGTGATACGGATCCGATGAAACTAGTTTCATCGAAATCCGAGTCCGTGGCCAAAATGGCTATTTTTATAATAATTAAATAAATTAAAAATTAGTAAATAAATCCAATTTTTTTAAAATTCAGTATTAGAATTGAGAATCTTTATCACTTAATGATTCCCAAACATTTCAGAACTTCTTAACCATTTACAAGGCTTCGAATAAAATCTAAATGTCAAATAAATAGTTGGTTTAATTATCATTGCAAATGTACATCTTAATTCCGATTTCATTAAATTTAGAATTTACAAAATAAAACTCCAAAATCCTCTATTTAAATTCTTACCCTTTGTTATTTGAGTCTTATTAAATTTTATATTTCAAATAGAATAACAAAGCTTGGTTTTATTTTCTTAAAACAATCAATTATCATTTAAAAATCAAAATTATCATTTATTAGATCTTATAGACTTAACCACTTCAACTGAACAGTCACATCTACCATCTGCACAAATTTAGTCAATTAATTGTAGTCGATTTCCCATAAATTGTTATAAATTAAAATTTGAAATCTTCATAACTTCGTTTATTGATTTACAATCTTACTATTAAATAAATTGACAATTAACATTGAATTATATTACATTCCATAAATGAATTTATAAATTTATTTCAAATTAACGTACTACTTGATTTCCTTAGATTATAAGTTATTCTATTAGTCAGTCATCTTTTTAAATCATTAATTAAGGTCCCAATTAGGTTAATTTATCTGGATTTCATTCCTTTATTACATCATTCATCACTTTACAATTAACCAACTTTTCTATGCATCTTATATCACTTATATCTTGTAATTATTTTCTAAACTCATACTTGTAATACCCAATATCATTTTATATTTCAATCGATTCTCACTCTTTCCTATTTTATTGCAATATATTTCTATATTCATTCATTAATGCGTATCTTCACTTACTTCCTTTACACTGCCGTTACTTTATTAATAATCGGTAAAGTAACGTTTATATCAATTCATCATAATTACTTACCCTTTTAAATGGGTTTGATTTCCAATAAATTTGTTGACCCTTATAATTACTTACCCTTTTATTTCCCCTTAATTATATGCACCCATACACATTAAAATTCTAAATCCCTTTTAATTATTCCATCTAGGCTTCATTCCTTCACTTAATGCACAATTAGCATTTCTTATTCAAATTTGTTACATTCCCTTATATTCACTTCATAAATAAATTGGTATTCCGTTTTCCATTTATTACTAACTTTAATTATTGCAATTTATTATCTAACATACAATTTGAATCTATTTTAAAATTTTCACCTTTCAACTAATTAACACCTTACAATAGTTAATAAAAGGGATTGTACTAAATAAAATTTTTATATTCATTGATGAATTCAATACTTGCCTTTATTTACTTATTTCTAACCTTATATCAAAATGCAACAATTTCTACTATTACAATAAATTGCAATACATAATTCAATTTGTAAATTTTAATTACCCTTGATACATCTAATTTCAACATTCTCTTTCATATAAATAAATAAGATTTTTACTTCTTTCAAATTTTAAATTAAAAATCTTATTTATTTAATTCATTTTAAACATCCAATTTATATGGGTCGTTACACTCTCCCCCACTCAAAACTTTTCGTCCCCGAAAAGGAAAAAGAAGGGGAAAGAAGATTTAGAAATCTACATATCTTATTCAAAACATTAACCTTGTAAATAATAACTTACTAAATTTATTACCTTAAATAAAATATACCCGTTTTACAATCATTATATCCTTTGATACTTAAATTATTAAAGTTTGTAAAACATTTCAAATTTTTCTAAGTCCAAAATTTTACGAAAAATTTCGGCAGAGTCTCCTTTGTATAGAAAGGCTCGGAGAAAAATATAATATTAAATATAACAAAATATCATATATAATATCAAAATAGTATATCCCAACATGGGAAAATATATATAAATAGCGTTATAAATCGAAATCCGAAACGTACCTATTTGTCGGACATTATGGAACCAAAAGCGGCAGCAATTGCTTCCGTAACCTGCATTTTACTTATATAATCTAAAGGGTTAACAATTTATATAAAGTGAAATATTTAAGTGGTTTCAACCATTAACAACCAATCAATTCAACAACCATCAATTGCACAAACAGCATACACACCCAAAACAAAGCAACCATTAAATCAAACAAACAAATAGTTGTTCGGGTTCAAAACTTGAAATTGTACGAATGAAAATAACTATCAAGTGCATCATTTACTCAACGGTCTTAGATGGAACAAAAATAGATTATTTATTCCTCCAACAACTTCAAATTTCCTTACCCAACCAACCATTAATCAAACAGTGACAATTCAAACCAACAAATCAGATTAACTTCTTATAAATTTATTTCTTTAGTTGTTTGATTTCCTTTCATAATTTACATTTATTCCTAGTAACCTTTAATTTCATTTACTCATTAATGTTTGTTTCATTTATTTTTACTTATTACTTACAATTATTCAATTTTATTAACTCAGGTCATGCTAGTTCCTTTTATTTCGTTATAATTATTCATTCATTTATCATAGCATGTCCTCATTTATTTACTTTAATTACTTAAGTTTATAATCATCTATCTGTCATGCTTAGCTTTAATTATATCTACTTGGTAAAACTTCAATTATAGCTTAAGTTTATAACATTAAATTATCATTTAATATAGCAAATTTATTGAATACTTCATTACCTACTTATACTTGTACAAATTTCTATTACATTTCTTATTAAACATTTCAACTTTTATATTTGGTAAGTTATATATGTTAAAAAAAATGCAAATGAACTTATACAAGTTTTATCTCAACCTTTAATTAAATTTTAATGTTCATCAATATTACTCTTTTGTTTCATATGTTACAAAGTTCAAATTTTCTTTAATTTCCATTTATATCTTAGCATTTAAATTTCTTATTTTATATTAGGGTTTCAATTATTAGTTACTTACCTTTCATTTCGCTACAATAATTTGAAAAATTATTTAACGGAAATTTTAGAATTACATACCGGGTTAAATTTCAAATTATTTTAAAAATAGCAGATAAATATACTCTTACAACTTATATATCTCTATTTATATTTAAAACAATTCAAAATTTGTATATTTTTTTATATATTTTTTTTTCAAAAATGAATCTGCAGTAAAACTACTACAGTGGCCTTTCCCCTTCGAAACTCGAAAATGAAAGTCGATGATGCGGCCGCCATCACCGAAATTATTTTCCAACGACATAGAGGAAAGTGCAAAACTTATTTTCTCCAAAATCTTCCTTTAAAAATATTTCTTTCAAATTATATTGAAATAGTTATATCAAAAAATACTTCTTTTAATATTATTATAATATTCCAAAATCATTTGAAAGAATTTCCAAAACCCCGGAACTTAAGTTCTAAATTTCCAAATTTCATTTATTTTAGTCTTTAATCTTATTTCTATTATTATTTATACACTTTATTGCCTAACAACCAATCTATAGCAACCAAATATATATATCATTTGAATTTTTTTTATATGTAGAAAATATAATAGGCAAAATTATTTCATTTACTTATATTAAAACAAATATTATGTCGGTTTGTTCTATTAAGTGTTTAGAAATCCCTACTGATGTCATAGCGTCCCACGCATCACCCAGAATTTATAAATACAAAACGGAATAGATTAACACAATATTAAAACCCTTTTATAACACTAACAAGTACGCTCTCTCATATATATACACTCAGCGACTCCCATAGGGTATTACTACCCTGTTAGTAAAGAGTCAAACCCCACAAAGCTAAGTTTTATCTCTAAACCAAAGCTCCGATACCAGATGTAACGTCCCGCCTTTTCTCATGATTTAAACAGACACACATGCCGATTCAAACCATACGGAAGGGCAGATTGTTATGGGGTAAATAAGAAAAACGAGAAAGAAATAAAAAAAACAGAATCTCGCAGCGGAAGGATAAAATATAATAATAAAATATATAGTTTATAAATCTGTTTACAAAACATTTATATCATACATATCAGAGTTACACTTACCAATAACAATGCAGCGGAACAGTGTGCAGTGTACTAGTATAAATAATAATAATATACATCTTCGTCTTCGTCCTCCAGAGCTAAATCTTCAAATCTTGAAACGCTCGGACTGTACCGAGCGAATTGAAAAGACAAAACACTCGAGTCAGAACTAAAAGATCTTACTTAAGTTAAATTAACAGAAATAAATTTGAGTGCAGTAACTCAAGAGATGCTCGAGATTTACGTCTCCTAAGGATCCGTTAAACTAATTTACTATATAGTATATTGCCTATTATAATAGTGTCTATTTGTAAAATAAACTTACTTTTAAATAGCGTTAAGGCTTTACATTTTCCACCTTAATACAGTTATATATTCCCATAGTCTATACAGTACCGTAATCTCCCCCGTACTGGGCGTCGTCAGAGGGCACTCCATAGGTATGGTACAAAACAAAAATCGTATAAGGCGCGCTAGGGTAGGTGACACGGCACAACTAGGCAATGCTAGGGTAGATATACCAATTACGCTTCCGGGCCGATGGAAACGCGCAGCGCGCAGCTGCCGCCCACCTCGAACAAACTCCCCACATCAAAGAAATCAAAAGTGAAGGTGGCCACCGAAAAATCCAAAGTCAGAGTATAGTATCGAAGGGAAGTGTCCGATCAGAGGTGCTACCTCATTAACCCGTCAATCGCTCCTGTTTTAGCCACCTTATGCCAACTCACGGGAGTTGGGTCCACGTATTTACCTTACAGGAAACGCCGCCACCAACCTACTTCATTCTGGAATCTCCACCGCGTACACGGTTAGTCAAAGTGGTTTTCGGTATCGACAGAGAGTATGTCCATATCCGATCCCGGTCTCTTTGCCAACCAATCGTTATTATAACACCTCGGTCATTTAAAATAATTATACTTTAAAACCAGAATAAAATATCCCTTTCAAAAACATACAAATATGATATCATTTCCTTTTAAAACCCGAGTTAATACGATATCATTTTATTCCAATATATATACTTCCCAAAATCATAGGGTTTTCAAAGTAAATATTTAGAGGTCAACTTGAATATAAAATTTCAAATTATACTACCTTGAAAATCATAACTTTGAAACAAGTTTCCATCTATTAAATGGTCAAATATTAGATTACTTTTATAAAACAAAATAGCTTCTTTACATTTAACAAATCAATTCAAAATATCGATTTAAACTTCCAAATACCATTTTAATTCTTATGTTTCAAAGCTTTAAATATTTCACCATTTCAAAAACAACTCATTTGACAAACCCATATATATCAAATTCAATTACTTATTATTTAGACTTGAAATATTTACTTAATGAATTGAATATAATTTAAGAAAAACCTTTAACTTCACGTAATTGGAAAATCTTTCAATTTATTATATATTCATTTAAATCAACCTGATATTCATTTAGATCACTCTACACAAAAATCAAGTTATAGAATCATATCCTTTAAAATTATAACTTTTTATTTAATTCCAATTTAACTTAATATTCATCTTCCAACCATATTCTCATTTAAGTCAATGAACTCCAGAATTTAAATTTTAAATAATTGTTTAATCTTATTTGATCTTAAAATCAAACTTTATTTAAACTTCAAATCAAATTTGTACAAAGCATAAAAACCGAAAATTATTATATATATAATAACCTTTATCAATAACCAAAACATTATCCCATAAACCATATATATATAACTTTACAAAACCATAGAAAATCATTTCAAAATATTTTATATATATATCGCGGTGCCTGTATAAAATTTTCTATCCTATGGTCAAGTGATACGGATATTTATCATTTCAATCCGCAATTTAAAATGAAAAAATGCGGTTATATATCATTTCAAACCGCAATCCCGAATGAATGAAATGCATAGCAACTTGCAATTAATAAAATTAATCATCGATTCATCTATCAAATCATACATCAATTTATCACAGTCATCATCCAATTTCAAACAATCATCAATACATAACAGGTGATAAATAATGGTATCAATTATCAGTTTATACTCAAAATAAATTTAATAACTGTTAATTGGCAGTTTATATGCAAAAATAAACGTAAATTTAACTGGCAGTTAATATGAAATAAAAATTTAACATAACTATGACTGGCAGTTAATATGCAATTAAATAAATTCTAACTGTCAAATTTATGCAATAAATAAAATTAATTAACAGTTATATTAAATGAATGCGATTTATCAGAGATAATAAATAAAACATGCCAAACAGTCATAAATAAATTTATACTCATATCTAAAATTAATTTAACAAACACAAGATATTTTAGAAATTGTGAGTGGGTTAAAACACTGACCTTTTGAATTTAAATCAAATTTAAATCTGATTTAAACCCAAAAATTCAACGATCTCCAAATCTGTCCAAACTAGCGTCAACGCGTCTGGAAATTTATTACGATCCTAACAAAAATAATTTCACGTGAAACGGATAAAGTACGTAAAAGTTATGTCGAAAATTCGATTGAAAACCAAAAATTAAGTAAAACAAATAAAACAACTCACCCCTAGCCCCACATCCACGTCATCATCCTCCCTTCATTATTCGGCTACAGGAAACCGAAAACCCATCACGAAGAACGCAATTCGATGGGCCCCCTTTATCACGCAACCGCCGCCTTCTTGGCCCAGACCACCACTCTCACGCGAATCGCCGACCCCGCGACCCCCTGCGAACACCACCTCACCCTTGATCGCCCCAAAAATCAACTTCGGCCGCCATATAACCCAAACCCTAATTGAATTCTTTAGCTCGATCCATCCATCGAAATCGCAAACGAACCATACCGATTGACTTCCCTTGGTGCTCTCTACGATACCCAGAAGGGGTTTCTCGATCAGACTCCGTTTGGTTCCGGCACGATGAACGGCCGAGGCTGTTTCAATTTTTTTCTGGGCAAACGGTGCACCGAATGGAAAAACGAACAGCACCCGAAGATTTTGTTCACTGAGGGCTTCAACCTATAATTTTTCCGGAATTTTCTGTGGACTTTTAATTTTTAGCTTTTCATTTGATTTTTGAAATTTGAACATGGATCTAGGGTTTTTAGCCATAGGAAGAAGTGAAGGAACTGATGAAATGAACGTACAGCAAATGAGAAAAAAAATGGAGGCTTGGATTTACAACTGTGTTTATATAGAGGGGTTAGAGATAGAGTAGGTAGACCAGATAAATGAACGTGCGGAACAAACTATGGCACAAAAGGTCCGTTCTGACCCCGGAATGAAATTGGGTAAACCCATATATGAAAATAGGTATATAAAAATATTCTGAACGCGATGGAAAAAGTTTCACGTCCAAATTCGATCGTATGAAGAAGTTATGCTGAAAACAATATTTCCAAACTGATTTCAAATTGATTTTAATTAAATCGATTTCAAAGCGTTTCGCATTCGTACGATCAAACGACAAGTCCGATTGATACGAAACTTGAAACTTTACAATAATTCACTGATACGGATCCGATGAAACTGGTTTCGTCGAAATCCGAGTCCGTGGCCAAAATGGCTATTTTTATAATAATTAAATAAATTAAAAATTAGTAAATAAATCCAATTTTTTTAAAATTCAGTATTAGAATTGAGAATCTTTATCACTTAATAATTCCCAAACATTTCAAAACTTCTTAACCATTTACAAGGCTTCGAATAAAATCTAAATGTCAAATAAATAGTTGGTTTAATTACCATTTCAAATGTACATCTTAATTCCGATTTCATTACATTTAGAATTTATAAAATAAAACTCCAAAATCCTCTATTTAAATTCTTACCCTTTGTTATTTGAGTTTTATTAAATTTTATATTTCAAACAGAATAACAAAGCTTGGTTTTCTTTTCTTAAAACAATCAATTATCATTTAAAAATCAAAATTATCATTTATTAGATCTTATAGACTTAACCACTTCAACTGAACAGTCACATCTACCATCTGCACAAATTTAGTCAATTAATTGTAGTCGATTTCCCATAAATTGTTATAAATTAAAACTTGAAATCTTCATAACTTCGTTTATTGATTTACAATCTTACTATTAAATAAATTGACATTTAACATTGAATTATATTACATTCCATAAATGAATTTATAAATTTATTTCAAATTAATGTACTACTTGATTTCCTTAGATTATAAGTTATTCTATTAGTCAGTCATCTTTTTAAATCATTAATTAAGGTCCCAATTAGGTTAATTTATCTGGATTTCATTCCTTTATTACATCATTCATCACTTTACAATTAACCAACTTTTCTATGCATCTTATATCACTTATATCTTGTAATTATTTTCTAAACTCATACTTGTAATACCCAATATCATTTTATATTTCAATCGATTCTCACTTATTCCTATTTTATTGCAATATATTTCTATATCCATTCATTAATGCATATCTTCACTTACTTCCTTTACACTGCCGTTACTTTATTAATTATCGGTAAAGTAACGTTTATATCAATTCATCATAATTACTTACCCTTTTAAATGGGTTTGATTTCCAATAAATTTGTTGACCCTTATAATTACTTACCCTTTTATTTCCCCTTAATTATATGCACCCATACACATTAAAATTCTAAATCCCTTTTAATTATTCCATCTAGGCTTCATTCCTTCACTTAATGCACAATTATCATTTCTTATTCAAATTTGTTACATTCCCTTATATTCACTTCATAAATAAATTGGTATTCCGTTTTCCATTTATTACTAACTTTAATTATTGCAATTTATTATCTAACATACAATTTGAATCTATTTTCAAATTTTCGCCTTTCAATTAATTAACACCTTACAATAGTTAATAAAATGGATTGTACTAAATAAGAATTTTATCTTCACTGATGAATTCAATACTTGCCTTTATTTACTTATTTCTAACCTTATATCAAAATGCAACAATTTCTACTATTACAATAAATTGCAATATACAATTCAATTTGTAAATTTTAATTACCCTTGATACATCTAATTTCAACATTCTCTTTCATATAAATAAATAAGATTTTTACTTCTTTCAAATTTTAAATTAAAAATCTTATTTATTTAATTCATTTTAAACATCCAATTTATACGGGTCGTTACATTAGGGAAGAAGAAATTGAATTTTTCTTGTTGTATTGAGACTTTGAGACTAAGCAGAGAAGAAGCACTGATTCAAGCAGATATTCACAGAGCAATGTTAACATATTTCCAAGAAAAAGGAAAAAAAAAAACTAATTTCTACTCACTCAAAAATATATTCAATTTCCAGAAACAAATTATAGATACTTAAAATTGAAATGTGATGTTACTCACTTTGATTTTGTTTGAAACAGAGAGTACAAGCCTGGAAGTTCTCTGAGAAACTGGAAACTGGATTTGCTTTTAAACTTGCATGATCTTTGCATTGCTTGATTAAGTTGAATTTGTTCCCTGGTTTGTTAATGTTTTGATCAGAGGTGTTTTTCTTTTTATTATTATGATCTTTGCTAAGATTTGTTGAACGAATGAATAAAGGTTTGTGGATGTGTATATATATAAATGAAGATTGTGTACAGGGGAAGTTATAAGCAAGTACACGATTTCCTTTTACTCGGCATTTTCATATTCCTTTTTCTGTTGCTAAACCCATGCTTGAATTGGTGATGTGATCTTGTTTATGGCTGAAGAGTAAATGGCATTTAATGCCTCATGCTTCCTTGTACATCTACAACATGTGCTGTTTGATTTCTTTTGCAAGTACCAAGTCTTATATTCAAAGTTTCTTTTCTTTTGTGATCTAATCCAGTTTTATTTTTTTCTTCTTCTTGTTCTATGTTTTGTTTACTTGTTTTGTTTTATACTTGCATGTTTATATTTTTACTTTGTTTTGTTTATGTTTGATAGATATTTATTTTACTTTATGTACATATTTCTTATCTTAATGTCTAAGTGTACCTGGTTTGTTTTTGCAAGTATAGATATTTCTTTTGTCTTTTGTACATATTTTATGTTTGTATTTATACATATTATTTAAAAGTCAATGGATTGAAAATAAATACATATCAAAGGAATTACATAGGTGTATTTTTCTAAATTTGATTAATTTACAAATTAATTCACAATTATTCAAAAATTAATATAAATTATCAATTTAAAATTAATTAAAATTCGGGATCGTTACATAGACCATTCCAATCCACTTTAATTCCAGCTTGTTTCTTTATTTTAGACCTTGTAAAATCATTAGATGTTTTATTAATATTTGTTCAATCGCGCTAATTAATTCCCATTTGATAATTTAAACTTAATTAACAATGATTTTATTTAAATCAAATTTTTGTTTAAGAAATTAGTTTCAGAAACTGAAACAAATTAAATATGTCAATAAATCAAATTGATTATCTTAATACATGTTTTTCTTTTTCATTACAGTAAATAGCAAAACAAATTTCTACTTTACTGTTTATAATTTTCCTAACTTATACATATTCATACATTCAAATTTAAATTTGAATAAACATTTTTATAGACCCTTTGATAAAATTAAACTACGTTAGTTCTTGAATAGACCCTGTCACAGGCAATTATTTATAGAAATCCCGAACATAGACCCTCTGATAAAATAGTTTTCAAATAAACATCTTCAATTTATTACCTATTTATTATCCATTATAGTTTGTTCAGGTATAAACATTTTTATATACCTACTGTATATATAAATTAAGTTAAATAACAAACTAAAAAAAAAAACTTATACCTGCTGCCTTGCTTACGAGATTCCGTTACTCGGTTGCCTTCAATCCCTCGGCTACGAACGCGGCCCTAGAATCGCACGGCCTCGAAACCGTCACCAAAACCCTAACGACAGCGACAAAAAAATCACTTCATCCTCACAAAGGCCCCCCTCTTCCACACCAGTTCTCGCGATCAACAGCACCAAGCTTCCCATCTCGCGAGTCATCCTGCCTCGCGACGATGCCCTAGGGGTCGCTACCTTCGCTCCACAAGGCGATTCGTGCTTCGCTTTGGCCGTGGCTCCCCCTCTCTCTGCTTCGATAAGGATCGAATCGACTTCGATTCGATTTCGAACCTACTCACGAGGATTCGACGATGTTCACTATGGTGTTCGCCAATTTTTTTTTATTTGCCTCTCGAGATCAGTATGAAACGAAAGGGCTCGGCCACTTTTTTATTTTCTTTTTATAAACGTGAAGATTAGCCGGAGGACAACTAAACCCCTTCGTTCATTAGCTTACACCCGAAGCCATACTATTATATATATTAGGTTCCTTTTATTCTGAATCTTCCAGAGGAAGGCTTGCTTGTCAGGCCAAGCTACAGGACGATGATTTGGCCTTAAAACGGCTGTAATTATTAAAAAGAGAAGCATGTCAATGAAGGCACCGATGACATTGATTTGATCAATTAAAATTTATTTAGTTTCAAGGCGTTAATGTATCGTACGCTCACATAACAACTCCAAATGGCACGAAATTTGAAATCCGATAATAATTCAATATTACGGATCCAATGGAATGGGTTTCATCAAATCCCAAGATTGTGCCTCGGAAGGCTATTTTTAAATTCAATTTAAACGATATAAAATTTTAAAACTAAACAAACCACTGTTTAATTAAATTTTACAACTTCTATTATCCTCTATACTATCAATATAAATTTTACAAGCCTTCAAATTATTTATAACAGGCTTAAAATCTCAGGTTTCATATTTTATCCAATTCAAATTATTTAATTCAATAATCTAATTGTCAAATAAATGATGATATTCGTAATTTAAGTTGATAATTAACCTTTAAATAATTAAAATCAATTGAATATTCCAATTTTAAATGCTTGAAAATTCCGGGTCGTCACAAGTATAAAGATTTCCTAAAAGATGGGAAGTCCGATCGGGATTGTGGATACCCGGATTTGCAAGGGCTTCTTCCTTTATTGGACAAAGTGCCTTCGGTTCTGTTCGAACCCGGAATAGACTTGTATGGTTGTGTGTCTCATACTACACTTTGAGATATAAAGTAAATTTCTTTCAAATACGTATCTGTGGTGGCGGAGAATTTATTCTCTTAGCTTATCACCCTTCTTTGAGATGTACGAGCTCAGAGGTTATGTAATTGAAGATTATCAGCGATATACTCCTAATTTGGTAGTGTGACATGCTGAGTGCTGTTGTGTGTGTTGATCCTTTGTTGTTCAATTGTGATCAAAGCATAGCTTTGTGTAAAAGCATATCTTTGAGGACGAGACCTCATCGGACCTCACAACCCGGAAATGGTCAAAACAGGAAAGATGCGGCAAGATTATGAGGGTCACGCTCTTTAGGCTATGTCATTTCCTTCTGGAAAAAGGTGATGTCATGGTATGGAGCACAGATATTTACCTGTGTGGTAGCTCCAATCTAATTTACTGTGTGGTTGTTGCTTTGTGATAGAGGGCCCTCGGATAAAGGTCCCAAAGGACCAGGGAGTGGCATACCCGTGTAGTAGTTACCTAGTTACAGAGGTAACCTGACCTTGTGTTGGCAGAGAGCCGGTTAAGTTCTCAGGACGTCCCGCCAGAGGCGTACCCATGTGGCAGTAGGAATTTCCTTAGCCTGACCATTTGTTGGAAAATGCAAACAAAACAATACGAGCCCTTTACAATTTCAATTTATATAACCTGTCGCCTCAGGTGACAGCTATAGTAGGCATAGTATAATGGTACCTATGCTGGCTAAGATTTATATTATATTTTCGAAATGATTTTCTACACTATGCACTAGTAGTAATATCAAAGAATTTTTCTCTTATCAAGCATATTTGACTATCATAAGAAGAAATGTCCTCTAAATCTGCGATTGCATTGTGTGTGTGGCGGGAGGTCTTATGATAGTTTCATTTTTCAAAAGCACACCGGATTTTCTTTATAAATCTGTTTTTATTTAAAAGAAACTATTTTTGTTCACTCATACCAGTCCCATGACTGACCCGGAGTTTATTGTTTCTTTTCTAAACTCTGGGTGCCCATAATTTTCACACGGGCAGCCTAGAAGCAGGTTTACGTGTTCTGAGGTAGCAGTATTTTGGAGCTCTTGCTTTGGAGATGTCTTAGGAGCTCTTTGGGATATCTTAGGTGTTTAGCTTTTAGGAGTCCGTTATCACTTCTTACATTGAAGACTTTTGGACATATGGTCACCAATGTATTATTATGATGTTATTTGGAGTTGTGGTATATGTATTAAATACTCTGGTGTATTATTGGATATTCTAATGTTGTACCTGTGATGTATGCATGATATTCATTTTGTTCCGCTGTTTTATATTCATCTGATGTTGTTATAAGCCCCGGCGATACGAATTTGATGTTGTTTGTCGGACATCGAGTTCGGGTCGTCACAAGTGGTATCAGAGCTGAAGGTTGAGTAAGAATTTTAGCAACAGAGTATAACACATCAGATGGCTCATTAGAGATAGGGTGAAATATACCCTATAATGAGTATAACCAAGACTAGAACTCCAAATTTTATTAGTTTATTTTCTTTTACTGCTGATATTCCTTAAGATATTTCGTCCGTATATCTAAATCAATTTTCTTACTTACTAATTACAGATAGTAAGAATGAGCGGACGAAGTGGAAGAGTTAGGGGTCAAGGAAGTGCCACAACAACTAATCAAGATTCCCCAACAGCAGTAACAACAGTACCTATTCAGCAACAGCCGAATCTGGCTGATTTACATAAAAAAATTTCAAAGCTTAGTGGTAAGCCGTTCATTGGCAAGGATTCGATTGTTGATGCTCAAGCCTGGATAAGATCATGTAAGAAAATCTGCAGAGGGCTAAAACTGCATGATGATCAGAAGCGACTCATAGCTTCTTGGCAACTTCAAGATGAAGCCTCAGCCTGGTGGGAGACAATCACGGTAGATAAACCAGAAGACGAGTTTTCTTGGGAGAAATTCAAAGAAGTGTTTAAGAACCGATATTTGCCATCAGCCAGAATTTCTCGAATGTACCAGGAATTTATGGACCTAAAGCAGGGAAGTTTATCATTCGAGGAGTATCTGAATAAATTTAATGAATTGTCTCGTTTTGCTCCCGAATTAGCGAATACGCCTTTAAAGATGAATGAAAGATTCATTCGTGGGATGAATAAGAAATTCCACGAAAGAATGACGGACCACGTTAAGGAATCTTTTTCAGGTTTAGTTGATATAGGGTACAGATATGCCATACTTGATATGCAAGAAGCCCCGGTGGAGAAAGGAAATTCGGGAAATCAAAATTGGAAGAAAAGGAAATTTGGAGGCAAGAAACAATGGCAAAGTAAGGAGAAAAAGAGGAGCATTCAGGGAAGTGCGGCAGAGAATGTCACTTGTTGTAATTGCTTGGAGAAGGGCCACTATCTGAGAAGATGTACGAAGCCTATGAAACAAGTCAGTCAATCCGTTCAAGCAAAGCCTAGGAAGTGCTATTATTGTCAAAAAGTGGGACATGAAGTTAAAGACTGTCCAACCATGAAGCAAGCTCAAACAGCAAAGGTGTACACAGTCAAAGACCAACTTGCATCTTCCAATGTAGAGAAAGGAAAAGGAGTTCTGGAAGGTAATTTTATCAATTACGATAGCATTGTTAGAGTTCTATTTGATACGGGTGCTACACATAGTTTTATCTCTCAGCAAGCTATTAATGAATTAAATCTTGAACCTGATTTTGTTGATGAGCCTATGTGCGTAAGGATTCCAGTTGGAGGTCCCACGAATCTTTGCCTTCGATGTAGAGACGTTCCTATCTCATATTCTTGTTACCAGTTTCCTATCAGTCTCTTCGTTCTTGATTTTAACGAGTTTGAAGTCTTACTCGGAATGGATTGGCTAGAGAAATACGAAGCCAAATTGGATTGCATTAATCGATTGATTTCGATTAAAACCGAATTTGAAGATTTCATCGAAATTTCTTGTGAGGACCCTAGTCCTAAAAGGGAAGGATTGATGTATAATTTGGGTTATCCCGAACCCAGTTTGGAGTCTATACCAATTGTTAGAGATTTTCCGGACGTATTCGGAGAAGTAAAATCATTACCTCCACATCGAGAAATAGAATTTAGAATTGACCTCGTACCCAATGCTCGTCCTGTTGTTCAGCAAGTCGCAGGATGGCACCCAGGGAAAAGGTTGAATTAGTTCAACAAACCAATGATCTACTAGCAAAAGGATTAATTCGACCCAGTGTTTCTGAATGGGGTTCAGTCGTTGTGTTTGTCCCTAAATCGGACGGATCTTTGAGATTGTGTGTAGATTACCGTGATCTCAATAGGATGACTCTCAAGAATAAGTTTCCTTTACCCAGGATCGATGATTTATTTGATCAATTGCACGGCGCTCGTTTCTTTTCAAAGATGGATCTAGCTCAAGGATTCCATCAACTACAAATCGCCGAAGATTGTATTCATTGAATTGCTTTCAGGGGTCCCAATATGTTCTATGAATGGTTAGTCATGCCTTTTGGGCTAACCAATGCTCCAACATACTTCGTAGATCTTACTACCCGTGTGTTTCGGGAGGGGCTGAATAAATTTGTTCTTGTATTTATTGATGATATCTTAATCTATTCTAAGACCGAAGAGGAGCATGCCGAGCACCTTAGAATCGTTTTGGAGATTTTGAGGAGAAATATTCTATTTGCAAAATTTTCCAAATGCCACTTTTGGGTCAAAGAAGTCAAATTCCTTGGCCATATTTTTAATAAAGAAGGAATATCGGTTGATCCTAGCAAAATTTTCGCTATTCTTGATTGGAGAAGACCTACTACTCCGAAAGAAGTTTAAAGCTTTTTGGGTTTAGCAGGCTATTATCGTAAATTTGTTTAGGATTTTTCTAAGATAGCTAGTCCGTTGACCAAGCTAACAATGAAAGATGTAAAATTCAATTGGACTCTGAAATGTGATGAAGCTTTTCAGGAGTTGAAGAAGAGATTAACCACTGCTCTTGTTCTCGCTATTATAAACGGGAATCAGGGATTATTTGTTTATACTGACGCGTGTGGTGATGGGGTAGGTGAAGTATTAATGAAGAATGGAAAGGTAGTTGCCTACGCGAGTACACAATTACGTCTGCACGAGAGAAACTACCCAACACATGATTTGGAGCTTTTGGCTGTTGTTTTCGCCTTGAAAATCCGACGACACTATCTTCTGGCTAAGAATCTATTCAGCTTTCTTAACAATTTACGAAATTAACTAAAGAAATGTACTTAATAAACTCTCTTTGTTTTAGGTGAAAATTTTGAATTATTCACCGACCATAAATCCTTGAAATATCTCTTTACCCAGAATCATCTGAATCTGTGACAACAACGTTGGTTGGAATTCTGGCATCATATAACCTAGATATTATGTATATGCCGGGAAAAGCCAATGTAGTTGCCGATGCTTTGAGTAGAAAGCATGCCATTCTTGCTCACCTTATCATTGCTCCTACTCTTCTAGAGAAAGTCGCCAGTAAACAAAAAGGGGACGAGTTCCTTCATCAAATTTATGAGAAAATACGTCGTGGTGTAAATACGAGTTTTGAAGTTGACGACAATAAAATTATCAGATTAAAAGGCAGGATTTGTGTTCCAGACTTCCCTGATCTGAAACGTGAAGTTTTAGATGAATGTCAGAAATCAAAACTCAGTATCCATCCAGGAATTAATAAAATGTATAGGGATATTAAAAGAACTTTCTTGTGGAAGACAATGAAAAGAGATATATCTATTTACGTGAGTCGCTGTGCTACTTGTCAACAAGTCAAAAGCGACCAAAAGGAAGTAGCCGGTTTACTTCATCCTTTGGAAATACCGAAATGGAAATGGGATCAGGTATCGATGGATTTCATCGACGGATTGCCACGAACCAGGAAGGGAAATGAAGCAATTTGGGTTATAGTGGACCGTCTAACCAAAACCACTCACTTCATTCCAGTGAAATCCACTCGGACTGCTGCAATCTTAGCAGGGCTATATATAAAGGAAATTGTTCGTCTCCATGGTATTCCCAGCAGTATAGTGAGTGATCGTGACTCGATCTTCACTAGCAGATTTTGGAAGGCATTCCAAGCCGCTTTGGGAACGAAATTAAATTTCAGTACTGCTTATCACCCATAATCCGATGGGCAGACTGAGAGGGGTAACTGAATTCTAGAAGTCCTTTTGCGGGCTTGCATTCTTGATTTTCGTGGTTCTTGGAAGGACCATTTACGTCTGGTCGAGTTTTCATATAACAACAGCAATCAGGCCAGTATAGAAATGGCTCCTTTCGAAGCTTTATATGGTCATCCGTGTCGATCACCTGCATGTTGGATCGAATCAGGTGATAGACTCGTCCTTGGACCAGATATGATTAAAGAAGCCATAGAGAAGGTAGATTTTATCTGAAAGAAATTAATAACAGCTCAAAGTCACCAAAAGAACTATTATGACCGTCGAAGAAGAAATTTGGAATTTCAGGTTGGGGATTATGTATTTCTTAAAGTATCTCCAATGCGAGGTGTATTGAGGTTTGGAAAGACCAGTAAGCTGGCACCGTGGTATATTGGTCCTTTTCCTATTCTAGAAAGGATCGGTCCTCTAGCATATCGAGTACAGCTACCCAGCTGGTTGTCTGGCGAACATGATGTGTTCCACATTTCTAATCTTCGGAAGTATGAGCACGATCCAAATGACATTATTGAAGAAGCTGCTCGGCAGGATCTCGAAATCACTCCTAACTTGGTAGTTAAAAGAGAGCCGATAAAAATTGTAGATCGTGATGAGAAGCGATTAAGGAACAAAGTTGTGAAACTGGTCAATGTTCAATGGATTGGCGATCCAAAGGACTGTACTTGGGAGACTGAAGATAATATGAAGAATTCATATCCCAATTGCAGAGTAGACATCTTGGCTTAAATTGGTAAGCCATTTCCTTATTTTTTCTGAATTCGTATATTCTTCGTTTACTTTTCTCTCTTTCAATTTCGAGGACGAAATTTTCTTAAGCAGGGGATATTGTAACATCCTTAAATTTTGAATTTAAAATACGGTGATTTATTTGAACTTTTTGAAATTTAAATTGAAAAGTTATAAAATAAATAAAATATGTGTTAATAAAACTTCAATTTCCTTTGAGTCTAAATTTTTGAATTAATAAAGTATACCTATGTAATTCATTTAATATTTATTTAAATTCGAAATGTTCTTTATTAAATGATATGGGTAAATACAAATTAAAAGATACAAACACTTTCGATTAGAAAGGTAAAACAAGTCCCAATAGTACATGAACAATACTAACAGCTTATGCGGTAAGTATTTCAAGGCAAAGGAAAAAAATCTATTGACCAAATAAAATAGTACTTGCACAAGATAAAATAAGATTGGCTGTAACATACAAAGGGAGCATGAACAATACATAACATGCTTTCATTAAATGCTATTACTCTCCAACATAAACAAGATCATATCAGCCACCATTTAAAAAAAATGAATGATAAGTGTGGGTTTGCAAAAGAGGACGATGCAATTAATGCAAGCCTCCACAATATCATTTCGTCCTCCCTATAAGAAAAGAAAATTTCTGATTTAAGATATATAAATATTTATAAAGTACAACTAAAATCTTGCTTCAATATTTTACTAAAACTTGCACATCTCTTTATATAAGAATGTTACCTCCAGTTCGTTCAAACCATTTACTGAAGAGAAAAAATAGCAAAGATCAGAAAATAAAAAGAACATCACTTTATATTTAAATTTGGAAAGAAATTTACCGAAGAAACAATGCAGAGAGGAAGATTCAATCTGCAGTTTCAAAATCAATAAAGTCTCTGTTTCAAAACTTGTTTCATGTGAGTAAACATACTTTTCTTAAATTTTTAGTTATGAATATTTGCTTCTGATGTCTGCATTGCTACATATTGTTATTAAAGTACCTGTAATGATTTCTGTGTACTGGAAGCTATATATTCTTCATCATTTAAAGCTTATGCATCTTCATATATACAAGCTAAGAATTTATAGATAAAGTAGGATGTTTAAAACTTTAATTTGTAACCTGACATGAATTTAAAACATCACATAACTTATAAAACTGTTTATACAGGTTTTAAGAAAAAGGAAATTAAAAGCTAAAATTCGAATGTTTTAATTTGTGAATTTGATCACATAACTTGATACATACACAAAGTTAAGATTTTTAACATAAGTATTATGATTTTTAAGTAAAGATAATAGGTGCAGTTTTAAAATGGGACTGATTTTGTCAATATCGGTTGATTCGATAAATTTTAATTGTTGAAATTTGTTATGATGCAAGCTTGAAGATGTAATAATATAGGAAAAATGTTAAATATTTTTTTCAATGCAAGAATTTGTGGAGTGAAGCAATAGTAGGGTTTGAAATCGAGTTTTTCTGTGCACTGTAAATAACTGTTTGTGTCGCCATATGTTGATCGAGTGGATCGCGCTTCGAGGAGGTAGTTGTCGAGGGTCTGGTCTTGGCATAGGCGAAGGGACATTGCCTTCGGTGATGGATGATGGCAGTACGTAGTGATTTTCGGTGGGGCGTTCGTGTCTCGAGTTCGAGCTACACGAAAATTTTTGATTTCGATTTAATGGTGAACATTTGAGTTTTGTTTTCATATGCACGGTCGAATTGTGGTTTGTGGGTGGCGACAGGGGTTGCCGGAGGGTCGACGAACCACCGTGCACGGTGGCGATCAGTGTCTGGTTTGGTGATGGGGCCTGATGCGAGGCGACGCGCGAGTATTTTGGGTATTTGCTTCGAGCTCGTCTCTGGGTCGCACGCGTGAGTGTCGATGTTTCAGCAGTTTAAATTTTATAAGTGAAGCTTGTATAAAAAAAACAAGAAGAAGAAAGAAAAAGGCAGCAATGAAGAAGAGAGGGGAGAAAGAGAGAGACGCGGGGAAAAGAAGGGGCAAACTCGAGATTTTCTCGAGTGAATGAGGTGCTTACCTCGGGTCCACTTCCTGTTGATTTGCCTAATCACTTTAAGTATTTTGATTTACAAGTTTAACATTAAATAAAATAAATAATGTTAGTTAGTTTTAAGTTAATAATTTATCTACAGTTTATTAAAAGGAAAGTTTATAAAGGAGATTAATTAATATAAGGTAATTAAAAAGAATGTAAATTAACTTATACTTGTAATTAAATTAATAACTTTAATTAAATTTGTAATTAGAAATTAATCTTGTGTTTAATCAATTCAACTTAAGAAATTTTAATAATTACTAAAAGTTAACTAATAAACGGCAGTTAACTTAAGTGATTAATTAAAGATTAAATGATTTATTAATTGATAATAAATGATTAATTAAATAATTTGTGATAATTAAATAAGTAGTTAATTTTTTTACATGATAATTGAGGTAAACAATTTTTATTAATTAATGATTTTGAAAAGAAATTAAGAATGATTTACAATTTCTAATTAAAATTGATTCATAAACAATTAAGTATTTAAATTAAATTGTAATTGAGAATTTGTTATTTAGATAAATTAAGTTGATTAATTATAAGTTGACAGTTAATTAAAATAATTAATTAAGGAACAATTAACCAAGTTAATTAACATTCAATTAATTTATCCAAATTAACCATTGATCTCAAATAATAAATAAAAATAATTATGTGGTTAATCTATTAAATTGTACTAACATTGATTGAAACAATTGTACTGCACTGAATTGTTGTTTTCGTTGGGATCGTAGTGTGATGTAGATTGATCTATACTGCACTATGATTTGTGTTTTATTCTGTATTGATGTGAAAACCCATTTGCCCGTAAAACGGCATTAAAACTTCGATGCGACAGGGAGTCGGATTTCAGTTAGTTATCCGAAACCCACATCGAACATTGAATATAAATCTTTGTGATTGTTATGCCCACGTGTTTTAAAACTAAGCGTTCGCTATTCGGTTTAGCTGGGAGAGGACCTTTGTGTCAAATAACCCATTTCGAATAGTGATGCATCGAAATGGATAGCATTTGAAGACCGGTGGTGAAGACCGGATGTCTTCAAAAACGATAGGATAACCTATCGATTGTCTCTACACTGAGTTGCTCCGGTATAGAGATTTCCTAAGTGATGGGAAGTCCGATCGGGATTGTGGATACTCGAATTTGCAAAGGCTTCTTCCTTTATTGGACGAAATGCCTTCGGTTCTGTTCGAACCCGGAATAGACTAGTATGATTGTGTGTCTGACACTACACTTTGAGATATAAAGCAGATTTCTTTCAAATACGTATCTGTGGTGGCGGAGAATTTATTCTCTTAGCTTAACACCCTTCTCTGAGACGTACGAGCTCAGAGGTTATGTAATTGAAGGTTATCAGCGATATACTCCCAATTTGGTAGGGTGACATACTGAGTGATGTTGTGTGTGTTAATCCTTTGTTGATCAATTGTGATCAAAGCATAGCTTTGTGTAAAAGCGTAGCTTTGAGGACGTGACCTCATCGGACCTCACAACCCTGAAATGGTCAAAACGGGAAAGGTGCGGCAAGGTTATGAGGGTCGCGCCCTTTAGGGTATGTCATTTCCTTCTGGAAAAAGGTGATGTCCTGGTATGGAGCCCAAATATTTACCTGTGTGGTAGCTCCAATCTCATTTACTATGTGGTTGTTGCTTTGTGACAGAGGGCCCTCGGATAAAGGTCCCAAAGGACCGGGGAGTGGCATACTCGTGTAGTAGTTACCTAGTTACAGAGGTAACCCGGCCTTGTGTTGGCAGAGAGCTGGTTAAGTTCTTGGGACGTCCCGCTATAGGCGTACCCATGCGGTAGTAGGAATTTCCTTAGCCTGACCATTTTTTGGAAAATCCAAACAAAACAATAAGAGCCTTTTACGATTTCAATTTGTATAACCTGTTACCTCAGGTGATAGCTATAGTAGGCATAGTATAATGGTACCTATGCTGGCTAAGATTTATATTATATTTTTGAAAGGATTTTCTACACTATGCACTAGTAATAATATGAAAGAATTTTTCTCGTATCAAACATATTTGACTAACTTAAGAAGAAATGTCCTCCAATTCTGCGATTGCATTGTGTGTGTGGCGGGAGGTCTTACAGTAGTTTCATTTTTCAAAAGCATAACGGATTTTCTTTATAAATATGTTTTTATTTAAAAGCAACTATTTTTGTTTAATCATACTAGTCCCATGACTGACCCGGAGTTTATTGTTTCTTTTCTAAACTCTGGGTGCCCATAATTTTCACAAGGGAAGCCTAGAAGCAGGTTTACGTGTTCTGAGGTAGCAGTATTTTGGAGCTCTTCCTTTGGAGATGTCTTAGGAGCTTTTTGTGAGATCTCAAGTGTTTAGCTTTTAGGAGTCCGTTATCACTTCTTTCATCGAAGAGTTTTGGACATATGATCACCAATGTATTTTTCTGATGTTATTTGAGTTGTGGTATATGTATTAAATACTATGATGTATTATTGGATATTCTAACGTTGTACCTGTGATGTATGCATGATATTCATTTTGTTCCGCTGTTTTATATTCATCTGATGTTGTTATAAGCTCCAGCGATACGAATTTGATGTCGTTTGTCGGACATCGAGTTCGGGTCGTCACTTAATGATATTTCATAAATATTTTATATAACATTCCAAAGTCTTTTCACCCTTTCAATTCAAATTTTCTTTTGAATTTCCAAAACCAAACCCAGTTTTTGCAAATCTTTCATTTAAAACGACTTGGCAGCAATCCCTCTTTTGGAAACCCAAAAATGAACATCGATGATGCTGCAGTCATCACCGAAGTTATTTTTCAGCGACCGAAAAGAGTTTAGAGCTTTCATCCCTTCAAAATACTTTTCCAAAACCTTTGAAAATCATTTTTTAAATCAAATGGAGTTAATTTCCAAAATTCCAAATCTTTTCAAAAACATTTCCAAAAAATTCTCTAGAATTCTATTTCAAATTATAAATCACATTTATAATTTACATTCTCAAATTTCATTTCTATATGGATTTTATTTCTCAACTTTTGATCAAGATTTTAATTTCTTATTCAACTTTAATGATAATAATTTAATATTATCACTTCTTAACAAACAAGTAGCAATATGCTATAATAATTTACAAAAATTATTTCCCTTTATATAAAAAATAGTTTTGGGTAAAATTATTCCTTTTACCCTATTTTAAAACAATATCGTGTCGAATTGTTCTGTACGAGTGTTTAGAGATCGCTATCGATAGAGTTGTACGAACTATACCGACCAGAATCCATATACCACTCAACAAACCAATCATCACAATATAAAACAATTTTATATTCACTATCAAATACGCACTCATATCTATTATTACACTCAAACTCATTCTAGAGTACTACTGACTCTAACTCTAATGAGTAACACCCAACAGAGCCAAGGTTGTCGCTTAACCAAATGCTCTGATACCAAATTGTCACGGCCCGAATTTACGACGCCCGAAAGTCGACATTTATACGTCCACGGTATCAAATGTCGCATAGTCGAATGCTGGAAAACCAAACCGTTAAGGTTTAAAGAAGAAGAAGAAGAAGAAGATAGAAAAAGAACAGAAACAATAACAGAATCTCACATTTCGCAACGGAGCAAATATAATAGATAAACGAATAATCTTTAAAACAAAGAATCATCTCAGTTAATACAATACAACATCAAAGTTTACATTGACATCGTACATCACAGATAGTTATTATAACTTGACAATATGAAAACTGATTTACACCAACCATATGCAACGGACACTACATAGTAAAGAGATACGTCTCGCCATCCAGCTTCAACTTCCGATCTCACAGCAACTCTTTTCTGACTTTGCTCCCGAATAACTGATAACCTAACTCTAGGCTGCCCGTGTGGAAAATTATGGGCACCTAGAGTTTAGAAAGGGAACAACAAACTCCAGGTCAGTCATGGGACTGGTGTGAGATCTTAAAACAGTTATTCTTTTACAAAGAAAACAAAGGAATTTAAAAAGAAATCTGTAATGCTTTTAGCAAAATGAAACTACCATAAGGCATCTCGCCACACACAAAATGCAAATGCAGAATTGGAGGAGATTTCTCCTTATGATAGTCAAATATGCTTGATACGCAAAATTATTTGATATTATTATTATTAGTGCATAGTGTGGAAAATGTTTCGAAAATATAATATTAATCTTAGCCAGCATAGACATTTCGAACTATGCCTACTATAGCTACCATCTAAATAGTGGGGCGCCACCATAAGTAGATGGCAGTTTATACAACTAAAACCGTACAGGGTTCGTATTGGGAATTAGATTTCCAACAAATGGTCAGACCAAGGAACTTCCCATTGCCACATGGGTATTGTAACATTCCGGGATTTTTATTAAATTAAATTCGTTAAATTGTTTGAACTTTTGGATTTAAATCGTGAAATTTTAACAGAAATAAAATATTATTAAACAAAAAGGAAGTTATATGAATATAAACAAATAATAAATATAATAATAATAATAATAATCATGAAAGAAAGCAACAATTATCAACAAGAAATTGTTTAAAATAATAAAATAAAGTATGAACAAATTTAATGTTTTAGTTAAAACCTTTAATAGAACTAAAACAAATATTGTACATAACACATAGTTACAAAATGTTAATGCCTGAAACAACTTTTCTTTTAATAAAGTAACATAAGAAATAAGTTAACCAAACAAAACAAAACTTAGTTTATTAAGTTCCTGTAAACCATTACACTGTAAACAATACAAGGAATATACAAACCAGGAAGTAAAGTATGCAAGCCTCAAACATAAAATAAAATAAATGTATGAAACAAGTTTTGGTACTTATAAAAAAAAAAAAGAAGATAAAAATCGAACAGAACCATGCTGTAAGTATTTTAAGACAAAGAAGAAGATTAAGAAAAAAAATATCTTCAAGAACAAAACAAAATTGTACTTATAAGGAAAAAAAATCAACAGCATGTTATGTAAGCAAGAATGGGAACAAGGGCATTAAATGCCATCTATTCAAGCACAAATAAAATTTTACTTAGCATAAACAAAAATCATGTCAGCCGAATTTACATATGGCTTAGTCAATAAGAAGATTGTTTGGTCAAAGATTGTAGGCAAGGGAAAGATATCTGAAAAAGGAAAAAAAAAAAGAAAGCTAGTGAACCAATTTTCACTTACCTGTCCAAACTTCTCTATATAACTGCCTATTTGCTTTATTTAGTTCAAAGAAAAAAAAAGCAAAGTCAGAAAAGAAAAAAAAAAGAAGAAGAAGTAAAACATTTCTTTGCTCTACAAAATCTAAACTGATCATCCATTCCAGTTTGCAAGCCTGACAATCTATGTTTTTATAAACTAAAGGTAATGTCTTTTAAAACAACAAATTGAGTTATGTTTTGTTAAATAATCAAGTAGAAACATCAGGGCTTAAGCAAGTGCATACGAATTGTTGCAGTTAACAGGTAAAGAAAAAGAATATCAAGTTAAGAAGAGAAAGAGAGATAGTCCAAGTTTTGGTTTTTCAAACAAGAAAAAAACTGCAGTTCAAAGAACAATATAGACTCTGTTTCAAACAATTTGCCTGGTGAGTAAACCCTTAAGCTAAGAACAGAAACTAATATGTGTTGTTTATGAATCACAGTGTTGATGGTTGATGTGCAAGAATATTTTTGACTGTAAATTGTGAAGCACCTCTGTTTCTTGAAATTTCAGAGTTCAAGCAAGTCAAAAACAAAAAAAAAAGAAAAAAGAAAAGAAAAAAAAACTACAGATTTTACTTTCCAAATCTCTGATATAAACAAATCTTTATCAAATGCATTGTTTAAACTCATCCATGAGGAAAATCCTGTTTCCAGCTTGAACATGAAGCATATGTCTATGCAATCTGGAAATAACAGTGAAACCAAATTTTTGTGATGAATTCAACCATTTCAATTTATCGATTTGATTATGTAACTCGAATCTACATCCAAAATTAAGATTTTTAAAACCAAGATGGTGATTTTTCATCAAGTTTTTGTTGTGATTTTTAAGTTGATCAGAAAATCAAATTTTTGTAAATTTCCGGCAACCCATACGATCGTAAGCTTCGCGATCATTGTCGTAGCTAGGTGAAGGGCTTGCCATCACCAGAAAAATGCAAGTTGTTTTTTTCAAAATCTAAATGTCGTCTTCGTGAGCAATTTAGGGCTTAGGAACCCATTTGAGTCCACGTTCGAAATGGCGACGCCGCGCTGTCCACAGGTGACCGGACTTAGTGCCTCCGGTACCCATCACTGTGTTACACGCTGGAGAAGCTTGGGGCGAGTTTCCATGGCCTCTGATGACCAGAGGAGGTGGCGCAAGCTCGTTGCCTGATGATGAACTTCTGGGTTATTTGGTCGAGACGTCAAAATTTTGCTTTTGAATTAAATTCGAGACTTTGGGTGTTCGTACTGTTTTGGAGAGTGGAGAGCGACTTGTGGATGGCCGCAGCACCATCCCACGGTGGTGAAGTCGACCGTGCACGTGTACGTGCAGTGGTCGTATGTCAGTGTGAAAAATGGGAGAGGGGAGCTGAGTGACTCGAAGTCACTTTCGGGGATGTGAAGTAAAAACTCGAAGAAGAACTCGAGTTTGTCCCGTGTTGTAGCGTGGTTGTTTTGGGGACTTAAGAGAAATTTTGAAATTTTTTGAATAAATATAGTACTCGGGTAAGTTTTTGCTAAAACCCGAAGCCAATGCCCAGTTTTCTCGAGGATGACCCGAAGAACCCCTCGGGTTAGACCTGCAGGCAGCAACATCCCAGTTTGCAATATAGGATTTAAATGATTTTTTTCTGATCTATTCTTCATAAATGATGATAGTTGGTTAAGATAGTGTAAAGTGTTTATTTTACTTAACAATATATTTAAGAAATATATTCAAATTTTGTTAACTTAAAACAAATACATTATGATAGTTAAGTAATGATTAAATAATTAATAATTAATTACTTTGAAATTGAAGGTCGATTATTGTAAAGAAAAAAAATCAGCAAATAAAAGTAATTAATCATTAAGAATAAACAAATTAAGATTGTTAATTAGAGATTAAGTGATTAATAAAGCCAATGTAAAGTTTAACAAATTTTTAATTAAGTAAAATTTTAAAACATTGATTTAAACTAATCAATTAAGATGATTATTTGGTTAATCTATTAAATCATATTCACTTTGACTTGTAAATAATTAACCATTGCTATGCACTATATTGATTTTTGTTGTGATTGTGGTACTGTATGTTGCACTATGACTGTGATTTGTTCTGTAGTGATGTGAAAACCCTCTTTGCCGTAAAACGGCAATTTAAATTTCGATGCGACAGGGAGTCCGATTTCAGTTTGTTATCCGAAACCCACATCGAATTCTAGATGTGAATCTTTGTGATGGATATATTCACGTGTTTTAAAATTGAGCGCTCACTATTCGGTTTAGCCGGGAGAGGACCTTCGTGTCATATAACCCATTCCGAATAGTGATACGTCGAAATGGATAGCATTTGAAGACCGGTGGTGAAGACCCGGTGTCTTCGAAAACGACAGGATAACCTATCGATTGTCTCTGCACTGAGTTGCTCCGGTATAGAGATTCCCTAAGTGATGGGAAATCCGATCGGGATTGTGGATACCCGGAATTGCAAGGGCTTCTTCCTTTATTGGACGAAGTGCCTTCGGTTCTGTTCGAACCCGGAACAGACTTGTATGGTCGTGTGTCTGACACTACACTTTGAGATATAATGCCGATTTCTTTCAAATACATATCTGTTGGTGGCGGAGAATTTATTCTCTTAGCTTAACACCCTTCTCTGAGACGTACGAGCTCAGAGGTTACATAATTGAAGGTTATCAGCGATATATTCCCAAATTGGTAGTGTGGCATGCCAAGTGCTGCTGTGTGTTGATGATCATTAGTTGATCATTTGTGATCAAAGCAAAGCTTTCGTGTAAAGCATAGCTTTGTGGACGAGACCTCATCGGACCTCACAACCCGGAAATGGTCGAAACAGGAAAGATGCGGCAAGGTTATGAGGGTCGCGCCCTTTAGGGTATGTCATTTCCTTCTGGAATAAGGTGATGTCATGGTATGGAGCCCAGATATTTACCTGTGTGGTAGCTCCAATCTCATTTACTGTGTGGTTGTTGCTTTGTGACAGAGGGCCCTCGGATAAAGGTCCCAAAGGACCGGGGAGTGGCATACTCGAGTAGTAGTTACCTAGTTACAGAGGTAACCCGGCCTTGTGTTGGCAGAGAGCCGGGTAGGTTCTCGGGACGTCCCGCCAGAGGCGCACCCATGTGGCAGTAGGAAGTTCCTTAGCCTGACCATTTGTTGGAAATCCAATTCCCAATACGAAAGCCTGTACGGTTTTAGTTGTAGAACCTGCCATTTACTTATGGTGGTCACCACTGTTTAGATGGTAGCTATAGTAGGCATACGATAATGGTCGTATGCTGGCTAAGATTAATATTCTATTTTCGAAATGCTTTCTACACTATGCACTAGTAATAATATAAAAAAGGAATTTTCTCGTATCAAGCATATTTGACTATCATAAGAAGAAATCTCCTCCAATTCTGCGATTGCATTGTGTGTGTGGCGGAAGGTCTTATGGTAGTTTCATTTTCCAAAAGCATAACGAATTTCCTTTAATAAATCTAGTTTATTTAAAAGCAACTGCTTTTGTTTACTCACACCAGTCCCATGACTGACCTGGAGTTTATTGTTTCTTTCCTAAACTCTGGGTGCCCACAATTTCTACACGGGCAGCCTAGTAGCAGGTTTCCATATTTTGGAGTTAGCAGTATTTTGGAGCTTTTGCTTTGGAGATATTCTAGAAGTTTTTTTGGATCTCAGGTAGTTAGTGTTTTGGGAGATTGTCATCATTTCATTGAAGACTTCTTTTGGATGTATGATCATTGATGTATTATTATGATGTTATTTGGAGTTGTGGTGTATGTATTAAACACTCTGATGTAATGTTGGATATTATGATGTTGTACATGTGATGTATGCATGATATTCATTTTTGCTCCGCTGTTTTATATTCATCTGATGTTGTTATAAGCTCCGGCGATACGAATTTGATGTCACTTATTGGATATCGAGTTCGGGTCGTCACAAGTGGTATCAGAGCTGTAGGTTGAGTAAGAACTTTAGCTACAGAGTATAACACATCAGATGGCTCATTAGAAATGGGGTGAAGTATACCCTAGAATGAAGATAACCAAGACTGAGACTCTAAATTTATTAGTCTATTTCTTTTTACTGCTGATATTCTTTAAGATATTTCGTCCGTAAATCTAAATCAATTTTCTTACTAATTTCAGATAGTAAGAATGAGCGGGCGCAGGGGAAGAGTTAGGGGTCAAGGAAGTGCCACAGCACCAAATCAAGTTCCCCCAACTCCAGTAACAGCAGTACCTATCAGCATCAGCCGGACTTGGCTGATTTATATAAGAAATTCGCAAAGCTTGGTGGTAAGCCGTTCAGCGGCAAGGAATCAATTATTGAGGCTCAAGCATGGATAAGATCATGTGAGAAAATCTTTAAAGGGCTGAAATTGCAAGACGATCAGAAACGACTCATAGCTTCTTGGCAACTTCAGGATGAAGCCTTAGCTTGGTGGGAGACAATCACTGTAGATAGGCCAGAAGATGAGTTTTCTTGGGAGAAATTCAAAGAAGTGTTTGAGAGGCGATTTTTGCCATCAGCCGGACTTTCTCGGATGTACCAGGAATTTATGGACCTGAAGCAGGGAGGTTTATCATTCGAGGAATATTTGAATAAATTTAATGAGTTATCTCGTTTTGGCCCCGAATTGGTGAATACGCCTTTGAAGAAGAATGAACGATTCATTCGCGGAATGAATAAGAAGTTCCACGAAAGAATGACGGCTCATGTTAAGGAGTCTTTTTCAGATTTAGTTGATATGGGGTATCGATATGCCACACTCGATATGCAAGAACCCCCGGCAGAAAAGGGAAATTTGTGCAATCCAAATTGGAAGAAACGAAAATTTGGAGGAAAGAAACCATGGCAAAGCAAGGATAAAAAGAAGAGCACTCAGGGTAGTACAGCTGAGAATGTCACTTGTTACAATTGCTTGGAAAAAGGCCACTATTCAAATAGCTGCAAGAAGCCAAAGAGAGACAAATCTTCTCAAGCAAATCCTAGAAAGTGCTATTACTGTCAGAAAGTGGGGCATGAAGTTAAGGATTGTCCAACCATGAAGCAAGCCCAAACAGCAAAAGTGTATGCCGTCAAAGACCAACCTGCATCTTCCAAGACAGAAAAGGGAAAAAGAGTTCTCGAAGGTAATCTTACCATTTATGATAACATTGTTAGGGTTCTATTTGACACGGGTGCTACACATAGTTTTATCTCTCAGCAAGCTATTAATAAATTAAATCTTGAACCCGATTTTGTGGATGAGCCCATATGCGTAAAGAATCCAGTTGGAGGCCCCGCGAACCTTTGTCTTCGTTGTAGGGATGTTCCTATCTCATACTCTTGTTATCAATTCCCTACTGGTCTCTTCGTTCTTGATTTTAACGAGTTTGAAGTTCTACTCGGAATGGATTGGCTAGCGAAATATGAAGCCATATTGGATTGCACCAATCGATTGATTTCTATTAAAACCGAGTTTGGAGATTTCATCGAAATTGCTTGTGAGGACCCTAGTCCGAAAAGAGAAGGATTGATGTATAATTTGGGTTATCCCGAACCCAGTTTGGAGTCCATTCCAATAGTTAAAGATTTTCCGGACGTGTTCGGAGAAGTGAAATCTCTACCTCCACATCGAGAAATAGAATTCAGAATCGACCTTGTACCTAATGCTCGTCCTGTAGTTCATGCAAGTCGCAGGATGGCTCCCAGGGAAAGGGTTGAATTAGTCGAGCAGACCAGGGATCTACATGAAAAAGGATTGATTCGACCCAGTGTTTCTGAATGGGGCTCAGCCGTTGTGTTCGTCGCTAAATCAGATGGATCTTTGAGGTTGTGTGTAGATTACCGCGATCTCAATAAGCAGACTCTCAAGAATAAATTTCCACTACCTAGAATTGATGATCTGTTTGATCAATTATGCGGCGCTCGTTTCTTTTCGAAGATGGATCTAGCCCAGGGATTCCATCAACTACGCATCGCCGAAGATTGTGTGCATTTAACTGCTTTCAGGGGTCCCAATATGTTCTACGAATGGTTAGTCATGCCTTTTGGGCTAACCAATGCTCCAGCATACTTCGTAGATCTTATGACTCGGGTGTTTCGGGAAGTTTTGAATAAATTTGTGCTCGTATTCATTGATGATATCTTGATTTATTCCAAGACAGAAGAAGAGCATGCCGAACACCTTAGAATTGTTTTGGAAATATTGAGGAGAAATATTCTATATGCAAAATTTTCCAAATGCCACTTTTGGGTCATAGAAGTCAAATTTCTCGGCCATATTGTTAATGAAGAAGGGATTTCGGTTGATCCTAGCAAAATTTCCGCCATTCTTGATTGGCGAAAACCCACTACACCAAAGGAAGTTCGAAGCTTTTTGGGTTTAGCAGGCTATTACCGGAAATTCGTTCAAGACTTTTCGAATATAGCTAGTCCTTTAACGAAGCTAACAATGAAAGATGTAAAATTCAATTGGACTTCGAAATGTGATGAAGCTTTTCAGGAGTTGAAAAAGAGATTGACCACTGCTCCTGTTCTCGCTATTATAAACGGGAATCAAGGTTTATCTGTTTATACCGATGCTTGCGGTGATGGTTTGGGTGCAGTATTAATGCAGAATGGGAAGGTGATTGCCTACGCGAGTAGACAATTACGTCCTCATGAAAGAAATTACCCCACCCATGATTTGGAACTTTTAGCTGTTATCTTCGCTTTGAAGATATGGCGACATTATCTTCTGGGTAAGAATCTTTTCAGCTTTCTTAATAATTTACGGAATTAACTTAACTTAAACAATATACTTAATGAACCCTCTTTTTCTAGGTGAAAAATTCGAATTATTCACCGACCATAAATCCTTGAAATATCTCTTTACCCAGAAGGATCTGAATCTGCGACAACAACGTTGGCTGGAATTTCTGGCATCATATGACCTGGATATTCTGTATACGCCGGGAAAGGCCAATGTAGTTGCAGACGCGTTAAGTAGAAAGCACGCTATTCTTGCTCATCTTGTTATCACACCTAATCTTCTTAAGAGGATTGCCACCAAGCAAACTGGAGACAAGTTTCTTCGAGAAATGCGGAGAAGAATAGGTCGTGGTGAAGATACTAGTTTTGAGGTAGATAGTAGAGGGGTTATAAGGATGAAAGGAAGAATTTGTGTCCCTGACATTCCAGAGATGAAACGTGAAGTTTTAGATGAATGCCACAAGTCCAAACTTTGCATCCATCCCAGAGTCAATAAAATGTATCGAAATATTAAAAGAACTTTCTGGTGGAAGACGATGAAGAGAGATATCTCTATTTATGTGAGTCGTTGTGCTACTTGTCAGCAAATCAAAAGCGATCAAAAGAAAGTGGCGGGATTACTTCAACCTTTAGAGGTACCCAAGTGGAAATGGGACCAAGTATCGATGGATTTCATCGATGGTTTGTCTCGTACTCGAAAAGGCAATGAAGCAATTTGGGTTATTGTAGACCGTTTGACTAAGACAGCCCACTTTTTGCCAGTGAAAGCTACCCGCACGGCTGCAAGTCTAGCTAATTTATATATAAGAGAAATTGTTCGTCACCATGGTATTCCTAGCAGCATAGTGAGTGATCTTGATCCGATCTTCACTAGTAGATTCTGGGAGGCATTCCAAGCCGCTTTGGGAACCAAATTGAATCTCAGCACTGCTTATCACCCATAATCTGATGGGCAGACAGAAAGGGTTAATCGAATTTTAGAAGACCTATTGCGCGCTTGTATTCTTGACTTTGGTGGATCATGGGAGGACTATTTGCATTTGGTCGAATTTTCCTATAACAACAGCTATCGGGCTAGTATCGAAATGGCTCCTTTCGAAGCTTTATATGGTCGTCCGTGTCGATCACCTGCATGTTGGATCGAATCGGGTGATAGACTCGTTCTTGGACCAGACATGATTAAAGAAGCCACTGAGAAGGTTGATTTTATACGGAAGAAGTTATTAGCTGCTCAGAGCCGTCAGAAAAGTTATTATGACCGCCGAAGGAGAGATTTGGAATTTCAAGTTGGAGATTCCGTATTTTTGAAAGTGTCTCCTATGCGGGGTGTATTGAGATTTGGAAAAACTGGAAAGCTAGCACCGCGTTATATTGGTCCTTTTCCTATTCTGGAAAGAATCGATCCGCTAGCATATCGAGTGTAGTTGCCCAGCTGATTGTCTAGTGTGCATAACGTGTTCCATGTTTCTAGTCTTCGGAAGTATGTGCACGACCCAGATTATATTATTGAAGAAGCTGCTCAGCAGGACCTTGAAATCACTCCCAACTTGGCTGTAAGAAGGGAACCAATAAAGATTATTGATCGTGATGAAAAGCGATTACGAAACAAAGTTGTAAAATTGGTCAAAGTTCAATGGAGTGGCGATCCAAAGGACTGTACATGGGAAACTGAAGATAACATGAAGAAATCATATCCCAAATGCGGAGTAGACATCTCGGTTTAAACTGTAAGTCATTTCCTTATTTTTTCTGAATTCGTACATTCTTTGTTTACTTTTTTCTCTCTTTCAATTTCGAGGACGAAATTTTCTTAAGGAGGGGATATTGTAACATTCCGGGATTTTTATTAAATTAAATTCGTTAAATTGTTTGAACTTTTGGATTTAATTCGTGAAATTTTAACAGAAATAAAATATTATTAAACAAAAAGGAAGTTATATGAATATAAACAAATAATAAAAATAATAATAATAATAATAATCATGAAAGAAAGCAACAATTATCAACAAGAAATTGTTTAAAATAATAAAATAAAGTATGAACAAATTTAATGTTTTAGTTAAAACCTTTAATAGAACTAAAACAAATATTGTACATAACACATAGTTACAAAATGTTAATGCCTGAAACAACTTTTCTAATAAAGTAACATAAGAAATAAGTTAACCAAACAAAACAAAACTTAGTTTATTAAGTTGCTGTAAACCATTACACTGTAAACAATACAAGGAATATACAAACCAGGAAGTAAAGTATGCAAGCCTCAAACATAAAATAAAATAAATGTATGAAACAAGCTTTGGTACTTATAAAAAAAAATAAAGAAGATAAAAATCGAACAGAACCATGCTGTAATTATTTTAAGACAAAGAAGAAGACTAAGAAAAAAAAATATCTTCAAGAACAAAACAAAATTATACTTATAAGAAAAAAAAAATCAACAGCATGTTATGTAAGCAAGAATGGGAACAAGGGCATTAAATGCCATCTATTCAAGCACAAATAAAATCTTACTTAGCATAAACAAAAATCATGTCAGCCGAATTTACATATGGCTTAGTCAATAAGAAGATTGTTTGGTCAAAGATTGTAGGCAAGGGAAAGATATCTGAAAAAGGAAAAAAAAGAAAGCTAGTGAACCAATTTTCACTTACCTGTCCAAACTTCTCTATATAACTGCCTATTTGCTTTATTTAGTTCAAAGAAAAAAAAAAGCAAAGTCAGAAAAGAGAAAAAAAAGAAGAAGAAGTAAAACATTTCTTTGCTCTACAAAATCTAAACTGATCATCCATTCCAGTTTGCAAGCCTGACAATCTATGTTTTTATAAACTAAAGGTAATGTCTTTTAAAACAACAAATTGAGTTATGTTTTGTTAAATAATCAAGTAGAAACATCAGGGCTTAAGCAAGTGCATACGAATTGTTGCAGTTAACAGGTAAAGAAAAAGAATATCAAGTTAAGAAGAGAAAGAGAGATAGTCCAAGTTTTGGTTTTTCAAACAAGAAAAAAACTGCAGTTCAAAGATCAATATAGCCTCTGTTTCAAACAATTTGCCTGGTGAGTAGACCCTTAAGCTAAGAACAGAAACTAATATGTGTTGTTTATGAATCACAGTGTTGATGGTTGATGTGCAAGAATATTTTTGACTGTAAATTGTGAAGCACCTCTTTTTCTTGAAATTTCAGAGTTCAAGCAAGTCAAAAACAAAAAAAAAGAAAAAAAAAAGAAAAAAAGAAAAAAAAACTACAGATTTTACTTTCCAAATCTCTGATATAAACCAATCTTTATCAAATGCATTGTTTAAACTCATCCATGAGGAAAATCCTGCTTCCAGCTTGAACATGAAGCATATGTCTGTGCAATCTGGAAATAATAGTGAAACCAAATTTTTGTGATGAATTCAACCATTTCAATTTATCGATTTGATTATGTAACTCGAATCTACATCCAAAATTAAGATTTTTAAAACCAAGATGGTGATTTTTCATCAAGTTTTTGTTGTGATTTTTAAGTTGATCAGAAAATCAATTTTTTGTAAATTTCCGGCAACCCATACGATCGTAAGCTTCGTGATCATTGTCGTAGCTAGGTGAAGGGCTTGCCATCACCAGAAAAATGCAAGTTGTTTTTTTCAAAATCTAAATGTCGTCTTCGAGAGCAATTTAGGGCTTAGGAACCCATTTGAGTCCACGTTCGAAATGGCGACGCCGCGCCGTCCACAGGCGATCGGACTTAGTGCCTCCGGTACCCATCACTGCGTTACACGCTGGAGAAGCTTGGGGCGAGTTTCCATGGCCTCTGATGACCAGAGGAGGTGGCGCAAGCTCGTTGCCTGATGATGAACTTCTGGGTTATTTGGTCGAGACGTCAAAATTTTGCTTTTGAATTAAATTCGAGACTTTGGGTATTCGTACTGTTTTGGGGAGTGGAGAGCGACTTGTGGATGGCCGCAGCACCATCCCACGGTGGTGAAGTCGACCGTGCACGTGTACGTGCAGTGGTCGTATGTCAGTGTGAAATATGGGAGAGGGGAGCTGAGTGACTCAAAGTCACTTTCGGGGATGTGAAGTAAAAAATCGAAGAAGAACTCGAGTTTGTCCCGTGTTGTAGCGTGGTTGTTTTGGGGACTTAAGAGAAATTTTGAAAATTTTTGAATAAATATAGTACTCGGGTAAGTTTTTGCTAAAACCCGAAGCCAATGCCCAGTTTTCTCGGGGATGACCCGAAGAACCCCTCGGGTTGGACCTGCAGGCAGCAACATCCCAGTTTGCAATATAGGATTTAAATGATTTTTTTCTGATCTATTCTTCATAAATGATGATAGTTGGTTAAGATAGTGTAAAGTGTTTATTTTACTTAACAATATATTTAAGAAATATATTCAAATTTTGTTAACTTAAAACAAATACATTATGATAGTTAAGTAATGATTAAATAATTAATAATTAATTACTTTGAAATTGAAGGTCGATTATTGTAAAGAAAAAAAATCAGCAAATAAAAGTAATTAATCATTAAGAATAAACAAATTAAGATTGTTAATTAGAGATTAAGTGATTAATAAAGCCAATGTAAAGTTTAACAAATTTTTAATTAAGTAGAATTTTAAAACATTGATTTAAACTAATCAATTAAGATGATTATTTGGTTAATCTATTAAATCATATTCACTTTGACTTGTAAATAATTAACCATTGCTATGCACTATATTGATTTTTGATGTGATTGTGGTACTGTATGTTGCACTATGACTGTGATTTGTTCTGTAGTGATGTGAAAACCCCGTTTGCCGTAAAATGGCAATTTAAGTTTCGATGCGACAGGGAGTCGGATTTCAGTTTGTTATCCGAAACCCACATCGAATTCTAGATGTGAATCTTTGTGATGGATATATTCACGTGTTTTAAAATTGAGCGCTCACTATTCGGTTTAGCCGGGAGAGGACCTTCGTGTCATATAACCCATTCCGAATAGTGATACGTCGAAATGGATAGCATTTGAAGACCGGTGGTGAAGACCCGGTGTCTTCGAAAACGACAGGATAACCTATCGATTGTCTCTGCACTGAGTTGCTCCGGTATAGAGATTCCCTAAGTGATGGGAAATCCGATCGGGATTGTGGATACCCGGAATTGCAAGGGCTTCTTCCTTTATTGGACGAAGTGCCTTCGGTTCTGTTCGAACCCGGAACAGACTTGTATGGTCGTGTGTCTGACACTACACTTTGAGATATAATGCCGATTTCTTTCAAATACATATCTGTTGGTGGCGGAGAATTTATTCTCTTAGCTTAACACCCTTCTCTGAGACGTACGAGCTCAGAGGTTACATAATTGAAGGTTATCAGCGATATATTCCCAAATTGGTAGTGTGGCATGCCAAGTGCTGCTGTGTGTTGATGATCATTAGTTGATCATTTGTGATCAAAGCAAAGCTTTCGTGTAAAGCATAGCTTTGTGGACGAGACCTCATCGGACCTCACAACCCGGAAATGGTCGAAACAGGAAAGATGCGGCAAGGTTATGAGGGTCGCGCCCTTTAGGGTATGTCATTTCCTTCTGGAATAAGGTGATGTCATGGTATGGAGCCCAGATATTTACCTGTGTGGTAGCTCCAATCTCATTTACTGTGTGGTTGTTGCTTTGTGACAGAGGGCCCTCGGATAAAGGTCCCAAAGGACCGGGGAGTGGCATACTCGAGTAGTAGTTACCTAGTTACAGAGGTAACCCGGCCTTGTGTTGGCAGAGAGCCGGGTAGGTTCTCGGGACGTCCCGCCAGAGGCGCACCCATGTGGCAGTAGGAAGTTCCTTAGCCTGACCATTTGTTGGAAATCCAATTCCCAATACGAAAGCCTGTACGGTTTTAGTTGTAGAACCTGCCATTTACTTATGGTGGTCACCACTGTTTAGATGGTAGCTATAGTAGGCATACGATAATGGTCGTATGCTGGCTAAGATTAATATTCTATTTTCGAAATGCTTTCTACACTATGCACTAGTAATAATATAAAAAAGGAATTTTCTCGTATCAAGCATATTTGACTATCATAAGAAGAAATCTCCTCCAATTCTGCGATTGCATTGTGTGTGTGGCGGGAGGTCTTATGGTAGTTTCATTTTCCAAAAGCATAACGAATTTCCTTTAATAAATCTAGTTTATTTAAAAGCAACTGCTTTTGTTTACTCACACCAGTCCCATGACTGACCTGGAGTTTATTGTTTCTTTCCTAAACTTTGGGTGCCCACAATTTCTACACGGGCAGCCTAGTAGCAGGTTTCCATATTTTGGAGTTAGCGGTATTTTGGAGCTTTTGCTTTGGAGATATTCTAGAAGTTTTTTTGGATCTCAGGTAGTTAGTGTTTTGGGAGATTGTCATCATTTCATTGAAGACTTCTTTTGGATGTATGATCATTGATGTATTATTATGATGTTATTTGGAGTTGTGGTGTATGTATTAAACACTCTGATGTAATGTTGGATATTATGATGTTGTACCTGTGATGTATGCATGATATTCATTTTCGCTCCGCTGTTTTATATTCAACTGATGTTGTTATAAGCTCCGGCGATACGAATTTGATGTCACTTATTGGATATCGAGTTCGGGTCGTCACAGGTATGCCTCTGGATGGACCCCCCGAGAACCTAACCGGATCTCTGCCAACACTAAGTCGGGTTACCTCTGCAAAAATAGGTAACTACTGCACGAGTATGCCATCCCCCGGTTGTTTACAACCTTTATCCGAGGATCCTCAACAACAACAATCACAAAGTAATATATATTAGCGATATTCACATAATGTAAGTATCTGGGCTCCATACCATGATACCACTTCTATCAAGAAGGAAATGTACATACCCTAAGGGGCGCTACCCCTATAACCTTGCCGCATTCTTCCTATTTCGACCATTCCGAGAGGTGAGGTTCGACGAATTCTCGTCCACAAAGCTACGCTTTTCACAAAAGCCATGCTTCTATGAACAAATGATCAGCAGCACTTCGTATGCCACATTACCCATTTGGGAATGTATCAAAGTAAACATCAACTACATAACCTCTGAGCCCGTACGTCTTAGAGAAGGGTGTTAAGCTAAGAGAATAAATTCTCCGCCACCAACAGAAATGTATTTGATAGAAACCAGCTTTGCATCTCAAATTGTAACGTCAGACACACATCCATACAAGTCCGTTCCGGTATCAAACGGAATCGAAGGCACTTCTAAAGAAGCCCTAGCAATCCGGATATTCACTAATCACGTCGGGAATCCCCATCAAAAAGGGTGATAAAATATCTATACCGGAGCAACCTGGTGCAGAGACATTCAACAGGTGTCCTTTCGCTTTCGAAAATACTCGGTCTTCAACACCATCTTCAAATGCAATCCCATTTCGTCGTATCGTTATTCGGAGTGGATTTTATGACACAAGGGCCTCTCCCGGCTAATCCGAATGTAACGACCCAACTTCCACACTCCAGAAAGTTGCATCGTTAAGAAGAAAGAAAGGGATAGAAAAGAGAAAAGAAAGGAAAGAGAGAACTGACAACATCAGAATCTAACAGCGGAATCGAATAAATTATAATATATCACATAAAACTTTACATAGTATCATATACATCAGAGTTAAACTGCTAATACAACACAAACTAGACAGTTATAAACATCTGCCTAGCAATTACAATTCAAATACATCAGAGAAACAGACACAACTCAAACACAGCGGAACCACTACATATATCTACCGCTGAAGCCTCCTGCTCCATTATCTCCTCCAGAACTCGTCAAAGAAATCCTGAAACACTTGACTACTCATACGAAATATGAGTACCCAAGAGTTTAATAAAACAGAAAATAAACACTCAGGTCAGACAGGGGTCTGGTGTGAGTAAATGGGAATAAAAGTTGCTTAACATTAGAAAATCCTTTGAAAACAAAAGGTATCACGTAAGACTTCCCACACATAAACATGGAAAAGTTTTACCTTACGCTAACCAAAACATTTGATAGGAAATCCAGTTATATTATAATAGTGTCTAGGGTTTTCAAAATAAAATATAGAAATAGCTGGAATGCTTACATCTCACGTTCCAACATAGTTGGGCACAATCAAAACCGTACAGGCACTTATTGGATTATGGATTCCATCAATGGCAGGGCTACTGGGGTACCGTCCGTCACAGTACATGGCCTAGATCAACGTACCGAGGAGTACTCCCACTCCCCTGCAACACAAGGCCGGACCCATTCCTTACTGAATAGTTCCAAACAAGACAACCCCGCAGTTAGCGCGCAATTCCAACTGCCCACTAAGCCGAATAAAAAGGGACCTCTAGACAGGGGAAAATCTTGCTCTCAAGTGGGTGCTACCCACGAAGCCTTGCTGCACCTCCCCTGTTCTAGCCATTCCTGGTTGATGAGGCTTGAGGCTACGATTACCTTTAGAGGACACTTTATCTTAGAATGCTCATTGTCCACCTGACGATGTTCTGAAAGCATTCAATCCATACAAGTTCGTTCCGGGTTCGAACGAAACCGAAGGCATTATCTCGTAACACTCGTTTTGGAATCACCCGAAGAGTTAATGACGATAATCCTTGTACTCTAAATCTCCATCTCGAATCTATAAGTACTATTCCGTCAAACTCATTACGGAATCACCCACAGAGTTATACTGACATATAGCCCTTACACCTCGAGTCTTCACTTGCTCCACTTGGATTAACGACCTAACGTTTAATTGGAATCGATGTGGTTTTCGGATATCCAAATATGGAAACCCGATCCTGGTCTCATCGAAACCAAACGCCATTTTAATGTCCAAGTTGTACTTAAGGGTTTTAAACAATTAACTTATTTCATTGTTATCTAATTCACATAGATAGATAAACTATATATTACAATAGATAATCACATTCATAACATAAACAGATAATCTGTATCATCCATAAACAGATAATCATCACCACCAAACAATCCATCACAAATTATCATACTTAACCAATCATTCATATCATATAGATACGACTCATCTCATTACTGAGATCACATCCATTCAACCAATAACATCCATAAGCAATGATTTACCAACCAACAACTATAATTAATTTAAAATGAATTAAATTAATTACAATCGTCTCTAATTAATTTAAAATAAAATAAATTAATTACCATATTTAAATCCTGCTTAACATTCATTAATTAATTAACCCAGTTAATTAATTAATCCTAAGTATTTAACATGATTAAACAACTTTGATTAATCATTTACTAATTACAAGAAGTAATTAATTCTTAATTAATTTCATAATTTAATTAACCTTAATCATAAGTAATTAACCGTTAATTACCCATTTATTAATTATAATTAATTATAATTGTCCTTAATTAATTTCATAATTAATTAATCACTTATTTAATTATTACTTAATTAAACAATCCTTAATTACATCATTAATATTAATTAATGATCTTTAATATTTAAATAAATTACTTAATTTAAATTAATTACATTTAGAAATTAATCTAATTATTAATCACCTTGATTAATATCCAATTAAGTAATTAACTATCTTAATTACTTAGTTATAAATTAATCAACCAATAATTAATCATTAATTAATTCCTTAATTAATTACAAAAGTAATTAGCCAAATTACTAATTACATTCCAGTAATTATCATTATTACTTTACTGAGTAATCCTGCTCCATTAATTACATTAAGTAATTACACTCTTAAAATCATCAAATGATTTATTTAATTTAATTAAACTAAAATTAATTAACTTAAATAAATCGCAATCCAAATTAATTACAATAAGTAATTAATTCCTTAATTACCTAACAAATTACAATTAATTAGATTCAACTAATTAATCTAGTTAATTATCAAAATTAATTTCCTTAATTAATTACTAAATTATCCTTAGATAATTGTCGCCATTTATTTATTAACATTTCGTTAATTATATACTTAAGAAAATTTAAATTAGATTAATAAATCATTTCTAATTGAAAATTAATCTAAACCATTAACTTTAAAATCAATAATTAAGTACATCCTTAATTATCTTAATTATTTTCCAAAATAATTTAGATTACTTAACAAATGACTCATTTAAATTCAAAATGTATTAAAACAATACATTTCTAAAAAATTAAATTCAAATTCCAATTTATTTAAAGATTCAAATGTTTAATTATTTAAACATTAATCAAAAATTTAATAATTATAAACCTTAAAATAAAATAAAATTAAATGAATGTTTAAACAACATTCATTACTTAGATATAAGAGAAAGATTTACATAATTTATTTGATTAAAATAAATTGAGTTTTGTAACTTGATTGATTATTTCAATTTCCAAATTTAAATTAAGACTTCATATTTCAAATATTAAAAGAAATAATTCTTCTAAGTTTAAAACTCACTTGAAACCAAATTTCATCTTCAAATTCACCTTGTAAACATTTGAATATGTTTATTCATTTTTAATTTAAAAACTGTTCTGAAATTAAAACTGTGTTTCAAAGAAACCTGGAAACAATTTTTAAATTGATTTCAAACTGAGTTTAAAACTTACTTAAAACATTCAAATCTGTTCGAAAATTTAAAACATATAAGAACTGTTTAAATTCAAACTCTGGTTTTAAAAGATAACCTGAAACAGTTTTAAAATCTTGACTTAAACCCATATTTAAATCTTGTTTAAAGTTAAGATTTTCATTTTTAAATTTTTTGAATTTCAACTACACTTGAATTTAGTTTCAACTCATATTTGAATCAAGTTGCAATTAAAAAAAATGAATTTCATTTAAAACTACAAACTGCAGGATTAAATCCTGAAACAGTTTTATAATCTTGATTTAACAGAATTTAAAACTTTGTTTAAATTTAAAAGTTTCATTTTTAAAAACTTGAATCAAAACTTCATTTAAATTCAATTTTAATTTATACTTGAATCAAGTTGAAATTTTAAAATATGAGTTTCATTAAAATTTAAAACTGTAAAATCTCTCTGGTTATACCCCTGCAACCAACTTACCCGAGAAACCATAGTATTTACTTCGAGTTCCTAAACCATCTACTCCGAGTCAATAACAAGAATACCCGAGTAACCCCCTGAGTCAAAATACCCTGAACACAATCCAGAAGTTCACCTGAGTTCAACCACCCAAACCTGTCATCATCTAGCAATCACATCACCAATCACCAGACCACTTACAACTCCGGCTAATGACTCACCTACAACCCCTCTGCGACCTCCCAAATTTCCCTCCTACTCGATGCAACAGAGAGAAGGTGCAGACCCTCAAAATTCAACACTGCAACCCTTAATACCAGAGTTTTGAAAACCTGGAAATACCCCATCCATATCACCTGACTCTCTGATCCTTCATCACCAAAATCCCCTAACATACTTACATCAAAATTCCACTACAGGAGGCATCTTAACCCCCTCCCAAAATTCACTAGCCTACAGGTACTTCAAATTTTCTATTTGTGCTTTAAAACAGAAATGCTTTCCCCAACAGTTTAATTAGAACTGTAATATTTGTTTTTTTTTTAAAGAAACTGTTTTTAAAAGATAAAGAAGCTTACTCACATATAACAATCATCAACAGGCAACCATCACAACATATTTTTTTTTAAATCTTAGTTTTAGAAACAAACAGGTATGCAGATTCCTGGCCATAGCATCATATATATACATAGTTATATATGTATACACAGAACATTCATCACAATTCAATCATACAAGCTTACTTATTACTATCAATTCACATGCAACATGTTATTTAAGCTTTTCCATTTGTGAAGTTATTTTCCTCAAACAAAATGAATCACTGCAGTTTCATCCATAGCAGTTTATATATATATTTTTAATGACACTTTTGCTTTGAATATGAGTTCTAATACTTGCATGTGAATTTATTTTAAAACAAAACTGTTTTTAAAATTAAAAGTTTACTCACCTTTTTAAATTGATGATGCAGAGCAAATAGATGCAGATCCAATTTCCAGAAATGCATAATGAAATGCATGTTGATCTTGGCTTCATTTAGATTACAGAAATTGCTTGCCAGTTGTTGTTGATGATGCATGCAGACCCATACTAATAGCTCAGATTTTATATTGCAGATTTGTTGTATGTAGATCCATTTCTCAAATGCACAGATTTGCAGTTGATATATGAAGAAAGAGATTTGCAGATTTGGTTTGAAATTGGGTTTTCTAGATTTGATTTGTTATGAAGAAATTGAATTGCAGATTTGTAGTTGATAGGTTTGCAGATTTTAACATGCTTTGTTTTGAGGGGTTTTGATTTACTGAAATTTTATTTTCAGGTTTTCAATTTGAAGGAAAAAAAATGTTTTTATCAAATGCATTTGTGACATTCTCTTATCAATATAGTTTAAATTATGAGATTTAAAACAATTGCCACATGTTAACTTATTATGCTAATTGTTTTACAAGTGTCTACTTAATAGTTTAAATGACTAACACATGTATATATCAATGTTTAAAAGCAAATTTTAAATTTATAAATGTATTTGAATTATCTTAAACTATTTCAAATTATTTAAGCACATTTCAAATGTTTATTAACATTAGTTTTTAAGTAAGTACATATAAACATTTTATAAAACTATACTCTTACGTTTAAATGCTTGTTTAATTATTTTTAAAATAACATTCTTTATAAAACTATATTTCAAAAGAAAAGAAGATTTTTAAAAGAAAAGAAAAGTTGAATTCAATTTTATCAATGTTATACTTTAACAAAAATGAATTAATTTTTATTTCAAAGAGAAAAACAATTTTAAAGTAAAACAAATCAAACTTTTATTATAAAATAAAATTAAACTATTTTTATTCTTATAAACAAAATAAATACTCATTTACTTTTCTATAAAGATATAAGAAAGATTTTTTTAAAACAAACTTTTTGAAAAGTTTACAATATAATTTAAATCAAATTAATCAATTTACAAATTGTTCATTCATATAAAAATTAGAAAATATCCTTTATTAAATATAAATTAAAATTAAAACCAAAATTCTCTATTTACAATGTATAAACATTTATACATTATAAATAAAATATTTTTAAAACAGCATAGAAAGATTAATTTATTACTTAAATATTTTTAACTTTGAAAACAATATCATTAATCAAACTAAATAATCATAATTTCCAAAAGAGAATTCCAGTTTGAATTAAATTATTAAAACAATATTTCACATTTTAAAACAATTATCAAAGAAATTATTAAATAATTATTGCCTAAATTTCTGGGACATCACATTCCTCTCCCCTTAAAAGAATTTCGTCCCCGAAATTTAAAAGCAAAGGTAATTTAATAATCCCATACAGATTTTAATTTTTTTTTTAAAAACAAACATATATTATCAACCAAATACTAGCAACCATAGCAACCAATTCAAACAAACAATTCTAATTATCCAGACAAAATTGTGGATAAGATTCCTTAGAGTTTCCCAGGTACAAACACCGGGACACTCGCCCTATAAAATCTAAATTAGCCACACCGCTCAGATTTAGAGCTCCTATATATCTAGATCTACAAATCTAAACAGAACACAGGACTACAGACAAGTCCTGATCAACTTCCAAATCTCTCAGAACTACTGATTCTAAAACCAGAGATAACCCATACACGTACTCCCTTAGAGATACGTAGAAAAACAAAACAAATTTCCAGCCATCCGAACTGGAAATTCAATCCTGTAGATCAAACACTTAATCCTCAAGAGAAAACAGAAAGACCTAATCTCTTATCCACAAATCTCTCATATCGATCCTGGGCTGCCCTCAACTCCTAGATCAATCAAAATCCACCACATAAACTCCACTACAGATATCAGGAGTCTTCAGACAAACTACTCTATCTGGAACAAACAGATACAAAACAATCAAGTTTCCAGATCCAAAATAAATTTCCTGCAGAAATCCTTTGATCCAAGACAAAACTCAAATTCCCAAAGAATCGGGTGCTCCTATTCTCGAATAGCTGCCACCATGCCTCCACTGCGCAACTCTGATTCGAGAATGCTGTTGATGGACACAAGTACAAATTTGATCAACTTATCCCGGAACATTGTTCATCAAATTCCATAAAACCTCAGTGACCAATCCGATTCAGACACAAATACCACAACAAAAATTCAACCAGAAACCAGATCCGATAAATCCTGCCAACTTAAACAGATCACACTCAAAGAATCTCCTGCAATGCTGAACCATCGGTACAGCTCCAAGAACCAAGTCGATACAGAACTCAATCTCTCGATACGGATTCCAATCTTAATTCCTTCGAAGATATCCAGAAAATACCACTTCGATATCTTAAACATCCTCTAAAGATGCTTCAATCCAAACAGAGATCACTTAGAGAACTTCCAAACCGTCACAAGTCACTATTGCGATTCCACCTAGTTCAGGTCCCAAGAAATCGTTCTCACTTCAAAAATCAGAACAGCTAAAGCCTTCAAAAGAAGAAACTAGTGGTCCACCTCTAACCACTAACATAACACCCAGCTGAGCTTCCAGAAGAAATGGACAAGCTCGACCATCTGTCCGGACTACTGACAGAAGTATCACAGAGATTTATGAACCATCAAAGAACAAATCACCCACTGCTGCTACTGTTGCCAAAACTTCCTTATCCAAAAGCTCATCAAACCTCAAAGCTACACCAGCCTCTTCACAATAGGGCATTCCTGATAGACAGATATCTCTCAGGAATCTCGCTCCCAAACCAAGCTCAATACACTCTGCCAAACTGAGTCTCAAACTCAAATACAGACAGAACTTCTTCCTAAGGTTACCAAAATACCAATGCAGGCTTCAGAACTCCCAACTGATCCAAACTCAAGAAAAACAACTCACACGAGTGCTACCAAGCTTACAAATCCAAAGATAAACTCCGAATCTTAAAAAGATTTCCTTCAGAGATTAGTGAAATCTTTCTCACCAAACTGCAAAACTACTTAAGATACCCAATACTGCCCTAAGCAGATCACTTCCAACCATAAACACTCAAACTTCAATCATTGGTAGTTGTGTTACACACACCACTACCCTATCTACCTTTATTACTCTTATTGGAAAACCTGAACAGGTAACCCAATCAAATATGCATAAATAAATAATATATATATTAAAAATTACAAATACGCTCTCTCAAGAAAACACCACTACAGAGCCTAGGTATTCATTCAACCTAATGCTCTGATACCACGTTGTAACGACCCAACTTACACACTCCAGAAAGTTGCATCGTTAAGAAGAAAGAAAGGGATAGAAAAGAGAAAAGAAAGGAAAGAAAGAACAGACAACATCAGAATCTCACAGCGGAATCGAATAAATTATAACATATCACCTAAAACTTTACATAGTATCATATACATCAGAGTTAAACTGCTAATACAACACAAACTAGATAGTTATAAACATCTGTCTAGCAATTACAATTCAAATACATCAGAGAAACAGACAGAACTCAAACATAGCGGAACCACTACATATATCTACACGCTGAAGCCTCCTGCTCCATTATCTCCTCGAGAACTCGTCAAAGAAATCCTGAAACTGTAACGACCCTGAATTTCGGCCCCGGTTATTTTAGTAAATGATTAATCTAATTAAATAGAAAATGTAAATCGATCATATTAAAATGAATGTGATCTTGGGATTTATTATTATTTACTTATATAAACTGTATTTTTTCAAAAAAAAAGATTGATTTGGAAATTGAAATAAGTATTTCAATAATATTCACGATAAATATCTATCTTATATAATTACTTAAAATATTTCACATTATTTATATTTAGTATAAATTAATACATATAGATAATAATGTTTGAAATTCTAAAATAAGTTTCTTAATAATAGTATTAATAAAATTTAACTCATACAATCAAATTAAAATGCTATACGTTGTTAACATTTGATAAATGAATTCATATGCTTGATAATGTTTAAAATTTAAAATCTAATTCTAGCAATACAAAATATAAAGGAAAAATTAAGAGTCAAATTATGTATATAATTTAAATAAATACAAATGAATTATAAAAAAATGAGAATAAATATAACTTATGAATCTAATCCAAATATTAATATTAATGTAAGTCAAAAATATAAATACGAATTAATAAGTGAACTCATGAATCTAAGTCTAGTATTTATTGTTAAAATACAAATGAAAATAAAATATAACTATAAAGGTAAATATAGGCAAGGGTTAAATGAAACATTTAGTATAAAATGAAACAAAAACAGGTTTGTCGTAATAATGAAACAAATATTCAAATAGATATTTTCGTATATATATATGACTGAATTTCCTGTAAGTTCAAGTTGGAAGTAACACCTGACCCAAATGAATAATTCTGGCACAAACATAATCACATGTTATTCAAGTATCAGCAAAACATTAATTACTTGTTATCTTAAATAGGAGCAAAGGCATTAATTAGCACAACTGGTTGTTCAGATAAGTACATGTAGCCGAAATCTCTATATATCATTTCATACTGCAGAACAAATGGACCAATTAAAGAAAAATGACAAACAAGTATAAACTGGCCACCTACAACCTGATTAGTAGCTTCTATATAAATCTACCTATATATCATCATTTCAGGGATAAAACTTAAACTTAAAGACATACCTGAGAATCAAATAAGGGGAGAGGATAACCATTTGTTGTTTGGCAAACTTAAAATTCATTCAAAAACAGAGAGAAGCAAAAGAAGATTTCAGGGAAGTCTTAACTGCAGCAGTTTCTTCAACATCACTTCTGTTCAAATTGTTCGGTGAGTAAACTTACTAATTTTGAATCTAAACTTGTATTTTTAGTTTATGAATGATAAGTGTTTTGATATTGTTTATATAAATAGCCTTGGTATTCTCTGTTGCTTTGGTGGTACAGGAAGATGTTCTTCCAGTTTTTTTGAAAATCTTAACAAGAAAAGCCAAAATATTTTTAATACTTATTCGTATAATGGTTTGAACTTTAGATTTGTTGCTGATACAGGTGGTTTATCTTAAACATAGGTATGTAAATTTGTTTTAGGAGTTTAAAAGCATGTTATAAAACACTGTGTCTTTAAGTTACAGTAAGAAGGGAATCAATGTAAAAAAATTAAATATTTTAATTTGTTAATTTGAATTTATATCTTGATCAAACACTCAAAGCTATGATTTTTAATATAAAAATAATGATTTTTAATAAGAAGAATAGGTGTGGTTTCAAAGTGAAGTAAAATCGCTTATTTGGGAATATCTAATGATTCAATTAATTTTAGAAATTAAAATTCATGTGGGAGTTTGATTGGTACTAGTAGATGTCAGGAAAATTTCAAAACTAATTTTCGAATGCCGAGATTTTAGGATTTAATCTAAGGTAGGGTTTTGTGTAAATGTTTTTTATGCACTGCAAAATTTCGATTTCGGCATCATGAGTCAACCGAGTGGAACGCGAGCTTAGGTGGAGTTAGGGGGGTGTGAACGACGTACGGGTGAAATTTCATCACCTTTGGTGATGGATGGTGGCCGCACGAGGGATTTGCCAGTGGGAGTGTGTGGCGCGTGTTCGAGCTGCAGGTAAATTTTTGTTTTTGACTGGTAATTGGAAATCTGGGTCTTGATTTCGATTGTCGAGGCGAATTGTGGTTTGCGGGTGGTGGCGAGGGCCGCCGGAGGTGCGTAGAACCACCGTGCATGTGCACGGTGGCGAAGGAGTGGGGGAGGCGTATTTGAGGTGACGTGATGGAGTCTGCTCGAGTCGTGCACGAGAGAGAATGAGAAAAGCTTCGGGTTCGCGTACGTGAGACGATCCTGTTGCTAAATTAGTTTTCTTTTAAACTGAAACTTATTTCTGGAAAAAAATAGATAGGGAAGAGGAAGAGTTGTTCAGGGGGAAAGACTCGGGAAGATTGAGTAAGAAACCCGGGTTTTACTCGTGCATAGCAAGTTTTGTCTCGGTTGCTAAAGTGTAACAAGACTTGGTTTTCTAAATTGTAGTAGTTCAAAGTAAAAATAAAATTTTTGCTAAAAATGTTCTCAACTTGAATGAATATCTTAATTTAGTAGACAATTAAAGATACGTGATTAGATTTAATTAACGTTTAAACATTTTTAATTAATAAGTGTTTAGTTTTAAAGTTAATAAGAAAGATTCTTGTCTCTTATTTAATTAATTTGTAATTAAGAAGTTTAAACTAGTTAATTAAGTTAATGTATGAATTAGGGTAATAAAATAAGTAATCAATTACATTAAATATAAGGATATCTAATAATTAAGTTTGGAGTTAATATTATAATTGGTTTTCAAAATTTAAGAGAAGACTTTTAAATGTTTCATTAAGTTGAACATTTATTTAGTTTAGGAAGAAATTAAGAACAATTACTCTTAAATTATAATTAGTCATAGATTATAAATAATTGATAAATTTGTAATTGACTACTTAAGATAATTTATGAATGATTAATGATTAATTAATCGAGTAGTTTAATTAAGAATAAATAAAGGATTAAGGAAGTAATCAGAAATAAATAAATAAATGGGTAATTAAGTTGATTAATAATTAAGATTATTAAATTAAATGGTTAATTAAAGTAAATAACTGAGTTAAGAAATAATTAGGTAATTGATAGTTTGAAATAAATTAAGTATGTAATTATGACTAAATGATTAATTAAGTAATCATTAATTAAACAATCCGGAGTGAAATGAGTAATTGATTGTTAACTAATGACTAATTAAATAGAGTTAAGTGATTAACTCTCAAGTAATTAATTCTAAATTGAATTAATTACAAATAAGATTTTAAGGTGAATGCTTACGGACTGTTGTGACTGAATATCTGAGTGTGATATTTATGTGATGATATTCTGTTGCTCTGTGATATGTTATGTTATATCTATGATGCTTGTATATGTTTTATCTGTGATAAATGCTATGTTAATTCAGTTGTTAAATTTAAATTATTTAAACTATTTAAGTTAATTAGACAACTTGGCCCTTAAAATGGCGTTTGGATTCGATGAGACCGGGATCGGAAGAATCAAATTTGATTCCCCGAAAACCACATCGATCCAATTTAAACGTTAGGTTGTGAATCCTGAAATGGAGATCGAGATGGTGTATTCAGAATGCAAGGGTTATCGTCGTTGACTCTGAGGGTGATTCCAAAATGAGTGTGACGAGATAATGCCTTCGGTTTCGTTCGAACCCGGAACGAACTTGTATGGATTGAATGCTTTCAGCACATCGTCAGGCGGACGGTGAGCATTCTAATAAATATGTTCTACAAAGGTAATCGCAGCCTCAAGCCTCATCAACCAGGAATGGCTAAAACAGGGGAGATGCAGCAAGGTTAGGTGGGTCACACCCAAGCAGGACAAGATATTTACCATGTCTAGATGTCCCTTATATATATTTCGGCTTAGTGGGTGGTTGGTCGTGCCAACCACGGGGTTTATCTTGTTCGGGACTGTTCAGTAAGGAATGGTTCCGGCCTTGTGTTGCAGGGGATGAAGGGAGTAATCCTCGGTACGGTGATCTATGCCCCGTACTGTGACGGGCGGTACCCCAGTAGCCCTGCCATTATTGGAAATCCATTTTCCCTACGAGACCCTACGGTTTTGATTTGTATTACCCACTTTCGTGGCTAGTAGCTGGAATTTAATGAATGTGACAATTTCGGCTATTTTCTATTTACTTGAAAACCCTAGACACTATTATAATATCACTGGATTTCCTATGAAATTTTTTGGTTAGCGTAAGGTAGAAACTTACTCGTATTTATTTGTGGGGAGTCTTACGTGATACCTTTATTTTCAAATGTTTTTCAAAGTTAAGCAACTTTAAACCGTTTACTCATACCAGACCCATGTCTGACCCGGAGTTTATTTTTGTTTTTCATAAACTCTCGGGTACCCAAATTTTTACGGGTAGCCAAGGGATTTAGGTTTGATTTGACGAATTCTGGAGGAGCAATGGAGCAGGAGGCTTCTACGTTGTAGATATAGATATATGGTGTTCCGCTGTGTTGATATCTCTAAGCTGTTTATCTGTATTGTATATTGACTTGTGTTAACTAGACAGGTGTTTATAACTGTCTAATATGTGATGTATTATCTGTATAACTCTGATTGATGTATTAAACTATGTAATAGTTATGTGATATATTATATTTTGTTCCATTCCACTGTGAGATTCTGATGTTGTTGTTCTTTCTTCTCTATCTTTTCTATTTTCTCATCCCTTTCTTTCTTAATGATGATACGTCTTTCTGGTAGTTGAAGGCCGGGTCGTCACAGTTGGTATCAGAGCATAGGTTGGTGATAACCTTGGCTCTGGTGGTGATTACTCATAAAATAGAGTTTGTAGAACTCTAAAATGAGTTTGAGTGTATTAATGGATATGAGTGCGTACTTGTTAGTGAATATAAAGTGGTTTTATATTGCGTTGATTGATTTATTGAGTGGTATATGAACCTTCATCGGCACAGCCTCGAAAACTGTATCGAAGGGGTTTCTAAACACTTGAATAGAGCAATTCGACACAATATTGATTTCAAAGTGGGTGAATGAAATAATTTCATCCAAAACCATATTTTGATATAAAAGAAATAGTTTTCTAAAATTATTATTATATTTGGAAGCGTGATTGTTAATACTACAACCAAATAAAAATTTAAATTTGAGTGGTCTATAAACAAATAAAATTATCTAAGTATGATCTTTAATACAAAAGGAATATAACTAAAATTTGATTAAACCAGAATTTAAGTCCCGGAAATTTGAAAGTGTTTAAATGAATTTAAACAAAAGGATTTGGAAATTTAAAAATCTTGGAAAGGTTTGAAATGTTTTTCCAAAGATTTGAAGGAAATAATGAAATTTTGTTTTGGAAAACATTGTTGAACGGAAATTGTTTTGGGAAAACTTTGTGGAAGTAAGGAAGCACTGAACTCACTTCAGTCGCTGGAAAATAATCCTGATGATGATGGCCACATCATCAGTCTTCATATTCGAGTTTCTAAAGTGATGGATTGCTGCCAGGGTAGTCGGTTAGGATATTGTTTGGGCTTGTTGGGTATCCAAGTTGTTTCAGAAATTTCAAAGGGAAATTTGTTTTGGTGAGAACAAGTGTTTGGAATTTGGAACTTTGATTTGATACACCAAGTGGATAAGTATAGTTATCCTTTCAAAATGGTTTTGGGAATAAAAACCGGGCATTTGAATTCTAAGAAATTCTATTTAGATAATGTGGAAGGGTTGAATAAATCAACTATTGAACTTATAAAGTAAAGTTGATATTAATAAGAAGAAATCGGGAATTTTGATCCCGGAATTAAAATTTAACTTAAGTAAATGAAAATAAGAAATATATTTGAGTTTAACCTGGGATAAGTTGAATGGAATTGAAGTTCAAAATGAACTTACTTGGCTATAAAATTTGAAGGTAAAATAATAGTAATTGTGAGGTGAAACTTTATACCCTAATGATAGTAAGGGTTATATAAATATATGATCTGAAATTATGATTATAAGATAAAATGACCCAAGTGAACAATAGAAGCTTTTAAGTAAACAAATAAGTTTTGAGCTCATATATTGAAAAATAATTTAAAGTATGGTAAGTAGCTAAATTTAACTGAAGTTGAGTTGAAATAAAACTGAATTTAAATGAATTCAGTCGAGTTATAAATAATATTGGATGAAATAAAATTCTTGAGTAAATAAGTAAGTAATGAATTGAGTTAAAATTGGTGTGAGTGTAAACAGGTCTAATTCAAGCATAAATTGAATAACCTTATTATGAATAAATTCAATAATGAATTGTTAATGTAAATTAAAAATTTAAGGATGGATAAAAGAATAAACTAATCAAGTAGATTAGTATATAGTTGGGATTTGATTAAGGGAAAATAAAATCAAAGATTTAAATGGAAGTTGGTGGAATAGAATAAATTTAAGTTGTTAGGTGGAATAGTTTGAAGAAAATAAAAGAATTAAATAAATTGTGAAATGATTATTTAAAATATTGGTTGTCGAGTTTAATTAAATGATTTGGAATCAAACCTGTTGAAATGAAAGAAAATGCAATGAAAGGATTGTGACTAAATTTAATGCGGTAGAGTTAAGTGTAAAATTGAGATGAAATCAATTTAAAATGGTCATAAAGATTAAGTGATTATTTATTCACAATGATATTGTTAAATTGCATAAGCAAATGGGATGTTTGAAGTAAATGAGATTGGATAAAATTCTATGAATTATTGGAAGCAAAATAAGTTGATTTTGGATATGAGTTTGTATTGCTTAAATGGATTATATAAGCAAGAAAGTTGTAAATTCCTTTTAATTAAAAAGGAATGGTTTGAGAATTGATTGAAATTAATTGTGTTGAGGATTTGAACCTTACATATGTGCTTATGGAAATATGTAATGGAGACTTTGCCAAAACTTTTCAAAATTTTGGAAACTATATAAAAAAAAGATTTTCACGATTGGAAATTGAAAATAAATTAGTGGATGAAATTAATTTAAAACAATGATAGAAATCAGTTATAAATGAAAAATAGTCTATAAAATTAAAGATTCAGAGTTAAAGAAAATTTGAATTCACATGGGATTAGAAATCCAAATTGGAAATAAATAGAATAAGAAGATATAAAGTTTAAAGTGGTAGGGTAATAATATAAGAGCATATATAATGCTTATATTAAGCTTAAGAAATGAATGGTAAAATTCTTAAGTAAAATTTGGTATTGAGAAAATTTAGAAGTAAATAGAAATCAAAATATTGTGAATAAAAGAAAATTGATATAGTTGATAAATCAATGGATATAAATATGTAGGATGAACGTATATCATTTTATTCGCATGCCAATTTGGTCCAAATTCGAGCACAGAATTTCGAGATAGTTATATCGATCCGAATTAGGATTTTTCACTCGATTTTCGACGACGAACCATGGATTTGGATTTTGATTGATTCTGGAAAATTCTCTATCATAATTGTGACTATACAAGGAGAATAACAGTTTCTGATCAAGAAACCAGACCTGAGTCCGTACTAGGAAGTCGGGTGGACGATACTAGTTCGGAAGTGAAATTGTGTGATCGAGCGATCGGATTTGATATTGCGTACGAATGGTATATGTACATCGTACGGGCTTGATTGAATAGATTTTGAAATTCTGTAAAGAGTAAATAAAATTTGGAAAGAGTTAATATTGTAGATTTCAGAATTGAATTGCCAAGAACAGGTGTCTGTAATTTATTTTATATTCCATATATCCCATTAAGAAATTTGTTCATGATTCATCATTAGTTGTTAAACCAGTAATTCAGGAAATTGGAAGTTGAGTCGAATTTAATTGTGGTCAGGAATCCAGTTTGGATTATTGATCATCGAGAGACAAACTCTCGATAATTTTAGGAAAGCTTATTCGGATAGCTAGTATTGTTTGTTAGGATAGACTGTTTGTTTGTTGTTATTATATAAATGATATTTATGTTTGAATGATTGACATAACAGCTTTTTGAATTAACTGTTGTTTAAATTTCGGGGACGAAATTCTTTTAAGGGGGAGGAATGTAACGACCCTGAATTTCGGCCCCGGTTATTTTAATAAATGATTAATCTAATTAAACAGAAAATGTAAATTGATCGTATTAAAATGAATGTGATCTTGGGATTTATTGTTATTTACTTATATAAACTCTATTTAAAAAAAAGATTGATTTGGAAATTGAAATAAGTATTTCAATAATATTCACGATAAATATCTATCTTATATAATTACTTAAAATATTTCACATTATTTATATTTAGTATAAATTAATACATATAGATAATAATGTTTGAAATTCTAAAATAAGTTTCTTAATAATAGTATTAATAAAATTTAACTCATACAATCAAATTAAAATGCTATACATTGTTAACATTTGATAAATGAATTCATTCGCTTGATAATGTTTAAAATTTAAAATCTAATTCTAGCAATACAAAGTATAAAGGAAAAATTAAGAGTCAAATTATGTATATAATTTAAATAAACACAAATGAATTATAAAAAAATGAGAATAAATATAACTTATGAATCTAATCCAAATATTAATATTAATGTAAGTCAAAAATATAAATACAAATTAATAAGTGAACTCATGAATCTAAGTCTAGTATTTATTGTTAAAATACAAATGAAAATAAAATATAACTATAAAGGTAAATAGAGGCAAGGGTTAAATGAAACATTTAGTATAAAATGAAACAAAAACAGGTTTGTCGTAATAATGAAACAAATATTCAAATAGATATCTTCATATATATATATATATGACTGAATTTCCTGTAAGTTCAAGTTGGAAGTAACACCTGACCCAAATGAATAATTCTGGCACAAACATAATCACATGTTATTCACATTAATTACTTGTTATCTTAAATAGGAGCAAAGGCATTAATTAGCACAACTGGTTGTTCAGATAAGTACATGTAGCCGAAATCTCTATATATCATTTCATACTGCAGAACAAATGGACCAATTAAAGAAAAATGACAAACAAGTATAAACTGGCCAGCTACAACCTGATTAGTAGCTTCTATATAAATCTACCTATATATCATCAGTTCAGGGATAAAACTTAAACTTAAAGACATACCTGAGAATCAAATAAGGGGAGAGGATAACCATTTGTTGTTTGGCAAACATAAAATTTATTCAAAAACAGAGAGAAGCAAAAGAAGATTTCAGGGAAGTCTTAACTGCAGCAGTTTCTTCAACATCACTTCTGTTCAAATTGTTCGGTGAGTAAACTTACTAATTTTGAATCTAAACTTGTATTTTTAGTTTATGAATGATAAGTGTTTTGATATTGTTTATATAAATAGCCTTGGTATTCTCTGTTGCTTTGGTGGTACAGGAAGCTGTTCTTCCAGTTTTTTTGAAAATCTTAACAAGAAAAGCCAAAATATTTTTAATACTTATTCGTATAATGGTTTGAACTTTAGATTTGTTGCTGATACAGGTGGTTTATCTTAAACATAGGCATGTAAATTTGTTTTAGGAGTTTAAAAGCATGTTATAAAACACTGTGTCTTTAAGTTACAGTAAGAAGGGAATCAATGTAAAAAAATTAAATATTTTAATTTGTTAATTTAAATTTATATCTTGATCAAACACTCAAAGCTATGATTTTTAATATAAAAATAATGATTTTTAAGTAAGAAGAATAGGTGTGGTTTCAAAGTGAACTAAAATTGCTTATTTGGGAATATCTAATGATTCAATTAATTTTAGAAATTAAAATTCATGTGGGAGTTTGATTGATACTGGTAGATGTGAGGAAAATTTCAAAACTAATTTTCGAATGCCGAGATTTTGGGATTTAATCTAAGGTAGGGTTTTAGGGTAAATGTTTTTTATGCACTGCAAAATTTCGATTTCGGCATCATGAATCAACCGAGTGGAACGCGAGCTTAGGTGGAGTTAGGGGGGTGTGAATGACGTACGGGTGAAATTTCATCACCTTTGGTGATGGATGGTGGTCGCACGAGGGATTTGTCAGTGGGAGTGTGTGGCGCGTGTTCGAGCTGCAGGTAAATTTTTGTTTTTGACTGGTAATTGGAAATCTGGGTCTTGATTTCGATTGTCTAGGCGAATTGTGGTTTGTGGGTGGTGGCGATGGCCGCCGGAGGTGCGCAGAACCACCGTGCATGTGCACGGTGGCGAAGGAGTGGGGGAGGCGTATCTGAGGTGACGTGATGGAGTCTGCTCGAGTCGCGCACGAGAGGGAATGAGAAAAGCTTCGGGTTCGCGTATGTGAGACGATCCTGTTGCTAAATTAGTTTGCTTTTAAACTGAAACTTATTTCTGGAAAAAAATAGATAGGGAAGAGGAAGAGTTGTTCAGGGGGAAAGACTCGGGAAGATTGAGTGGGAAACCCGGGTTTTACTCGTGCATGGCATGTTTTGTCTCGGGTGCTAAAGTGTAACAAGACTTGGTTTTCTAAATTGTATTAGTTCAAAGTAAAAATAAAATTTTTTCTAAAAATGTTCTCAACTTGAATGAATATCTTAATTTAGTAGTCAATTAAAGAAACGTGATTAGATTTAATTAATGTTTAAACATTTTTAGTTAATAAGTGTTTAGTTTTAAAGTTAATAGGAAAGATTCTTGTCTCTTATTTAATTAATTTGTAATTAAGAAGTTTAAACTAGTTAATTAAGTTAATGTATGAATTAGAGTAATAAAATAAGTAATCAATTACATTAAATATAAGGATATCTAATAATTAAGTTTGGAGTTAATATTATAATTGGTTTTCAAAATTTAAGAGAAGACTTTTAAATGTTTCATTAAGTTGAACATTTATTTAGTTTAGGAAGAAATTAAGAAAAATTACTCTTAAATTATAATTAGTCATAGATTATAAATAATTGATAAATTTGTAATTGACTACTTAAGATAATTTATGAATGATTAATGATTAATTAATCGAGTAGTTTAATTAAGAATAAGTAAAGGATTAAGGAAGTAATCAGAAATAAATAAATAAATGGGTAATTAAGTTGATTAATAATTAAGATTATTAAATTAAATGGTTAATTAAAGTAAATAACTGAGTTAAGAAATAATTAGGTAATTGATAGTTTGAAATAAATTAAGTATGTAATTATGACTAAATGATTAATTAAGTAATCATTAATTAAACAATCCGGAGTGAAATGAGTAATTGATTGTTAACTAATGACTAATTAAATAGAGTTAAGTGATTAACTCTCAAGTAATTAATTCTAAATTGAATTAATTACAAATAAGATTTAAAGGTGACTGCTTACGGACTGTTGTGACTGAATATCTGAGTGTGATATTTATGTAATGATATTCTGTTGCTCTGTGATATGTTATGTTATATCTATGATGCTTGTATATGTTTTATCTGCGATAAATGCTATGTTAATTCAGTTGTTAAATTTAAATTATTTAAACTGTTTAAGTTAATTAGACAACTTGGCCCTTAAAATGGCGTTTGGATTCGATGAGACCGGGATCGGAAGAATCAAATTTGATTCCCCGAAAACCACATCGATCTAATTTAAACGTTAGGTCGTGAATCCTGAAATGGAGATCGAGATGGTGTATTCAGAATGCAAGGGTTATTGTCGTTGAATCTGAGGGTGATTCCAAAATGAGTGTGACGAGATAATGCCTTCAGTTTCGTTCGAACCCGGAACGAACTTGTATGGATTGAATGCTTTCAGCACATCGTCAGGCGGACGGTGAGCATTCTAAGAAATATGTTCTATAAAGGTAATCGCAGCCTCAAGCCTCATCAACCGGGAATGGCTAAAACAGGGGAGATGCAGCAAGGTTAGGTGGGTCACGCCCAAGCAGGACAAGATATTTCCCCTGTCTAGATGTCCCTTATATATATTTCGGCTTAGTGGGTGGTTGGTCGCGCCAACCACGGGGTTTATATTGTTCGGGACTGTTCAGTAAGGAATGGTTCCGGCCTTGTGTTGCAGGGGATGAAGGGAGTAATCCTCGTTACAGTGATCTAGGCCCCGTACTGTGACGGGCGGTACCCCAGTAGCCCCGCCATGATTGGAAATCCATTTTCCCTACGAGACCCTACGGTTTTGATTTGTATTACCCACTTTCGTGGCTAGTAGCTGGAATTTAATGAATGTAACAATTTAGGCTATTTTCTATTTACTTGAAAACCCTAGACAGTATTATAATATCACTGGATTTCCTATGAAATGTTTTGGTTAGCGTAAGGTAAAAACTTACCCGTATTTATTTGTAGGGAGTCTTACGTGATACCTTTATTTTCAAATGTTTTTCAAAGTTAAGCAACTTTAAACCGTTTACTCATACCAGACCCATGTCTGACCCGGAGTTTATTTTTGTTTTTCATAAACTCTCGGGTACCCAAATTTTTACCGGTAGCAAAGGGATTCAGGTTTGATTTGACGAATTCTGGAGGAGCAATGCAGCAGGAGGCTTCTACGTTGTAGATATAGATATATGGTGTTCCGCTGTGTTGATATCTCTAAGCTGTTTATCTATATTGTATATTGACTTGTGTTAACTAGACAGGTGTTTATAACTGTCTAGTATGTGATGTATTATCTGTATAACTCTAATTGATGTATTAAACTATGTAATAGTTATGTGACATATTATATTTTGTTCCATTCCGCTGTGATATTCTGATGTTGTTCTTCTTTCTTCTCTATCTTTTCTATTTTCTCATCCCTTTCTTTCTTAATGATGATACGTCTTTCTGGTAGTTGAAGGGCGGGTCGTCACAGAGACACTTGACTACTCATACGAAATATGAGTACCCAAGAGTTTAATAAAACAGAAAATAAACACTCAGGTCAGACAGGGGACTGGTGTGAGTAAACGGGAATAAAAGTTGCTTAACTTTAGAAAATCCTTTGAAAACAAAAGGTATCACGTAAGACTTCCCACACATAAACATGGAAAAGTTTTTACCTTACGCTAACCAAAACATTTGATAGGAAATCAAGTGATATTATAATAGTGTCAAGGGTTTTCAAAATAAAATATAGAAATGGCTGGAATGCTTACATCTCACGTTCCAACATAGTTGGGCACAATCAAAACCGTAAAGACACTTATTGGATTATGGATTCCATCAATGGCAGGGCTACCGGGGTACCGCCCGTCACAGTACGTGGCCAAGATCAACGTACCGAGGAGTACTCCCACTCCCCTGCAACACAAGGCCGGACCTATTCCTTACTGAATAGTTCCAAACAAGACAACCCTGTAGTTAGTGTGCAATTCCAACTGCCCACTAAGTCGAATAAAAAGGGACCTCTAGACAGGGGAAAATCTTGCTCTCAAGTGGGTGCTACCCACGAAGCCTTGCTGCGCCTCCCCTGTTTTATCCATTCCTGGTTGATGAGGCTTGAGGCTACGATTACCTTTAGAGGACACATTATCTTAGAATGCTCATCGTCCACCTGACGATGTTCCGAAAGCATTCAATCCATACAAGTTCGTTCCGGGTTCGAACGAAACCGAAGGCATTATCACGTTACACTCGTTTTGGAATCACCCTCAGAGTTAACGACGATAACCCTTGTACTCTAAATCTCCATCTCGAATCTATAAGTACTATTCCGTCGAACTCATTACGGAATCACCCACAGAGTTATACTGACGTATAGCCCTTACACCTCGAGTCTTCACTTGCTCCACTTGGATTAACGACCTAACGTTTAATTGGAATCGATGTGGTTTTCGGATATCCAAATATGAAAACCCGATCCCGGTCTCATCGAAACCAAACGCCATTTTAATGTCCAAGTTGTACTTAAGGGTTTTAAACAATTAACTTATTTCATTGTTATCTAATTCACATAGATAGATAAACTATATATTACAATAGATAATCACATTCATAACATAAACAAATAATTTGTATCATCCATAAACAGATAATCATCACCACCAAACAATCCATCACAAATTATCATACTTAACCAATCATTCATATCATATAGATACGACCATCTCAATACTGAGATCACATCCATTCAACCAATAACATCCATAAGCAATGATTTACTAACCAACAACTATAATTAATTTAAAATGAATTAAATTAATTACAATCGTCCCTAATTAATTTAAAATAAAATAAATTAATTACCATATTTAAATCCTGCTTAACATTCATTAATTAATTAACCCAGTTAATTAATTAATCCCTAAGTATTTAACTTGATTAATTAATCATTTACTAAATACAATAAGTAATTAATTCTTAATTAATTTCATAATTTAATTAACCTTAATCATAAGTAATTAACCTTTAATTACCCATTTATTAATTAATTATAATTAATTATAACTGTCCTTAATTAATTTCATAATTAATTAATCACTTATTTAATTATTACTCAATCAAACAATCCTTAATTACATCATTAATATTAATTAATGATCTTTAATATTTAAAATAAATTACTTAATTTAAATTAATTACATTTAGAAATTAATCTAATTATTAATCACCTTGATTAATATCCAATTAAGTAATTAACTATCATAATTACTTATTTATAAATTAATTAACCAATAATTAATCATTAATTAATTCCTTAATTAATTACAAAAGTAATTATCCAAATTACTAATTACATTCCAGTAATTATCATTATTACTTTACTGAGTAATCCTGCTCCATTAATTACATTAAGTAATTACACTCTTAAAATCATCAAATGATTTATTTAATTTAATTAAACTAAATTAATTAACTTAAATAAATCACAATCCAAATTAATTACAATAAGTAATTAATTCCTTAATTACCTAACAAATTACAATTAATTAGATTCAACTAATTAATCTAGTTAATTATCAAAATTAATTTCCTTAATTAATTACTAAATTATCCTTAGATAATTGTCACCATTTATTTATTAACATTTCATTAATTATATACTTAAGAAAATTAAAATTAGATTAATAAATCATTTCTAATTAAAAATTAATCTAAACCATTTACTTTAAAATCAAATAATTAAGTACATCCTTAATTATCTTAATTATTTTCCAAAATAATTTAGATTACTTAACAAGTGACTCATTTAAATTCAAAATGTATTAAAACAATACATTTCTAAAAAATTAAATTCAAATTCCAATTTATTTAAAGATTCAAATTTTTAAGTATTTAAACATTAATCCAAAATTTAATAATTATAAACCTTAAAATAAAATAAAATAAAATGAATGTTTAAACAACATTCATTACTTAGATATAAGAGAAAGATTTACTTAATTTACTTGATTAAAATAAATTGAGTTTTGTAACTTGATTGATTATTTCAATTTCCAAATTTAAATTAACACTTCATATTTCAAATATTAAAAGAAATAATTCTTCTAAGTTTAAAGCTCACTTGAAACCAAATTTCATCTTCAAATTCACCTTGTAAACATTTGAATATGTTTATTCATTTTAAATTGAAAAACTGTTTTGAAATTAAAACCGTGTTTCAAAGAAACCTGGAAACTATTTTTAAATTGATTTCAAACTGAGTTTAAAACTTACTTAAAACATTCAAATCTGTTCAAAAATTTAAAACATATAAAAACTGTTTAAATTCAAACTCTGGTTTTAAAAGATAACCTGAAACAGTTTTAAAATCTTGACTCAAACCCATATTTAAATCTCGTTTAAAGTTAAGATTTTCATTTTTAAAATTTTTGAATTTCAACTACACTTGAATTCAATTTCAACTCATATTTGAATCAAGTTGCAATTAAAAAAAATGAATTTCATTTAAAACTACAAACTGCAAGATTAAATCATGAAACAGTTTTATAATCTTGATTTAACAGAATTTAAAACTTTGTTTAAATTTAAAAGTTTCATTTTTAAAAACTTGAATCAAAACTTCATTTAAATTCAGTTTTAATTTATACTTGAATCAAGTTGAAATTTTAAAATATGAGTTTCATTAAAATTCAAAACTGCAAAATCTCTCTGGTTATACCCCTGCAACAAGCTTACCCGAGAAACCATAGTATTTACTTCGAGTTCCTAAACCATCTACTCCGAGACAATAACAAGAATACCCGAGTAACCCCCTGAGTCAAAATACCCTGCACACAATCCAGAAGTTCACCTGAGTTCAACCACCCAAACCTGTCATCATCTAGCAATCACATCACCAATCACCAGACCACTTACAACTCCGGCTAATGACTCACCTACAGCCCCTCTGCAACCTCCCAAATTTCCCTCCTACTCGATGCAATAGAGAAAAGGTGCAGACCCTCAAAATTCAACACTGCAACCCTTAATACCAGATTTTTGAAAACCTGGAAATACCCCATCCATATCACCTGACTCTCTGATCCTTCATCACCAAAATCCCCTAACATACTTACATCAAAATTCCACTACAGGAGGCATCTTGACCCCCTCCCAAAATTCACTAGCCTACACGTACTTCAAATTTTCTATTTCTGCTTTAAAACAGAAATGCTTTCCCCAACATTTTAATTAGAACTGTAATATTTGTTTTTTTTTTTTTAAAAGAAACTGTTTTTAGAAGATAAAGAAGCTTACTCACATATAACAATCATCAGCAGGCAACCATCACAACATATTTTTTTTTTTTAAGTCTAAGTTTTATAAACAAACAGGTATGCAGATTCCTGGCCATAGCATCATATATATACATAGTTATATATGTATACACAGAACATTCATCACAATTCCATCATACAAGCTTACTTATTACTATAAATTCACATAGAACAGGTTATTTAAGCTTTTCCATTTGTGAAGTTATTTTCCTTAAACAAAATGAATCACTGTAGTTTCATCCATAGCAGTTTATATATATATTTTTAATGACAGTTTTGCTTTGAACATGAGTTCTCATACTTGCATGTGAATTTATTTTAAAACAAAACTGTTTTTAAAATTAAAAGTTTACTCACCTTTTTAAATTGAAGATGCAGAGCAAATAGATGCAGATCCAATTTCCAGAAATGCATAATGAAATGCATGTTGATCTTGGCTTCATTTAGATTACAGAAATTGCTTGCCAGTTGTTGTTGATGATGCGTGCAGACCCATACTAATAGCTCAGATTTTATATTGCAGATTTGTTGTATGCAGATCCATTTCTCAAATGCATAGATTTGCAGTTGATATATGAAGAAAGAGATTTGCAGATTTGGTTTGAAATTGGGTTTTCTGGATTTGATTTGTTATGAAGAAATTGAATTGCAGAATGTAGTTGATAGGTTTGCAGATTTTAACATGCTTTGTTTTGAGGGGTTTTGATTTACTGAAATTTTATTTTCAGGTTTTCAATTTGAAGAAAAAAAAATGTTTTTATCAAATGCATTTGTGACATTCTCTTATCAATATAGTTTAAATTATGAGAGTTAAAACAATTGCCACATGTTAACTTATTATGCTAATTGTTTTACAAGTGTCTACTTAATAGTTTAAATGACTAACACATGTATATATCAATGTTTAAAAGCAAATTTTAAATTTATAAATGTATTTGAATTATCTTAAACTATTTCAAATTATTTAAGCATATTTCAAATGTTTATTAACATTAGTTTTTAAGTAAATACATATAAACTTTTTATAATACTATACTCTTACATTTAAATGCTTGTTTAATTATTTTTAAAACAACATTCTTTATGAAACTAAATTTCAAAAGAAAAGAAGATTTTTAAAAGAAAAGAAAAGTTGAATTCAATTTTATCAATGTTATACTTTAACAAAAATGAATTAATTCTTATTTCAAAGAGAAAAACAATTTTAAAATAAAAAAAAAATCAAACTTTTATTATAAAATAAAATTAAACTATTTTTATTCTTATAAACAAAATAAATACTCATTTACTTTTCTATAAAGATATAAGAAAGATTTTTCTAAAACAAACTTTTTGAAAAGTTTACAATATAATTTAAATCAAATTAATCAATTTAAAAATTATTCATTCATATAAAAATTAGAAAATATCCTTTATTAAATATAAATTAAAATTAAAACCAAAATGCTCTATTTACAATGTATAAACATTTATACATTATAAATAAAATATTTTTAAAACAGCATAGAAAGATAAATTTATTACTTAAATATTTTTAACTTTGAAAACAATATCATTAATCAAACTAAATAATCAAAATTTCCAAAAGAGAATTCTAGTTTGAATTAAATTATTAAAACAATATTTCACATTTTAAAACAATTATCAAAGAAATTATTAAATAATTATTGCCTAAATTTTCGGGACATCACACCGAATAACGAGCGCTTATTTTTGAAAATAATTGTTCATTCAAATTGAAACAAATCACAACAATTTCACTTTGATCTTTTAAACAAAAGATCCATCACAATCACAAAAGGTTCGATGTGGGTTTTGAATATCCATTTGGAATTCGACTCCCGGTCACATTGAAATTCAAATGCCGATTAAAGGCCAATATTGATAGTCAGTTATTTAACTATCAATCATCATTCACAATAGCCACTGGATTTCAAATAAATTTTCCCCTAATTATTATTTCCAACATATCTTCGCAATATAAAATTTCACACTTCAATCCTTAGAAAATAAATTTCTAATCAATTTTTTTTCCTTACGTGGAATTTTTTTTCAAATATTTATTCATTTCCACTGAAAACCTACCGATTTCATATATTTAAAATAATATAAAATACTTATTCAAAATATACTTGGAAATATTTAAAATAAACTATCTTAGAATATTTGCTTAAATATTAGTTATGAAAAATATTATACTGATATCTCATATAAAAATTCAAGTCCAAAACTAATTTTAAAATAAAATTAGTACATAGAGAATAAATATTTAAATAACTATTTTTTTAATTCAAATATCAATTTAAAATTTTAAAATAATCCCTTATATAATTAATTAAATAAATTTTTACTTTAAAGGTTTAAAACAATTTTCAAAACTAATTTCTTCAACAGTATTATTTTAAAAACAAATCTAGAGCTTTTAAATTTTATTTAAAAGCTATTTAAAATATACTCGGCTTTCCAGGGTAGAATTCTTTTTCCATTAGAAAATGGCCCATTCCAATAAATTAATAAATCTTCTTGATTTATTTTAATTTACATTCCAATTTGTAAATTTCTTTCCACACTTTAAAATAAACCAATATTTATTTTTAAACAATTTCCCATTTCTTTACAAATTCCCGTTGTGAATTCATATTTCCAAATATCAACTGATATACGAATTTTAAATCGATTCCAAATATCATCTTCAAACCCAATCAAATCCCAAACTGATTTCCAGTTTATTTCAAAAACAAAATCAAATTTCAATTTGATTTCCCCAAACTAATTTTCCAACATCAAATCAAATTAATTTCAAATTGATTTCCCAAGTTATTACCAAAACACCTAACCAAATTTCCAAATCGATTCCTAAGATTTATTCTAACTCTAAATTAATTGCCGAATCGATTTCTAGAATTAATTTCAACTCTAAATTAAATTCCAAATTAAATTTCTAAAATTATTTCCTTTTGAAATAAATTTCTTTATCTCTTTAAAATATTAAAATCCGTATCTTAAATCCGTATCTTAAATTAATATTTAAATATTCTTTCAAATATTAAAATTCGTATCTTAAATAAATCCGTATATTAAAATCCGTATCTTAAATAATATTAAAATTCCTTTATTAAAATATTTTACTATGGTTTTGAAATTAATTCGATCGAATTAGGAAAATCAACTTTAATACTTTAATTTTAATGATCTAGGCTTTTCTTCTTTAATTTCCAAAAATCCAATTTCATATTTTCTGGTATCCTACGATACCAAAAACATATTTGGCTAATTACAGCCTTCATGGTTTCAATCACAAACATTCACTTGAATTAAAAATAATCAACACACAACATACGCAACAAATTAAATATTAGAGGAATCCGGTTGGATCCGTCCAACCTGTTTCCCTACATCCATAGACGTTAACACAACAATTAAATACATATTCCACTTCAAGGTGGAATATCGTGGTATATGGGATCTATAAAATATTATCCACTATTATGCGGCGCAATAGGGTCTCATCCGCTATATAATGCGGGAAATCAACAACTCTAAATACATATATAATTCCAATTCCACTTCAAGGTGGAATATCGCGGTATATGGGTTTAATATAATAACCTCCGCTATTATGCGGCGCATAGGGTCTAAACTAATATAACTAATAATAAATTTATTTTCCAAACACACAATCAATCAAATTTAAATTTAACTATTAAAATTTAAATTAGAAAAACAATTGATTGAGTGAGAAGATCTCACCTTTTGTTGTGCATGCAATCCAATTCCAATCCAGTTTGTTCCATTCAAATATTGACCTTGTATAAACAATTATACAATTTATTATTATTTGAATTTACCAAACAATAAATCACCATTTAATAAATTAAACTTAAAACTAATGATTTAATTAATTTACTATTTGATTTTTAAAACCAAATTCTCTTTAATAATCTAATCAGCTAAAAATTTAGTTTAAACCAATATTCCCTTTAAAATAGCAACTAGAATAATTTAAATAGGTTAACGATTTATTCACTAAGCCCATTCTTTTAAATAACAAGTAAATTAAAACACGTATATTTGTTTTATATTTTCCACTTTGAAAATAAGTTACGTATTTCCAAAAATATATTTTTATAAACTTCCAAATAATTTAAAATTCCTAAAATTTTATATACATATATATTTTTACATGCATATATATATATCTGCAAATAAATCTCACTGCGAATATTTTTTTTTTAAATTTAATTTAGATCTAGGAAATACCTTTCTTCCCAGATCCAATGCACGCGACCACGATCCCATGCTCGAGCGACACTACCCTTCGACCTACTCACGCCACCATCACGCTACTACCAATCGACGAGTGCCAATCTCCCTCTTAATTAAGCTCGCGCACGAGCTTCCCTTTCGCGAATCATCACGACGCCATCTGCCGAAACCCAACCGCGAACCCTAAATCGACACGCCATCTAATTCGCGACCACCCCAGATTCCAAATCGCCTCCGCCCCTATGCGAGTCGCCTCGACCATTGATTCGAGGAAGTACGAGCACAGCTCGATATTGACTTCAACCATTTATTTTGATTAGGTTCTGAACGAAAAATTTTCGTTCGATTTGGAAGAGGAGTGAATGAATTTCAATTCGGCCATTTGTTTTGTTTTTATTTTTTTTATTTTGAACGATCGAATATGCTCGTTTTTAATTCGAATTTGAGAGAGGGAGAGGCCATTGTATTGATTTTCTTTAAACGAAAGAATATTTCTTTGTCATTTTTTTTTTAAAAATGAGGACGCGTGCTTCAATTTCTTTGCCAAGTGTAAGAAATGAATGAAACCTGTAAAAATTGCTTTGAGAAATCATATTAAACACATATAAATATTTAATTTAAATTTTAAATTCAAATTGTTTCAGATTATGCAATTCAAAATCTCGACCTCCAATCGAGGCATGCCGCCAGGCGTTTATAATGTTAACCCCTTATTCCGAACGCAATGTAAAAGGTTTTGAGTCCAAATTCGATCATATGGAGAAGATAGCTTTTTGAAATAGTTACGATATCGAATTTTCGATTTTATTTCAGCACGTTTGCTTACCGTATGGCCAAATGACAACTCCAAATGCTATGAAAATTGAATTTCGATAATAATACAATATTACGGATCCAATGGAACTAGTTTCGTCGAATTCCGAGACTGTGTGTAACGACCGGAATTTGAGGCAATATAAATTTAATAATTTGCAATAATAATTAAATTGATTTGATAATTTCTTTATAATTTTTAATTTAAATTGATAAATTTAATCTTTTAAAGGTTAGTAAATATTTAATCTGGTAATTGTGAACGATATCGTTTTAACAATTTAAAATGGATAAGATTTATTTTTCAAACCTAATCAAATCTTGTTCTGTTTATAATATATATATTTGATATATATGATGAATAGAAGATCTTTTGTTTTAAATTAAAGATGAATTTTCAAATTGTAATATATATGCAAGTATATGTTATAATTTGACGTTGTTTTGGAATTTAATTTAATCTGTTGATAATTTATATATGAATGGATATTGTGATTTAAGACTTTGTTCTAGAAATAAATATTTTTCAATAGATGATTTAAAGATTAATTCATTGTTTTCAAAATATAAGATTGTTATTTATTTTAAAAATGATAGTTGAAGACAATTTAATCAAAGTTTTCTTTTTGTTTTCTTTTATAATGCTTAAATTTTAAATGATTATATTATAACTAGTTTCATAATAGTTTTCTTTAAATTTTAACTTGGACATTCATACATAAGTATTCATTTATAATGTAACTTAAATAGTTAAGCTTATATTACATTTTCAATTAAATAAAAAAATTATTTAAAATACATGTATAAGAGTATATATTTGTATTATAATTAGGTTTCTAATATTTTCTTTAAAATATTAAACCTATATTTACATATGTAAAATCTTATTTATTAAGAGAATTAAATAAGTAAGTTATATTATCATTTTAAATTAAATAAAAGTTTATAAAAAATGAATTAAAAATTCTTAAGTACAAATGTAAACATGTTAAGGCATCTCTAAAACACATGTAAAGAAATTAGGCTAGTTAAGTGACAAGTGTAAAAAATTAAATAACATGTGTCTTTATTTTAAAAATTTATTCTTTCTTTAACTTTAAAAAAACATAGAAAGAAAATTGTTTTCCTTCTTCCTATCATTTCTTTTTCCTTTCTTCATTTTTCAAATTAATGGCTAACGCAGAAAATTATCTCAAAACCTGATAATGAAAACCCAAAAGTAAAATCATGTGCAAATTCAAATCTGTCATTTTCAAAGCAAAGTAGAATATGTAATTTTCAAATCCTGCAACTAAATGGAAGTTCTACTTCAATCTACAAATCAACAATGAAAGCAACAACTTCAACCAGTAGATTCAAGGGGTTTTTCAACATCTTTTAATCATCAATTAGAAGCATGCAAAAGGATTTTCAAAAAAAAAAAAAAAAAGCAAAACCAAAGTTATTCAAAGGCCTGGATTAAACTGTTCTGCATTTTTTCTGCAAACTTAAAATAAGGTGAGTAAATTGATTTTTAAAAGCAGTCAAGTTGAATACTGATCTTATTGCGTGTCAATTGATATTGGTATTACATGGAAATCATTTAGTTTTTGTAATTGAATTTATAGTTATATCTATATACAACTTGTACTATATATGTGATGTTGTGCTCTGTTTGATAAGGAAGAAAACTTTGTCCTTTGTTTCAAGAAATCCAAATTTTTCCCAATTTGATCCATATTAGTTTTGAATGCATGAACAAAATTTGTTTGTAAATGAAAAATGAAGATTATAAAGATAGTTCCATAATGTTTAGAACAACATATAAATATAAACAAAAGTTTTACAGTAAAACTAAGTTTTTGTAAAATAATTTAGTGTCCTAAATTCGAAAATGAGTTTCATGCATGTAATCGTGATGGTAAATCATGAATTTAGATATATAATTTGTAAATTTTAATTGGGTCTTTATTGTGAATTTTGGGTTTGAACTTTTTTTAGTGTTTTAGTGATTGCCGTCGAACTACTCGATGATTCGAGTTGAAATTTGGATCGAAGGTAGCATTTGAAGTGTAGAATTAGGGAAAAATGTTGAATAATTTTTCCTATGTAGGATTTGTTCGAATTTGGAACAATTAGGGTTTAAGTCTGTAGTTTGTTAGGCTTGGTTGCCGAGGTGTTTGCGTCGTGTGTGGTGGACCGGAGGTGTACGCTTTTGGGGTGGACGTAGCTCGTGACGTGGTGGTTCTGTGGAAGGGTCGGCGAGTTCCAAATGAGGTCAAGATGAGCAGCTTTAGGGGAATTTGTGATCGAGGTTCTTTCTGGATTTCGAGCTGATGATTGAACATTTGAGTCGATGATGTTGTGATTGATCTGAGTTTGGGATCGTGCTCGCGAGTGATTTCGTGGCCGTATTTGGTCGGCGCGTTGATCGTCGACAGCCGGTGTTGCTTGGGCACTTGCACGAGCATGGGGTGTGCATAGTTTTGGGTCTGGGAATTTTTGAGATGGGGAAGATGATAGAAACTCGGGGGGAGTTCGCTGTGACTCGAGGGCGACTCGAAGACAATGGGGTTTGGGTTGCTTCGGTGTTGTCTCGGGTGAAATCGTTGATTGCTTCGGGTTTTTAGTTGTTGTTTTGGTAGTTTTAGATATTACTAAGTTGCAATATAAAGTTGATTTGAATAATTTAGGGATTAAGCATTATGGAATAAACAAGTTTATAAGGTTAAACTTGTTGTTTAAAAGTGAATGTAAACCAATGTTTAAAAGTAAAAATTTAATTTACATTTAAATTTAAAAATGTTTTAAGATGTTTAAAAAAAAGAAAATATTTATCTTAATTAAGTTTTAAAATTCAAATTTAAAAGTGAATTTGAATTTAATTATTAAATCAAAGATTTAAGTTAATGTTTGAAGTAATGTTTTAATAACAAATTTTCAATTTATATTGAAATAAATTAGTTTAAAACTTGATAATTTAAAGTGTTTTAAATTTGTAAATAATTTATAAATGCTCTATCTTCAAGTATGGTTATTATTATGATTGTATGAACTAAGTTTAATAATTTGTCTTTGAATTAATAAGATTTAAATTATTCAAATAATTTATTTATGGAAATAAATAAGGTTAAATTATTTGGGTAATTAACTTAAGTACACTTATTTAATATGATTTGTTAAGCTTAATTAAGAATAATGTTTTCTTAATTAATTATGGATTTTAGATAAAATAAGTTAATTAATTAATTGTTTAATTAATTTTAAAATAATTAGTTAATTGTTTATGTAAATTTAAATAATCACTTAATTATGGATTGATTAAGTGTAAATTACTTAATGGAGTAATCAAAGACTAATGTTTGAATACAATTAAGAATGGAAGTAATTAATCATGGAAGAAATTAGTAGAGGTTACCTTGGGAGTAATTTAAGTTGAAGTGATTATTGGATAATCCCCAAATGATATTAGTTAAGAAATGGATTAATATAATTATTGAAGTTGATTAATTATGAAGTAATTAATTAATTAAATGATTAAGGATTATCTAATAATGGAATTAATTACTTATTAAGGTAATTAATTAAGGAAGTAATAAAGATTTATTAATGAAGTAATTAGAAATAATTACTTATGTAAGTAATTAAGAGTTAATTACTTAATTATTTTTGTTAGTTAATTAATGGGATTAATAAATTAATGAATGAGTTTAACTTAGAATTAATTACTAAATGTAATTAATTAAAATTGTAATTAATTAATAAAGTAATTAATTTAGGGATTTGTTTATTAATTTAATTGATTAATAATTACTTAATGAAGTAATTAAAGATTGATTATTTAGATTAATTTATCAAGGGTTAATATAATTAATGAAGAATTTAATTAATTAAGATAAGTAATTACAAATTGTTAATTACTGATTATGGTTAAGGAGTTGATTAATTATAAGTTAATTATTTAATTAATTTAAAGTAATTTTAATTAATAAGGATCATTAATTAATGTATTTAATGATATTAATCAAGGTTGATTAATATAAGTGATTTGATGTAAGTTTGATTAATTAATTGTAATTAATTAAGGTTTAATGTAATCAATGTAATTGATTTATTATTGTAAGTAAGTGAATGATCATTAATTATTGTTATTAATGATAGTAATTTGAGGTTAATTACAGAATATGATTAAGGCTAATTACTTGGATGTACTTAAAGTATAATTAATCAAGGAAGACTAATTAAGGAAGATCATTGAGAATGATTAATTTATTTATTTGGGATAAATAAATGAAGAAGGATTTTGGGTTAATCCAATTGATTTGGAGTTAATAAATTCTGCTATTGGATGATCAATTGATATTGGGTAATTGATATTTGGTGGTTTACATTGGATGATCAATTGATATTGGATGATCAATTGATATTGGGTGATTGATATTGGGTGTTTGGTTGATATTGGATGTTTTGGATATATCTGATATGTGATATGCTGCACTGTGAGATGATTGTTTGATAATGAATTATCTATTGTGATAATGTGATTCATATATATATTTATATATCATCCTGAATATAAGTTAGATGTTTAAAACCCTTAAGTACAACTTGGACATTAAAATGGCGTTTGGTTTCGTTGAGACCTGGATCGGGTTTCCATATTTGGAATCCGAAAACAACATCGATTCCAATTAAACGTTAGGTCGTGAATCCAAGTGGAGCAAATGAAGACTCGAGGTGTAAGGACTATGCGCCAGTATAACTCTGTGGGTGATTCCATAATGAGTTTGATGGAATAGTACTTATAGGTTCGAGTTGGTGATTTAGAGTGCAAGGGCTATGGTCGTTAACTCTGAGGGTGATTCCAAAATGAGTGCAACGAGATAGTGCCTTCGGTTTCGTTCGAACCCGGAACGAACTTGTATGGATTGAATGCTTGCAGAACATCGTCAGGTGGACGATGAGCATTCTAAGATAGATGTGCTCTATAAAGGTAATCGCAGCCTCAAGCCTCATCAATCGGGAATGGCTAAAACAGTGGAGTGCAGCAAGGCTTCGTGGGTAGCTCCCACTGGAGAGCAAGATTTACTCCTTTCTAGAAGTCCTTTTTATTTCGGATGTGTGGGGCGGTTGATTCTGGACAACCGCCGGGCTTGTCTTGTTCGGGACTGTTCAGTAAGGAATGGTCCCGGCCTTGTGTTGCAGGGGAGCAGGCGTACTCTTCGGTACGGTGATCTAGGCCACGTACTGTGACGGGCGGTACCCCAGTAGCCCTGCCATTGATGGAAACCCATTTTTCCTACGAGACCTAACGGTTTTGATTGTATTACCCACTTTTGTGGCTAGTAGCTAGAATTTAATCATGTAACAATTTCGCCTATTTCTTATTTACTTGAAAACCCTAGACACTATTATAATATCACTGGATTTCCTATTAAATGTTTTGGTTAGCATAAGGTAAAAACTTTTCCATGTTTATGTGTAGGAAGTCTTACGTGATACCTTTTCTTTTCAAAGGATTTTCTAAAGTTAAGAAACTTTAAACCGTTTACTCACACCAGACCTCTGTCTAACCCGAGTGTTTATTTTCTATTTTATTAAACTCTTGGGAACTCATATTATGTATGAGTAGTCAAGTGATTCAGGTTAGCTTGACGAATTCTGGAGGAGATATGGAGCAGGAGGCTTCCACATGTAGATATATTATGGTTCCGCTGTGTTTGTTTAGTATCTGTATCTGTTGTACTTGGGTTGTATAGTTATACAGATGATTATAACTGTCAAATATGTGTTGTATAAGTGGGTTACTCTGATGTAATATGATACTGTGTAATATTTTATGTTATATATTATATTTCATTCGTTCCGCTGTGAGTTCTCTGATGTTGTTGTTTCTTTCTTTTTCTTTCTTTTCTTCTTCTATCCCTTTCTTTCTTCATGGATGATGCGATTTCCTGGAGATAGGAAGTCCGGTCGTCTCATTTGGTATCAGAGCATTAGTTTGAGTGAATACCTAGGCTCTGGAGTGGTGTCTTTCTTGAGGGAGCGTACTTGTAATTTTATATATATATATATATATATATATATATATATATATATATATATATATATATATCTACCTAATCTATTGGGTTATCTGTTCGGATTTTCCAACATAAGTTTTAAAGGTAGATGGAGTAGTGGTGTGTGTGTGTAACACGACTACCACTGATGGAAGAGGTCCATATGTTGAGGTTGGATATTTTTGTCGAGACTGTAGATCTAGTACCGTCTCGAGTGAGATTTGTAGTTTGGAGTAAGGATTTCTCTGAGATCTGAAGGAAATCTTTTTAAAGATTTGGAGTTTATCTTTGAAGTGTAAGTTTGGATTTCGCTCGGGTGAGAGAATATTTCTTGAGTTTGGATCTGTCGAAAGTGCAGAAGTAAGTAATGATATCTTGCTAACTGCGCAATGAGATGCAGTATCCATGGATATTTTCAGAAGGTGTTTTCTCTTGAAGCAGCTTTAGAGATGGTTGAGGAGCAGTCTTTATCTGCCTCAGAGTAGATTCGTCTGTTTAGAAGTTGTTTGGATCTTCAGTATGGAGGTTGGCTGTTCTGGAATATGAGACTAAGGTCTAAGAGTTGCTTCGCTTCAGCATGATCTCATTTGTCATCCTTTAAGGAGAGCGAGATGTTGACGCTTGGTTTGGAGCCCGAGTTCTTTTGGATTGTTTGCCATCTCGAAAGTCTGTTGTGTGGTCTGTTGATGGTTTTGGTTTTCGAGAAGTCTTTGGATTAGAAGTCTTTGGTTAGTTGTGGTAGCAATGCAACTCGAAGTGTTCGGTGTGCCGACGAGAAGGTCTTTTAGCTTTGCAGTATCAGCGAGGTAGATTTGGAAGCAGCAGTGTGCTCGTTTCTCCAATGGTTCAGGAATCTTAGTGGTTCTTCTATCAGTAGCCTGGGCAGTTGGTGGAAGTTATCTTGAAGAATTAACCTTGTTTGAAAAAGCTTATAGCTGTTCTAATTGGTAAAGAGAGGACAATTTTTTTGGGAATTCGAATTAGTTTGGGTCGCAAAAGTGACTTGCGATTGATTTGGTATTTTCTTGAGCATTCTTTTGTTTGAAACTGAGGATTCTCACGGGAAGTAGGAGCTACTAAGGTAATCAGAAGGTTGTCTGCATCTGGAGTTGAGTTTCATATTATTTTGGTTCCAGAAGCAATTTTGGTAGTCAGCCTAGTAGAAGAGTGGGAGTAGCAGCTCAGAATTTTTGGAATTTGGATTTGGTTAGATCTTGTTGTTGAGTTGGATTCTGTTATAAGGATGTGTGACTGAGTCAGATGGGTCACTCAGACTATATGGCTTTGATGAACAAAGTTTACCGAATGTATTGGATAAGTTATACTTTTGTTCATCAACAGTATTCTCATCTATTTCAAAATCAGAGTTGTGCAGCTGAAGCAAGGTAGCAGCTGTGCAAGTAAGGAAGCAAGTTCTGATTGCTATTGCTTGAGAAGTAGAGCTTGTGTTCTGGATTTCGACGGATTTTGGAAGATTTTTCTGTTGAATAGAATCCAAAAACTGGATTGCTTTGGTCTAATTGTTCTGGAAGTATTAGCATAGACTGAGCTGATCAGGAAGAGATTGGCAGCCCAAGATTATCTGTTGAGTTATACAGATATGAGGTAAGGAGTTTGGAATTTGAAGTTGGAGACTTCATTGTTGTTAAGATTTCTCTGGTTAAGAGAGAGCAGTGTTGGATTAGATTGGATGGCAAGTCTGAGGCATTTGAAGATTTCCTATCTTTGTTTCGATAGGATAAGATTGAATTGCCAGTTTGGATAGCTAGAATTCATTGTATTTCACGTATCTCTAAGGGAGTACGTGTATGATTCATTTTTGATTGTTGAATCTGTAGTTCAGTTGGATTTGGAAGTTGAGCTGGATTTGAGTATAGTCTGATGTTCTGTTCAGATTGATGGATCTGGAGATGAGAGGAGCTCTGGATTTTGGTAGTGTAGTTAGTTTGTTGGTTTCTGTAGAGCGAGTCTCTCGGTGATTTTTACTTGGGAAAATCGAGATAGCATTAGAGATTTATTCTGACATATGTCAGAATAATTAGTTAAGTTTGTTTGTGTGATTGATTGCTTTGGTTGTTAGTAACTGACTGATAAGTATGCTTTGCTGATTAGATTGAAATCTGTACTGGGTTATTGAATTATCTTTGCTTTTAAATTTCGAGGACGAAATTCTTTTAAGGGGGAAGGATTGTAACGACTCGGAATTTGAGGCAATATCAATTTAATAATCTGTAATAATAATTAAATTGATTTGATAATTTTCTTTATAATTTTTAATTTAAACTGATAAATTTAATCTTTTAAAGGTTAATAAATATTTAATCTGGTAATTGTGATCAATATCTTTTTAACAATTTAAAATGGATAAGATTTATTTTTCAAATCTAATAAAATCTTATTCTGTTTATAATATATATATTTGATATATATTTTGAATAGAAGATCTTTTGTTTTAAATTAAAGATGAATTTTCAAATTGTAATATATATGCAAGTATATGTTATAATTTGATGTTGTTTTGGAATTTAATTTAATCTGTTGATAATTTATATATGAATGGATATTGTGATTAAGACTTTGTTTTAAAAATATATTTTTTTCAATAGATGATTTAAAGATTAATTCATTGTTTTCAAAATATAAGACTGTTAATTATTTTGAAAATGATAGTTAAAGAGAATTTAATAAAAGTTTTCTTTTTGTTTTCTTTTATAATGCTTAAATTTTAAATGATTATATTATAACTAGTTTCATAGTAATTTTCTTTAAATTTTAACTTGGACATTCATACATAAGTATTCGTTTATAAAGTAACTTAAGTAATTAAGCTTATATTACATTTCAATTAAATAAAAAATTTATTTAAAATACATGTATAAGAGTATATATTTGTATTATAATTAGTTTTCTAATATTTTCTTTAAAGTATTAAACCTATATTTACATATGTAAAATTTTATTTATTAAGAGAATTAAATAAGGAAGTTATATTATCATTTTAAATTAAATAAAAGTTTATCAAAACGAATTAAAAAGCTTAAGTACAAATGTAAACATGTTAAGGCATCTCTAAAACACATGTAAAGAAATTAAGCTAGTTAAGTGGCAAGTGTAAAAAATTAAATAACATGTGTCTTTATTTTAAAAATTTATTCTTTCTTTAACTTTAAAAAAACATATAAAGAAAATTGTTTTCCTTCTTCCTCTTATTTCTTTTTCCTTTCTTCATTTTTCAAATTAATGGCTAACACAGAAAATTGTCTCAAAACCTGATAATGTAAACCAAAAGTAAAATCATGTGCAAATTCAAATCTACCACTTTCAAAGCAAAGTAGAATCTGTAATTTTCAAATCCTGCAACTAAATGGAAGTTCTACTTCAATCTACAAATCAACAATGAAAGCTACAACTACAACCTGCAGATTCAAGGGGTTTTTCAACATCTTTTAATCATCAATTAGAAGCATGCAAAAGGATTTTCAACAAAAAAAAGAAGCAAAATCAAAGTTATTCAAAGCCTGGATTAAACTGTTCTGCATTTGTTTTCTGCAAACTTAAAATAAGGTGAGTAAATTGATTTTAAAAAGCAGTCAAGTTGAATACTGATCTTATTGCATGCCAATTGATATTTGTATTACATGGAAATCATTTATTTTTTATAATTGAATTTATAGTTATATCTATATACAATTTGGACTGTATATGTGATGTTGTGCTCTGTTTGATAAAGAAGAAAACTGTGTCCTTTGTTTCAAGAAATCCAAATTTTTCCCAATTTGATCCATATTAGTTTTGAATGCATGAACAAAATTTGTTTGTAAATGAAAAATTAAGATTATAAAGATAGTTCCATAATTTTTAGAACAATAGATGAATATAAACAAAAGTTTTACAGTAAAACTAAGTTTTTGTAAAAAAAAAATTACTGTCTTAAATTCGAAAATGATTTTCGTGCATGTAATCGTGATGGTAAATCATGAATTTAGATATATAAATTGTAAATTTTAATTGGGTATTTATCGTGAATTTTGGTTTTAACTTTTTCTGAGTTTTGGTGAATGCCATCCAACCACTCGATGATTCAAGTTGAAATTTGGATCGAGGGTAGCATTTGAAGTGTAGAATTAGGGAAAAATATTAAATAATTTTTGCTATGTAGGATTTGTTCTAATTTGGAACAATTAGGGTTTAAGTATGTAGTTTATTAGGCTTGGTTGTCGAGGTGTTTGCTTCGTGTGTGGTGGACCGGAGGTGCTCGCTTTTTGGGGTGGACGTAGCTCGTGACGTGGTGGTTCTATGGAAGGGTCGGCGAGGTCCAACGAGGTCGAGATGAGCGGCGTTGGGGAAAATTGGTGATCGAGGTTGTTTCTGGTTTTCGAGCCGATGATCGAAAATTTGATTCGATGATGTTGTGATTGATCTGAGTTTGGGATCGTGCTCGCGAGTGATTTCGTGGCCGTAGTTGGTCGGCGCATTGATCGTCGACAGCCGGGGTTGCTTGGGCACGTGCACGAGTATGGGGTGTGCATAATTTTGGGTCTGGCAATTTTTGAGATGGGGAAGATGATAGAAACTCATAGGGAAGTTCGCGCGTGACTCGGGGGCGACTCGAAGACAATGGGGTTTGGGTTGCTTCGGTGTTGTCTCGGGTGGAATCGTTGATTGCTTCGGGTTTTTAGCTGTTGGTTTGGTAGTTAGAGATATTATTAAGTTGCAGTATAAACTTGAGTTGAATAATTTAGGAATTAAGCATTATGGAATAAACAAATTTATAAGGTTAAACTTGTTGTTTAAAAGTGAAGGTAAACCAACGTTCAAAAGTAAAAATTTAACTCATACTTAAATTTAAAAATGTTTTAAGATGTTTAAAAAAAGAAAATATTTATCTTAATTAAGTTTTAAAATTCAAATTTAAAAGAGAATTTGAATTTAATTATTAAATCAAAGATTTAAGTTAAAGTTTGAAGTAATGTTTTAATAACAAATTTTCAATTTATATTAAAATAAATTAGTTTGAAACTTGATAATTTAAAGTGTTTTAAATTTGTAAATAATTTGTAAATGCTTTATCTTCAAGTAAGGTTATTATTATGGTTGTATGAACCAAGTTTAATAATTTGTCTTTGAATTAATAAGATTTAAATTATTCAAATAATTTATTTATGGAAATAAATAAGGTTAAATTATTTGGGTAATTAACTTAAGAATACTTGTTTAATATGATTTGTTATGTTTAATTAAGAATAATGTTTTCTTAATTAATTAAGGATTTTAGATAAAATAAGAATGAATTAATTGTTTAATTAATTTTACAATAATTAGTTAATTGTTTATTTAAATTTAAATAATCACTTAATTATGGATTAATTAAGTGTGAATTACTTAATGGAGTAATCAAAGACTAATGTTTGAATATAATTAAGAATGGAAGTAATTAATTATGGAAGAAATTAGTAGAGGTTACCCATGGGAGTAATTTAAGTTGAAGTGATTATTGGATAATCACCAAATGATATTAGTTAAGAAATGGATTAATAAAATTGTTGAAGTTGATTAATTATGAAGTAATTAATTAACTAAAGGATTAAGGATTATTTAATAATGGAATTAATTACTTATTACGGTAATTAATTAAGGAAGTAATCAAGATTTATTAATGAAGTAATTAGAAATAATTACTCATGTAAGTAATAAAAGTTAATTACTTAATTATTTTTGTTAGTTAATTAATGGGATTAATAAATTAATGAATGAGTATAACTTAGGATTAATTACTAAATGTAATTAATTAAAATTGTAATTAATTAATAATGTAATTAATTTAGGGATTTATTTATTAATTTAATTGATTAATAATTACTTAATGAAGTAATTAAAGATTGATTATTTTGATTAATTAATCAAGGGTTAATATAATTAATTAAGAATTTAATTAATTAAGATAAGTAATTACAAAATGTTAATTACTGATTATGATTAAGGAGTTGATTAATTATAAGTTAATTATTAAATTAATTTAAAGTAATTATTAATTAATAAGGATCATTAATTAATGTAATTAATGATATTAATCAAGGTTGATTAATATAAGTGATTTGATGTAAGTTTAATTAATTAATTTTAATTAATTAAGGTTTAATGTAATCAATGTAATTGATTTATTATTGGAAGTAAGTGAATGATCATTAATTATTGTAATCAATGATAGTAATTTGAGGTTAATTACTGAATATGGTTAAGGCTAATTACTTGTATGTAATTAAAGTATAATTAATCAAGGAAGATAATTAAACACGATCATTGAGAATGATTAATTTATTTATTTGGGATAAATAAATGAAGAAGGATTTTAGGTTAATCCGATTGATTTGGAGTTAATAAATTCTGCTATTGGATGATCAATCGTGTAACGACCGGAAGTTTTCGAAGCCGAAAATTCCAGATAGTTATGAAAAAGAAGAAGAGAAAGAAGAAGAAGAAAAACAGAAACACCGACATCTCACATTCGCAGCGGATAAAATATAATAATATAATAACTTACAATAGAATACTATATCTGTCGATTACATTTAATATACATCAGAGTTTCACACACATACAGTCACTGAATAAATACAAGTATCATGTCTCAGATTAACGGATATATAAATAATATACTGCAGCGGAAATACTCTATACGTACTTGCCATCCTGCTCGTCTCCTGAGCTCCAGAACGTTCTTACCTGAAAATCTGTAACACTCGGTCTGACCCGAGCATTACACCAAAGTAACACCCGGGTCAGGCTGGAAACCAGCGTGAGTAAACTCATCCAACATGGAATAACAGCATACAACTTATATAGAACCCGGGGTAACTCATTTCAATTCATAAAGCCACAATTTATTATAGTCGTTATTTATTCCACACATAAGTTTTCTAAGTGCCAACACTTAGATCAAATAGTCCGATTCACTTAAATCATTTCATCCCAACTATTAATTTTACATAACGATTTATAAAAAAATTCGAAGTGGTTTCGGGTATTTCCCAATGCCCGATCCTAGCCTCTTCGAGTCTCATGTCATCCTAATCCGAGTTATTCAAATGAAATACACAACATTCATATCAGAGATATCAATACATTCAAAACATCCAATACCATTCAATCATCCATAAACAAAGCCTTCTCACATACAAATCAATTCAATTAATTCAAATTGAATTTCAAACCTCAACACTTAGATTCCTTCATTTAACGTTAATTAACCCCAAATCAATTAGTTGGTCAACCCATCATTCTTCATCTTAATTTATCACCCCGGATTAATTATCTTTCAATTGCATTCAAGTAATTATCTTTAATTAACTGCACGATATTAATTATCCTTACCCAAAATCAATAGATAATCTTAATTATTTCATGAATTAATTAACAATTTTAATTACATTAATCCTTAATTACTTATATTAATTAACTTCATAAGTTACTTATTGTGGATTAATCAATCTTAATTAATCAATCTTTGATTACATCATTAATTGTATTAATTATATAAATTAAGGATTACCAATTATATTTTAATTTGTTCTAACCTAAATTAATTACTTTAATTCAACCACAATATTAATCATTCCCGATTAATCTCAACCTGTAATTAACTATCCCCTTTATTTAATAACTTAATTACTTCTTTATTTAACTATCTTAATTACTTCCTTGATTAATTTCACAAAATAATTATATTTTATTAATTACATTAAGTAATTACCTACCATAAATTGATTATTCTAAATTAATTAAGCTTAATAAATTAACTTAAACCTCAATTAATTGGTTCAAGCTCTTAGTGTCTAATTAATCAACTCAAATCATCAATTAATTGAATTAATTAGTTATCCACTTAAATTACCCTACTAATTTAATGAATCACAAATCATTAAATCCTTATTAACATTAAAATGAAGCATTTTCTTATTTATAATTTAAATTTAAAACAACTTAAAACCCCATATCTTCGAGCCAAACCACAATTAACTCGAGAATCAACCAAACCAAAGTGACATCATCAATTCACAGTGCACATCAATTCAATCATTCAACCAAATATTTAAATTTAGCCATTTAAATTTAAATAGAAATCCAAAAGCATGAGATTTACTCACCTTTGCCTTTGTTTTGCAATCCACTCTAACTCGACTCGTTTCCCATGTTTTCAGACCTTGAATAAATATTAAATGATTTTATTAATATACGAATTAATTGGACAAGTAATTCTCGTAGATTTAATTGGCAAATTATTTAATTTTAAATTAGTTTCTGAAAGGTAATTAAGTTTATTAATCACCTTAATCACTAATATACATTATTAAAATAAACTGGTAGATTACCATTTCTAAACAGTATATAAAAATTAATCCATAGAGGCTTCAAAATCTAACTTTTTATATAAACTTCCTAATATTCCTATATACTATTTCCCGGTATATACATATGTGTAAAATTAGATTTAAGTTTTTTTTTATGAAAATAATTTTTCAGTATATAAGTACACCTTACTGTTAATCAACAACATGTGTTTATAGAAAATTTCTTTCTTCTACTTTTTTTTTATCACACAGATAAATTCATAACTAAGTGTTCTTTAAATCTAAATCAAATCTATACCTTGCTTAGATAAGAGCCTCCCCCACGTTCGCACTGCGGCACACGAGCATCACAGGCACATGCAATCCACATCGCGTCTTGCCCTAACCCTCCAATCCCTTGAATCGGCACTACCCCCAGCTTCTTCTCTACTGGCGTCGCCGTCGAGCTCTCAGATTTTCATGCTCGAAAACAGCGCCACCCCTCCAGTATCCTACCACCACGCGAGCGCAAATCAATAACGAATCCCTCCTCCAGGCCGTGCTAGGTCTTCCCCAAGCATCGCGACTTGATTTCGATTTGCCGACCGATTGTTTCGGTATTATATTTATCTTTATATATGTACATTTTTTTGTACGAGGGCTTCTGTAACGACCCGGGATTTTCGAAGCCGAAAATTCCAGATAGTTATGAAAAAGAAGAAAGAGATAGAAGAAGAAGAATAGAAACACCAAACATCTCACATTCGCAGCGGTTAAAATATAATATAAAATAACAGTTTACAAAAGAATATTATATCTATCGATTACATTTAATATACATCAGAGTTTCACATTATGTACAGTCACTGAATATTTACAATTATCAAGTCTCAGATAAACAATAATATAAATACAGCGGAAAACTCTATTCGATATTGTCATCCAGCTCGCCTCCTGAGCTCCAGAACGTACCTACCTGAAAATCTGTAATACTCGGTCTGACCCGAGCACTACATCAAAGTAACACCCGGGTCAGGCTGGAAACCAGCGTGAGTAAACCAACTAACATGGAATACTAAGCATACAACTCATATAAAAAAAACCCGGGTAACTCAAACTAATTTTACAAGTCACAATTTGTTATAGACATAACTTATTTTCAGAATAAGTTCTCTAAGTGTCCAAAATTTTGGATTTAATAATCCAAATCATTTAAATCCAATCATCCCAACCTATCAATTTCTCATAGTAATTTATAAGAAATTCGAAGTGGTTTCGGGTATCTCCCAATACCTGATCCCGGTCTCTTTGAGTCACATGTCATCCTATCCCAAGTTATACATACGAAAACACATTCATTTCATATTAGAGATAACAATTCATTCAAGACATCCAATACTATTCAATCGTCCATAAGCAAAGCTTGTTTGCTACTGATATGAATTAAATTAATTCTGATTGAATTTCTAATCTCAATAATTAAAAAATTCTTCACTTGTCACTAATTAATTTTCAAATCAATTAACCAATCAACACGTCATTATTCATCTTAATTAACCACCTTGGTTTAATTATATTGTTAGTTACGTTCACATAAATATATAATTTTTTTTTTTAATTACACGATATTAATTATTCTTATCCAGAATCAATAAGTATTCCTTAATTACCTCATGAATTTATTGACTATATTAATTTCATTTATTCTTAATTGCTTATGTGAATAAATTCTCATAAGTCACTTATCATTGGATAATTAATCTTTGATTACACCATTAATTATAAACCTAAGGATTTCAATTATATTTTTAATTTATCCTAATCAAATATATTTATCTTAATTAAACCACAATATTAATCATTCTCGATTAATTCCAAACTGTAATTAACTATTCTTTTATTTTCTTTATTTAAATAAATCAATTACTCCTTCATTTATCATCTTAATTAAACTCTTAATTTATTTCACCAAGTAATTATATTTATTAATACCATTAAGTAATTTCTATCAAACCATCCATTGGTTTTCTAAATTAATTCGACTAAATTAACTTAAACCTTAATGAATTCAAACCTTTATTTACCAATTAATCAACTCAATTTATTAATTAATTTAATTAATAAATTTTCCAGTTCAATTACCCTACTATTCCGACGAATCACAAATCATTAAGCTTTCTATTTATGATTCAAGTTTAAACCATTCGAAAACCCCAAATAATTCAAGTCAAATCACTGTTAACTCGAAAACCAATCCAAACCAAGGTCACATCGTTCATCAGTGCACATCAAATCAATTTAATCATTCAACCAACTATTTAAAATTTAACCAATTAAATTTAAATTAAAATCCAACATAGTAAGATTTACTCACCTTTGCTTCCGGTTTGCAGTCCAATCCAATCTCGACATGACTACACAGTTTCGAGTCTCGACCTTGTATAAACATTTTGTAACTATTAATAATTTGATCTAATTGGAATTAGTTGCCATTAATTTAATTTAACAACTTTTCCCTTAAATAATTCCTTAGTAGCTGAATAATTTGACTAAGTTAATTTACAACAGGCTGCCAAAAATATTTTCTATAATTATCTATATACACATATACTTAAAAATAATTTACACGGAAAACTGATCTTACAGAACTTTACACTTAAAAATTTCTATATATATAATATTTAAAGCCTTTCTATTTAAAAGTAATTTTCTATCTTAAACTTCATATAGATATTTCAATCTGTCTTTATCTGATTTAATTTCCAAAAATAGAATACCCATACTTTACTGTAAATATTTATTTATTTCTGTAAATTATAAATACCAATTTCAAAAATAATTAAAATCAGAAGAAGAAACCCTCACCTCACAATGCAGTTGCCGCCGCAGCCCTTCTAGTCCGACCGAAACCCACGTGACTCGTCATGATCTTCAAATCGCAAGAGTCTCACCACATCGGCTTCATGAGTTCGCCTGTCGCAACCAAGCGTCACTCGAATCGAGCGTCAACAGCCTTAGACCTCGCCGAGCATCGCGATCCCCCCAAAATCCCCTATTCGCTTCAACTACCCAGACCTGCAGCCTCGCGACCATCAACGCCTCCCTCGATCGAGAATGCCTCCTCTATACCACCCGCCGCCAGAACGTGAGCCTTGCGGCTTCGCGATGTCGTCAACGACGAGCTCTGCGCCAAACCCTATCAATAAGGGTGAATTTTAATACCTAATTCGACTTAGAGCGGAAAGGGGGAAGAAAAGATGCGGCCGAGAATTCCTCTCTAGAGGTGATTTCTGATTTCAAAAAGAAGAAGGGCTCGGTTGATTTAAACAAAAGGGGCTACCCCCACTTTTTTTCTTATACGTGCATTCGATTTTCTGTTGGAAGATAGAGAGGAACGAAGATGTAATATAAAGACAGGAATGGCTTCTTGAATACGCCTCATTAGTATATGATTAAATATGAAAATATCTGGTGTTGTTAAAATATCTTTGCCAATTTATTTTAAATTATCGATTTTAATTCAACGCATTTCTTGCCCGTACGAGCAAAGGGTAAGTCCAAATGCCACGAAAATTGAAACCTAATAATAACCAACTATTACGGATCCAATGAAACTGGATTCGTCGAATTCCGATACTGTGCCTCGGAAGGCTATCTTTAAATGTTAATTTAAACGATATAATATTAAAATTGAATAAAACACTTCCAAACTCAATTTTCAACACCTTCACTACCTTCAGTGTTATCAATATAAATTCTATAAGCCTTCAAATTATTTTTAACAGGCTTAAAATTACAGATTCAACAAGTTACCCAATTTCAATTATTAATTTCAACATTTAAACTATATAATTCAATGATTTAATTATCAAGCAAATATTGATATCTTGAATTCAAGTTAAAATTAACTATTAAATATTTTAAAATCAATTGAATATTCCAATTTAAATTGTTAGAAATACCGGGTCGTCACATTCCTTTCCCCTTAAAAGAATTTCGTCCCCGAAATTACTAATTAGGGAGAATGAACCAATACCCGTTTACTTTCTCCAAAATCTCACAATTCAACATCCTCCTACTATCCTTCACTAAAGACCCACTATCACCTTAAGCAACTGTAACGACCCGTATTTTTACGGATCGAAAGATCGTAGAACTATCGACATTAAGTCGTTGATGTTGTTAAGTTGTTTAGAGTTTGAGTCGACCAAAGGTTAAGTCGTGTGAAAGTTAACTCGCGTGGAGCGACTTAATGTAATTGGCGACTTAAGGGTTAACGACCTAAGGGGTTAGGTCATATGATAGTTAGGTCGGTGGAGTTTTGGAGCGACCTAAGGAGGTTAGCGAGTTACGAGTTAGAAGGCCACGGGTTAACGAGTTAAGGGCTAGCGACTTAAGGTATAGGCGACCTAAGGGGATAGGTGTGGAACTTAGGTCGTGGGTAATTTAGGTCGTTTGGGACGACTTAACGGGTTAGCGACCTAGTGGTGATCGACTTAAGGAGGATGGCGATCTAGTGGATAGCCTGTATTGTACTTAGGTCGCGTGTGTTTTAGGTCGTTGGATTTGTTAGGTCGTTGAGCCGCTTTAGTACTTAACCCAGTTAGGTCGAAGGTCGCGTGAGGTTTTTAGGTCGGCTTGTGTTTTAAGTCGCGCATAGGTTAAGTCGTTAGGTCGTTGGACCGTTAGGTCGCGCATGCCGTTAAGTGTTGAGTCGTTAGGTTGTTGAGTCGTGTAGAGACTTAAGTCGTAGGTCGGGATAGTTAGGTCGTGGACGACCTAAGGGGGCGGACGACCTAAGGTTTCAGCCTATAAATACCCGACTTTGGTTCATTTTTTTTGGCACTAGATTTTGGAGCGACGAAGTGCTGCCATTTTGAGAGCTCGACTACAACACTTCTTCACTTCTTTTCTCTACTCTAATCTAGTGCTTCCTTCCATCCAAGATTGAAGATCTAATCGAAGATCCAAGAGCCAAAGTTGAAGATCTCCACCCATCGAAGAGAGGTTTCATCGTTTGAATCGGAATCTTGTCGGATCAAGCTAGATCCTTTGCTGTCCAAATCTGAAGTTGTTAGCTTTTGGTGTTTAGGTGATTCGGTGAGTGGTAGTTATCTCACACGGACCCAAAGGAGTATACTGGATTGGTGGCTTGTTTGTATGTTAAAGATAGTGATTTCATGCATTTTCTTTAAGTCTAGATGTAGATCCATTGTCCATAAAATTTTGATATCCATTCTACTACATGTTAACCTATGATAGATCCTTCATCAAGTTGTTACTTAGAATTTATGCTTGCTAGATTTGGACTCTTTATTTACTAAATTGCCATTATAGTTATAATCGTTTATTTAGATCTTGTTTGAATGATTGATTATTTGGATAAATGATTGATTTGATTGATTGTTATGAGTTAGTTGATTGTTGGTTGAGTTTGGACAAGTTGGTTGAAGATGATCCAAAAGCCAAGTGGAAAGGCTTTTGAATGAGGAAAGCTGCTTGTGGCATATGAAGCGGATGATAAAGCTCATATAGATAGATTCGATAATGATGTTGAGATGGGACTTTGCTATGATGTGATGAAGCAAAGCATGATGTCAGATAGCCTTGGTTTAATCCTGACGGGATCATCCCAAGCATGTTGATAACTCGGTGATATGGTTCGAGTTTGTTGATAAAGGATGGCTCGAAAGGCGCTTGAGCTAGTTTGAGAATAGTCGTCAAGGAAGATGACTAGGAGGCTGAGATTTCATCGTTATTGAAGGTTCTAGCATGCTCAAAGCAAGAGTACGCTGGGTAGATTCGATAATCCCAGGCACGGGCTGCGACGACATGCCAAGTACTCTGGGCAGATTCGATAGCCCTAGGCACGGGCTGCGACGACGTGCGGAGTTATGTCTAGAACCGAGGTTACCATTAGCCCTTGACGGACGGATGAAAGAATGAGTCGGTCATTCAATTAACGGTGATATCGAAGCAATGATAACAGTGATAGCAAGAGTCATGGATATTTGGATGCTTTGGTTGTATCGTCACTCGGTCTCAAGAGCGATGTTTTGTGGGTGCTTTTCTGATCTTGGTTTAGGCCTTGGGGTTTTGTACTTGGAAAACATCGACCTTGACTCGAGTGATAATTGCTTTAATTTAATTGTCTGCTTGCTATGTTTATTCCTGCTTAGTGGGTCTGGGGGCTATCACTGTAGAAAGAGGTGGAGTGGGATGGTTGGGTTCCTATTCCTTTTATCCTTTATGCTCTTTTGGTATGTTTGATAGTTGATTTACTGCTCACTAGGACTTTTGTCTGACTCAAGGTTTTATGTTCAACTCTTATTATCTTGGGCTGTTCATCCGTTTGGGATGGGCAGACTAGGTAGCAGATGACAGGTGCTGTTCTTAGTGAACAACGTTGTTGATGACGAAGGCAAGCTGGAGGCTTTTGCATGTTGTTTTCTTACTATATGTACTGGATGTACCGCTGCTTATATGATTCTCTGAGTGATATGTAGTGAGGCTTGATGTATTGACTTTTCAGATAGTTGTACCAAACTATTATGAGGTTATATGATGAGATTCTGTTCTAAGGAGCTTCACTATGTATATTTTTCTATTATATTTTATCCATGCGCTGTGAGTAATACGACAGACTATTGTGATTTTATTCTTACCTTTGACGGTCACCCATGGCTGCCTAGCACACTCTTCAGCGCACTATTTCCTTGTTTTGGTGCGGGAGTCATGGGCGGTCTTCACATTTGGTATCAGAGCTTTGGGTTAATCGATTTTAGCCAACGCCCGCTGATGTAACTGCGTATGAGAGACGTAATTGTATTTTTATGGATGATTACTATATATATAATATAGTAGCTTAGAAGAATTTGAATTCCTTATGCAGTTGTTTCTCAGGGTATATTAATCATTTTCTAATCGATATTAGGAATGAGTCGAAGAGGGAGACCAACTGCTAGGGAAAGCCGTGCTGTTGAGGGGGCTGCTGATTATGCTTCTATGTTCGAGGTTATGATGACTTCGATCATGAGAAGGATGCCAGCTCCGGGGCCATCAGTAGATGTTGGAGTTCAAGTTCAAACCCCAAAACCAGTGGATTTTGCTAAGTTGTGTAAAGACTATACTGCTCTTGGAGGAAAGGTTTTATTGGGAACGGAATCAACCATAGAAGTCCAGAGATGGATAGATGCTTGTAGGAGGATCTTTGGTGATTTGGGAGTTGAGGATGCAACTAAGAGGAAGCTTGCATCAAGACTGCTTCAAGGAAGAGCTTCTGATTGGTGGAACTCTGTCACCATTGATACTCCAGAGGAAGAGATCACTTGGGAGCAATTCCAAGCTAGATTTGAAGCTAAGTTCATTTCTACAGCTCAGAAATCTGTTCTGTTTAAGAAGTTTGTGGAGCTCAAGCAAGGTGGAAGACCAGTTCTGGAGTATGTTTCGGAGTTTGAAGCTTTGTCCAAGTATGCTCGGTCATATATTGACTCTCCTTATCAGAAGAATGAGAAGTTTGTGACATGCTTGGATAGTTATCTTGGGAGGCAGTTGGTGGATCATCTGGATGATCCATTTGAGAAGCTTGTGGAGAAGACTCTCAGGCATGAGAATCTGTTTCCTAAGGAAGGATTTGTTGTTGTTGTGACCAAGGAGCTAAGTGGAAACAAGAAGAGGAAGCAACAGCAACAGAGGGGTAAGGATGGCCACAAATGGCCGAAGGGTGAAGTGACCTGCTACAACTGTCACCAGAAGGGACATCTCTCCAGAGATTGTAAGAATCCAAAGGTGCCGGCGAAGTGCCACAACTGTGACAAACCGGGGCATTTCAGGAAGAATTGTCCGGAACCAAGGAAGGACAAGCAGATTGTGCAAGCTTATGCTTTGGGGGCTGTGCCATCATCTTTGAAGACTCCTACTGCTGAAGAGGAGGGAAAGAGTGTGGTGGTTCAAGGTACTCTTTCCATTTTTGGTGTTCCAGTTAGAGTGTTATTTGATACTGGGGCGTCGCATTCCTTTGTTTGTAGTGATCTTATAGGCCGGTTGGATTTGAAACCGGATATTGTTGATAGACCATTGGTTGTGACTAATCCAGTTGGGCGTTCGTCTTGTTTGTGTATGGTATGCCGTGGTCTAGTGGTATCGAGTCATGATTGCTCTTTTGTTTGTGATTGTTTTGTTCTGAACTTTGCGGGGTTCGGAATTATTTTGGGTATGGACTGGCTTAGGAAGTATGCGGCAAAGGTTGATTGTAAGAGGCTGGAGGTGACAGTCGAGAATGTGGAAGGGCGAAAGGTTGTGATACGAGCTAAGAATGAAGAAGGCGTCTTCATGAGCTTCATGTATTCGCTGGTTGTTCCACGGGACGAACTTTCATCGGTGTCTATTGTGAATGGATTTGAAGATGTCTTTGACGAGGTCAAAGGGTTACCGCCGCATAGGGAGATCGAGTTTCGTATCGATCTAGTTGAAGGAGCCAGACCTGTTGTGATGCCTCTTAGGCGGATGGCGCCTAGGAACAGTAAGAATTGAAGGTGCAAGTTGATGACCTTTTACGGAAAGGATTCATTCGGCGTAGTGTGTCCGAATGGGGTGCACCAGTTGTGCTTGCAACCAAAGCGGATGGATCGTTGAGGTTGTGTGTGGATTATCGTGAGCTGAATAAAGTGACTAAGAAGAACAAATATCCATTGTCGAGAATAGATGACTTGTTTGATCAGCTTCACGAAGCTAAGGTGTTTTCTCAGATGGATTTGGCAACGGGATTTCACCAGTCAAGAGTGGCTAGGGATAGTGTGCCGAAGACTGCTTTCAGGACACCATCCGGTTTCTATGAGTGGCTGGTAATGCCGTTTGGATTAACCAATGCACCGGCATATTTTGTGGATCTTATGAATAGAGTGTTCAGGGATCAGTTGAACAAGTTGGTACTTGTGTTCGTGGATGATATTTTGATTTATTTCAGAACCGAGGAAGAGCACAAGACGCACTTGCGGATTGTTTTAGAAATCTTGCGAAAACATCAGCTGAGGGCTAAGTTTTCGAAGTGTCACTTCTGGAAGAGTGAAGTGAGATTCTTAGGCCATATTATCTCTGGAAATGGAATAGCGGCTGATCCCGCCAAAGTGGCAGCAATCCAGGATTGGGTTAGACCTAATAATGCATCTGATGTGAGAAGTTTTCTTGGATTAGCAGGATACTATCGTCGGTTTATCAAAGACTTTTCCATGATAGCTGCACCGTTAACATGATTGACGAAAAAGAACCAAGTATTCAGATGGGATGCTAAGTGTGAACAAGCTTTCGGAATCCTGAAAGAGCGACTGACAAGTGCTCCCGTTTTGATTATTCCAAGTGGAAATGACGAGATGGTAGTTTACACCGATGCATGTGGTACTGGACTTGGAGCAGTGCTGATGCAAAAGGATAAAGTTGTTGCGTATGCAACTTGACAACTGAAGCCGCATGAAAGGAATTATCCGACTCATGATTTGGAGTTAGCGGCGATTGTATTTGCTTTGAAGATATGGAGACATTACCTACTGGGAGTTCGATTCGAGTTGTTTACAGATCATAAGTCATTGAAGTATCTCTTCTCCCAAAAAGATTTGAATCTTCGACAGCAACAATGGTTAGAGTTTTTAGCATCATATGATTTTGGTCTAGCCTATACTCCGGGAAAAGGTAACGCAGTGGCAGATGTGTTAAGTCGAAGACATGCAAGATTGGGAGCAATGTCTTCGGAATGGAAGAGTCTCGAGTATTTAGCTGGATTTGACTTCAGGCCTAGATGTCGATTGGAACTTGAGATGTTGGCAAACTTATCAATAAGACCTGCCCTAGTGGAAAGAATTGGCGAGAGCCAAAAGCGAGACGATAAGCTTGTCAAGATTATCCGTGATTTGGAATCTGGATTGGACCCAGAAAAGGATAAAGGATTCGAAGTCGATCGAGAGGGTTGGCTTCGGAAGCAAGGATGATTAGTTGTTACCGATATAGATGAATTGAGAAATGAAGTTCTGAAGGAAAGTCATCACTCAAAGCTGACAATTCATCCAGGTGGAAATAAGATGTATCGGGATATGAAGAGAACCTATTACTGGGAAGGTATGAAGAAGGATGTTGGAAATTTTATTTCCAAATGTATGAACTGCCAGTTGGTAAAAGCTGAACAGAAGAAGCCAAGTGGATTGCTTCAGCCGTTAGAAGTTCCTACGTGGAAGTGGGAGCAAATATCGATGGACTTTATCGATGGGTTACCTAGAACCAGAGCAGGAAATGAAGGAATTTGGGTAATCGTAGATCGTTTGACTAAGAGTGCAAGATTCATTCCTGTTCGATAAACTAGGACTGCATCGAAATTGGCCGAGTTGTATGTTAAGTGGATAGTTCGATTCCATGGTATTCTGAAGAGTATAGTGAGCGATCGAGACCCTTTGTTCACTAGTAGATTTTGGAAGAGCTTCCAAGAAGTTTTGGGAACCGAGTTGTGTTTGAGTACAGCTTATCACCCTCAAACAGATGGACAGAGCGAGAGAGTCAACAGAGTTTTGGAAGATCTTCTTAGAGCATGTGTTATAGATTTCGGAGGATCATGGGAGGATCATCTTCATTTGGTGGAATTTGCATATAATAACAGTTACCAGTCAAGTATTGGTATAGCACCGTATGAAGCATTGTATGGAAGACCATGTAACTCTCCGACATGTTGGTTGGAAACAGGAAAAAAATTGATACTTGGGCCAGAAATGATACGACAGACTTCCGATTGCATAGAGATCATTCGGCGACGAATGAAGGCAGCCCAAGACCGTCAGAAAAGTTATGCCGATAAGCGTCGTAAGGATTTGGAATTCGACGTAGGAGATATGGTTTTTGTGAAGATTTCTCCACTAAAGAATGTTATTCGATTCGGGAAGAAAGGAAAATTGACTCCGAGATTTATTGAACCATTCCCGATCAACGAGCGAATAGGGAAGCTCGCTTATAAATTGGAGTTACCGAAAAAGATGTCGAGAGTGCACAATGTTTTTCATATATTGTGTCTACGGAAGTATGTGTACGACTCGAATACGGTGGTTTCTGCTGATAGCTGTGAGGATTTGGAGGTTGATCCAGTTGTTACAAGCCTTGTAAGCCGCTTCGTGTTGTTGAAACCGACACGAAATAGCTTAGGAGGAAGACGATTACGTTGCTCAAGATACAATGGAGTGATGATGTTAACGACTGTTCATGGGAGGATGAAGAGAGGATGAAAGCAGCTGATCCTGAACTCTTCGAGGTATGGCCCTAAGGTGTCGTGGCATCTCATGAGTTTGTAACTTGTTCTAGTCTTAGAATTCTGCATGCTAGGCTATAAATTGGATGCATGGTTTGTTGATTGCTATGGATGGTAGGCATGCAGAATAGTTTTGGATGCTCTTGTTAGTTTGGAATTTCGGGGGCGAAATTCCTAAGGGGGAGAGAATGTAACGACCCGTATTTTTACGGATCGAAAGATCGTAGAACTGTCGACATTAAGTCGTTGATGTTGTTGAGTTGTTTAGAGTTTGAGTCGACCAAAGGTTAAGTCGTGTGAAAGTTAACTCGCGTGGAGCGACTTAACGTAATTGGCGACTTAAGGGTTAACGACCTAAGGGGTTAGGTCATATGATAGTTAGGTCGGTGGAGTTTTGGAGCGACCTAAGGAGGTTAGCGAGTTACGAGTTAGAAGGCCACGGGTTAACGAGTTAAGGGCTAGCGACTTAAGGTTTAGGCGACCTAAGGGGATAGGTGTGGAACTTAGGTCGTGGGTAATTTAGGTCGTTTGGGATGACTTAACGGGTTAGCGACCTAGTGGTGATCGACTTTAGGAGGATGGCGACCTAGTGGATAGCCTGTATTGTAGTTAGGTCGCGTGTGTTTTAGGTCGTTGGATTTGTTAGGTCGCTGAGCCGCTTGAGTACTTAACCCAGTTAGGTGGAAGGTCGCGTGAGGTTTTTAGGTCGGCTTGTGTTTTAAGTCACGCATAGGTTAAGTCGTTAGGTCGTTGGACCGTTAGGTTGCGCATGTCGTTAAGTGTTGAGCCGTTAGGTTGTTGAGTCGTGTAGAGACTTAAGTCGTAGGTCGGGATAGTTAGGTCGTGGACGACCTAAGGGGGCGGACGACCTAAGGTTTCAGCCTATAAATACACGTCTTTGGTTCATTTTTTTGGCACTGGATTTTGGCGCGACGAATTGCTGCCATTTTGAGAGCTCGACTACAACACTTCTTCACTTCTTTTCTCTACTCTAATCTAGTGCTTCCTTCCATCCATCCAAGATTGAAGATATAATCGAAGATCCAAGAGCCAAAGTTGAAGATCTCCACCCATCGAAGAGAGGTTTCATCGTTTGAATCGGAATCTTGTCGGATCAAGCTAGATCCTTTGCTGTCCTGATCTGAAGTTGGTAGATTTTGGTGTTTAGGTGATTCGGTGAGTGGTAGTTATCTCACACGGACCCAAAGGAGTATATTGGATTGGTGGCTTGTTTGTATGTTAAAGATAGTGATTTTATGCATTTTCTTTAAGTCTACATGTAGATCCATTGTCCATAAAATTTTGAATCCATTCTACTACATGTTAACCTATGATAGATCCTTCATCAAGTTGTTACTTAGAATTTATGCTTGCTAGATTTGGACTCTTTATTTACTAAATTGCCATTATAGTTATAATCGTTTATTTAGATCTTGTTTGAATGATTGATTATTTGGATAAATGATTGATTTGATTGATTGTTATGAGTTAGTTGATTGTTGGTTGAGTTTGGACAAGTTGGTCGAAGATGATCCAAAAGCCAAGTGGAAAGGCTTTTGAATGAGGAAAGCTGCTTGTGGCATATGAAGCGGATGATAAAGCTCATATAGATAGATTCGATAATGATGTTGAGATGGGACTTTGATATGATGTGATGAAGCAAAGCATGATGTGAGATAGCCTTAGTTTAATCCAGATGGGATCATCCCAAGCATGTTGATAACTCGGTGATATGGTTCGAGTTTGTTGATAATGGATGGCTCGAAAGGCGCTTGAGCTAGTTTGAGAATAGTCGTCAAGGAAGATGACTAGGAGGCTGAGATTTCATCGTTATTGAAGGTTCTAGCATGCTCAAAGCAAGAGTACGCTGGGTAGATTCGATAATCCCAGGCACGGGCTGCGACGACGTGCCCAGTACTCTGGGCAGATTCGATAGTCCTAGGCACGGGCTGCGATGACGTGCGGAGTTATGTCTAGAACCGGGGTTACCAATAGCCCTTGACGGACGGATGAAAGAATGAGCCGATCATTCAATTAACGGTGATATCGAAGCAATGATAACAGTGATAGCCAGAGTCATGGATATTTGGATGCTTTGGTTGTATCGTCACTCGGTCTCAAGAGCGATGTTTTATGGGTGCTTGTCTGATCTTGGTTTAGGCCTTGGGGGTTTGTACTTGGAAAACATCGACCTTGACTCGAGTGATAATTGCTTTAATTTAATTGTCTGCTTGCTCTGTTTATTCCTGCTTAGTGGGTCTGGGGGCTATCACTGTAGAAAGAGGTGGAGTGGGATGGTTGGGTTCCTATTCCTTTTATCCTTTATGCTCTTTTGGTATGTTTGATAGTTGATTTACTGCTCATTCGGACTTTTGTCTGACTCAAGGTTTTATATTCAACTCTTATTACCTTGGGCTGTTCATCCGTTTGGGATGGGCAGACTAGGTAGCAGGTGACAGGTGCTGTTCTTAGTGACCAACGCTGTTGATGACGAAGACGAGCTGGAGGCTTTTGCATATTGTTTTCTTACTATATGTACTGGATGTACCGTTGCTTATATGATTCTCTGAGTGATATGTAGTGAGGCTTAATGTATTGACTTTTCAGATAGTTGTACCAAACTATTATGAGGTTATATGATGAGATTTTGTTCTATGGAGCTTCACTATGTATATTTTTCTATTATATTTTATCCATGCGTTGTGAGTAATACGACAGACTATTGCGATTTTATTCTTACCTTTGAAAGTCACCCATGGCTGCCTGGCATACTCTTCAGCGCACTATTTCCTTGTTTTAGTGCGGGAGTCATGGGCGGTCGTCACAGCAACTTCCAAAACCTTCTATAGTTTAAAACTATACCCCTTTTCTTAATAATTTAAATTTCACTTTAAAGCCAAATTTTTGAATTATCAAAATTTTCTCAAAAATTTTCTAACTCTCTAAATTTCCGAAAAAATTTGCCAGTGTCTCCTTTGCGCGTCTAGCTCGGTACTACTACAAAAGGCCTCTACGGGCTCCCAAATTCAAAAAAGAAAACAGAAAGCCAAGTGGCTACATCAAAAACCCAATCCAATCTTATACAGAAATTAAATACATACCTTTTGTCGGGCAATTCACATTTATCCTTTGGAATCAAATCCAATTTTCTTTTCCCTTTTTTTTTTAATACCTGCATATCTTATTTAGCAACAATATGTAATTGTAACCTTTCAAATCATTTACACTTTTTCTTACATAAGTTTTCACATATACTTCTACGCAAATTAGTTTCCCCGTTTTATGTGAATTCAATTTACTTCAAATTTTGAATGTTGAATTTTAATCTTTCATGTATATCAGATTCATATTAATTTCATTTACTAATTTACTTTAATTCCCAATTTGAAAACGTTTTGTCGTTAACCCAAAAAATTTCTAACTCCCAAAATTTTCGGAAAATTTTGGCAGAGTCTCCCTTGTACGGAGGAGCTTTTGCAATTTGACAAGAGATATAAATATATATACATCGACCCACACGGTCGGAAAAAGCAAAAACAGTTCATATTTCCTATTTTTATTGCGTAGGCGTACCTTATTTAGCATTTTAAGCAAGCAGCTTATTTATTTTAGCAATTAGTGCAATCCAAATCCAGCCAAACGGCCTTCAGGTACCTATACTTACTCAACTTAAACATATAAGCACTATATATATGAAGTTTACAACATTTCTCTTACTTAAACAACTATAACTCTTCAATTCTAAAGAAATGCATTCAAAATAACTTCCACAAGCAATTTATACGTTTTCAAACCTAATTCAATCGCTTTCTACCAACTCGTAAGCCATTTCATTTAAGTTTTAATGATTCACAATTCAATTTCTGACATTCCATTGATTTATAATCCAAACAAGCTCATATTCACTTCAAATAATTCAGAATCGAATTTATTTAATTTCTATCAACTCATAGTATTTTAATTACTTTTATTCACACCAAACGAAAATTATTGTTATGCAATTTCGACGATATTTGCTTAATAAAGTATTTATTTTAGATTATAACTATTTTAAATTAATTTCAACTAATTCTGCATTTAATCCCATTTCTTTTCTAAATTATTTACAAACCATTCATTGCATCTCATTTCCGCAATCGTTCCATTCAAAACAATTTATTTAACTTGGCACATCCAATACTTATAAATTAATAACCATTTCCCAAATTAATTCAATCCAAGTTTTTATTGAACAGGCTTTCACCCTTATTCGAAGCCAAGCTTCCATAAATTTTAAACTTAAGTTAATTTACTTTAATTTATTCCAACATCAAACTTAAGTTTACTTCTATTTGATTCTCATTTAATCAACTTCCATTAGTTCAGTCAGCCTATTCATTTTAATTTTAAATTCACCTTCTCAATTTATCAAAATAATATCCAAGCACATATTTAGCTCATTTATACTTTAAATTAATATATCACCAAATTTAAGTTCAGTCTGATAATCTCATTCCAATCACATCTTTGATTTAGTTTTTTTTTATTCAATCAGACTCTATCCATTTATTTCTTAAATCAATTAACCCATTTATTTACCCATTTTAAATTTTTGAATTCATCTACTTAACTCATTTCTAATTATTAATACAGAGTCATTTTCAATTTATTTCCATTCACTTGGGTTTTGTTTTTGCAACTCAAACTATTTCTATTATAATTCTCTTCCATTATACCCAATTTACTTCCAAATTTCATTATTATTATTCAAATCACACTTGAATTTTATTTATAATTCAAACCATCTCATTTTCAATCCAACTCTATTTTATTTTATTTTACAGCATCCCTTCTAATTTATTTCATTATTAAATTCAAGTCGAGTTCTATTTACAAATTGAATTCATTTCCAAATTCCATTATTAATTTACAATCCATATATTTACCAAAGTTAAATTTTATTGACATATTCAATCAAACAATTATTCAACCAATTAGCTTATTTTAAATTTCTAAATCAACATTCGATTTTAATGACAAAGAATCACTTCTTAAATTTCCTGAGTTCAAATTTTATTTTATAATTCCAGTTTGGATTTCCTTATTTCCCAGAATTCCAATATCTTTATTTAAAATTTTTAGAAATGCTTTTAAATTCACATCATACTATTTAAAATAACTCTTTATAAAAAATACTTTTTATAACTCGATGTCTCAACCAGTCCATCCTTGTTCTCGTAGAAATTTAGTCATATGTTGATCAGGCATAGAACTAAAAATCTATAAGCACTTGGTAAACCTGTTTTCAACACCCAGTGAATATACTTGAAAAATAATTTCGTTGAAATAAAGAAAACAGTTTTGTTAAAAATAGAAGAAATATCTTTGGTGACAATGCTCTGAAAATCATCACCCCCATCCATGGTCATAGTTACATACCAGGGTTACGTTGCAGTCACAACAAAAGTCCATGTAACTGCAGGCTCTCCGCGGCCTCTCGATTTCGCCATGGATCCCACACAACCGATCACAGTTACATCCAGGGTAACGTTGCCGTCGCAGCAAAAGTCCATGTAACTGCAGCCTCTCCGCGGCCTCTCGATTTCGCTGTCGAAATGAAACTTCTCCACTCCTACATACGTCGCAGTCTACCGATATAAAATCAAATGCAGACTGTTGGCTCTCCGCGGCACACACGACTTGCACTATGTTATACCATAGGTCACAGTCTACCGATATAAAATCATACGCAGACTGTTGGCTCTCAGCGGCACACACGACTTCTGCTATGGTATACACTACTCATAATCCTCAGGAACTAGTTTTGTCCGGACTCCTCACAGGATCAACTTTAGAACCCCCCTTGGGGCTCAAGGCAGCACCACCCGGTGGCACTCCTAAGAAGTTCATTTCAAGGGAGCGCCTTTTTCCCCAAAACCATCATCAAAACATTTTATACTATACACATATAGTATTTTCAAATCATACACCTAGTATGATCTCATACAAAGCTCATTTACACAAAATCGATTATCCCAAATTGAAAATTCTCAAACTAGGCTTTCCAAATTCAATATTGATTTTACTCAAAAATCAAAAGCCTTTCCAAATCCAAAGGTTCCCACAACCGTTTTAAAATCCTCATAAGTTCCTTTATATATATTCATATATATAAAATTTAAAAACTTGGATCATTTCAACCTCGTATAAATTTCCTTCGTACTTCAAACATTTTCAAAAACATTTTTCTTCCAGCAATAAATTCAACAAGGAAAGATTTATCTTATATAACAAAGTCATACAACTTTGTTTATTCAAAACAAATATTCAAATTTGATTACTCATCCCAATATCAATTCCATTCAAATCTGTACGATGTGCACTTATCATCCGCACGCTATACCACTCTGATCGTTCGCTCGATCACACAATCTCGCTTCCGAACTAGTATCGTCCACCTGATTTCCTAGTGCGGACACAGATTTGGTTTCTTGATCAGAAACCGTCGTTCTCCTTGCATAGCCATAACTATGATAGAGAATATCCAGAACCAATCAACAATCCATATCCAGGTTCGCCGTCGAAAATCGAGTGAAAAATCCCAACTCGGATAGATAACTATCTTGAAATTCTATGCTCGAATCTTGATCAAATCACTATGCGAACAGAATAATATACGTACATCCTACGTATTTAACTTCATTGATTATTAGCCAAATCAATTCCCTTTCTATTCACATTTCCTTTAATTCCCTTTTTCACTTCTCTACAATTGCCTTAATTTTCATTGAATTATCACTTCAATCCTTATCTCAGTTGGGTATTTAAATCAATAATAGTTTGAACTCTGACCAATTTAGAAAATAGCTTGAAATTTTTTAAAAATAGATAAGAAGTTGAAAAATAATTATTAGTTTGCAAAATAGTTGTAACATAGTTAATTAATTTGTAAAATAACTGGAAAATAATTAAATAGTTTCAGAGATTTTAAATAATTACAAAATAGCTGTAAAATAGAAATTAGTTTGTGAAATAGTTGACAAACAGTAATTAGTTTAGAAAATAGTTGGAAAAAAGGTTAAATAGCTTCAAAAATAATCGTAAAACAAGTATATAAAATAATTTGGCTTTAAGAAAGAAAGGTTGTATATATTTAATAGCTTAGAAAAATAAGTTTATATCAAAACAATTTATATTGAAAATAGTCAAGAGTCAACTGTTCACTTCGCCAACAATTCAATTTAAATCTCCATTTAAATTGACCCAACTCCAATTCAAATAACTCCAAATTCCATTGGACTTGATTAATTCCCAATTCAAGTTGAATCAATCTTGATTCCTTTCCCAATTTAAATCAAATTCTAGTTGATTTTAATCCTGTTCAATTTTAAATTTGAATTATTATTAATTTAATTTCAGAATCCAAATCACTTCAATTTTAATCCAATCCAATTTCCCATTTAAAATTTTTGAACTTAGACATCTTCAATCACCAATCCAATTACTTCAAACCAAATTCAATTTAAACTAATCCAATTTCAATCCTGAATTCGAACTATTTCAAATTATATAAATTCGAGTTAAATCCTCAAAGGTTGGTTTAACCTTTTAAACCAATTTAACTTTTATTTAAAGTTTTTAATCAATTTAATTTCTAAGTCCAATTCTCAAAATTCCATTTTAAATTATCTTAACTTATGTATTTCAATGTTCAAACAAGAATTCAATACAATTTTATTTGTTTTCAAAATTAAATTTATTATCCAATTTTATCTTCCAGTTTGAAGCCAGTCCTTAAGCCAGTTTATTTTACAATTCAATTATTTAATTTTTTTTTGTATTTATACAATCCCATTCTCAATTTAATGATTTTTGTTAACAATAGGATGATATCATCCAATTTATTTTAAAACGTCCATCCATTTTAAATTTCTAGATCTCAAACCCTTTCGAGATCACACAAATTTCAATTCAAATCAACCATTTAACCTTCCAAGTTAAATTTCAATTTCATCTCGAAATTTCCATTTCTTGTTACTTTTCTACAGTTATTAAACTTCCCAAAGTTAAATTCCAAATTTACTTAATCCAATCAAATCTCAAACAACCCATTGTTTGCAACAAGTCCCATTTCTTTGTTTATATTATTCTTATATCTATAAATACAAGATTAAATTTCAGTTTGAATACCCTTTCAAACTTTCATTTATTTAAAGCTTTTAAATAATTTAATTCCTGAATTCTAATTTTAGAATTTCATTTTCAATTAATTAAATTTCGATTTGGTTGTATTCTTGTTTCTACTTCATTTAATTCTAATTCAAGACTTCAATTTGGTTGTATTATATTACTTCTAAATTTTAATTTCAATAATTTAACAACCAATCACCTAAATATTCATAAGAAGGAAATATTGCTTTATATATCAAAATATATTTTTATATAAAATCATTTAGAACCTTTATATAAGAAAATAACAAGTACGCTCTCATATATATACACACTCAACTCATCCTAGAGTACTACGGACTCTATTCAATGAGTAATTCCCACCAGAGCCAAGGTTCTCGTTTAACCTTTCAGCTCTGATACCAAATGTAATGACCCAGGATTTTCAAAGCCGAAAATTCCAGATAGTTATGAAAAAGAAGAAAGAGATAGAAGAAGAGGAATAGAAACACCAAATATCTCACATTCGCAGCGGATAAAATATAATATAAAATAACAGTTTACATAAGAATATTATATCTATCGATTACATTTAATATACATCAGAGTTTCACATTATGTACAGTCACTGAATATTTACAATTATCAAGTCTCAGATTAACAATAATATAAATACAGCGGAAAACTCTATTCGATATTGTCATCCAGCTCGCCTCCTGAGCTCCAGAACGTACCTACCTGAAAATCTGTAATACTCGGTCTGACCCGAGCATTACATCAAAGTAACACCCGGGTCAGGCTGGAAACCAGCGTGAGTAAACCAACTAACATGGAATACTAAGCATACAACTCATATAAAAAAACCTGGGTAACTCAAACTAATTTTACAAGTCACAATTTGTTATAGACATAACTTATTTTCAGAATAAGTTTTCTAAGTGTCCAAAATTTTGGATTTAATAATCCAAATCATTTAAATCCAATCATCCCAACCTATCAATTTCTCATAGTAATTTATAAGAAATTCGAAGTGGTTTCGGGTATCTCCCAATACCCGATCCCGGTCTCTTTTATTCACATGTCATCCTATCCCAAGTTATACATACGAAAATACATTCATTTCATATTAGAGATAACAATTCATTCAAGACATCCAATACTATTCAATCGTCCATAAGCAAAGCTTGTTTGCTACTGATATGAATTAAATTAATTCTGACTGAATTTCTAATCTCAACAATTAAAAAATTCTTCACTTGTCATTAATTAATTTTCAAATCAATTAACCAATCATCATGTCATTATTCATCTTGATTAACCACCTTGGTTTAATTATATTTTCAGTTACGTTCACATAAATATATATATTTTTTATTTTAATTACACGATATTAATTATTCTTATCCAGAATCAATAAGTATTCCTTAATTGCCTCATGAATTTATTGACTATATTAATTTCATTTATTCTTAATTGCTTATATGAATAAATTCTCATAAGTCACTTATCATGGGATAATTAATCTTTGGTTACACCATTAATTTGAAACCTACGGATTTCAATTATATTTTTAATTTATCCCAATCAAATATATTTATCTTAGTTAAACCACAATATTAATCATTCTCGATTAATTCCAAACTGTAATTAACTTTTCTTTTATTTTCTTTATTTAAATAAATCAATTACTCCTTCATTTATCATCTTAATTAAACTCTTGATTTATTTCACCAAGTAATTATATTTATTAATACCATTAAGTAATTTCTATCAAACCATCCGTTGGTTTTCTAAACTAATTCGACTAAATTAACTTAAACCTTAATGAATTCAACCCTTTATTTACCAATTAATCAACTCAATTTATTAATTAATTTAATTAATAAATTTTCCAGTTCAATTACTGACGCAGCGGATAATTAACGAAACGATATGGATCGATGAAAGTAGCAATCGGTGGATTGAAGATACTGAAATGCCCAAATTCGTTGATCACAAAGATACCGAATTCTAGCTATCTTCGACACGTTGATCGCGCACGATACCGTGAGAGAAGATCTTCAAATCTTCAAGCGTTGATCAAGCGCACTTGATTTCGCGAATCGGCTTCAACAGTCGTTGATTCGAGCGCACTCGAATAACCGAAAGTGGAGATAGGAGATTACACTCAACTACCAATTTAAGGTGAAAGCACACAGCAATCAACAAGAAATTTTATTCAAAATCGACCACCAAAAATGTACAACACACTCGCTATTTATAGAATTTACAACACAGCCCCTTAAGTCGCATACGACTTACGACTTAACTAAGTCGGCACCGACTTATCACAATAGCATACTCACAATATACTCATCAGACCGACTTACGACTCATCTAAGGTCGCCTCCAACCTAACACAAGGTTATACATAACACAGCGACATAGCATGTCCAATACATGACTCACCATTACAACGACTCACGACTTAAGACTTTTCAGCATCACGACTTAACGACTCATGAATCAAGCGACTCACAGCAAATTCATCTCAACAACGCCTCAACCATAATACGACTCAACACTTAAGTCGTAGACGACTTAAACACACGGCTCAAAAGACACAGACTCATTTCACTTCGGTCGTATACGACCTATTATTCTCGACTTAAAATACAACACGTTATGACTTAACATACAACGACTCAAGACTTCACTAGCTTAGCAAGTTGACTCGTTCTTCATTAAGTTGCGAAATCCATTAGGTCGTAGCCCCTCGTCTTCAGACCAGTTAGGTCGTGGCCGACTCAAGACCGCTTTCTTAGGTCGTTGGCTCGTGAACGACTTAAAACCTTTCCTTAGGTCGTGACCCATTAGAGTTAGGTCGTTAACTCGGCACCATTCTCCTTCTGGCCTCCAGTTAGCTTGGCGACGACTCAAACCTTCTTCATTAACTCGTATTCCTTTCCCACGTGATTCCATAAGTCGGAAACGACTTAATTCTACCCTCCTAAGTAGTGAACGACTTAAATACTTGCCCTTATCTCGTATACGACTTATCCTTCTAGCCTGGGCTACATCATCCTCCCCTGGTTGAGAAAAATTCGTCCTCGAATTTGTAAATTCTTCCACAACAGATTGTCCATCTCTATAATACGGCACAAGATGCTTAACATTGAATACGTCAGAAGTGTATACATCCTCCGGCAGCTTCAACTTATAAGCATTCTCATTGATCCATTTCACAACTTCTACTGGACCAATTTTTCTGGCTTTCAACTTGTTATAAGCGCCTACTGGAAAACGATCCTTCGTTAACACAGCATACACCAAATCTCCTTCGTTAAATTCAACATTTCGTCGCTTCAAGTCTGCAGTCTGCTTATATTTCTCATTTGCTCTCTCCAATCGTTCCTGAACGATTCTATGACATTCAGTTAATTCATCAACAAAATCAACAGCCCGTTTAACCGTCCCCTTTGGTTGTGGCACTACCGCTAGGTCCAACGGTCCCCTTGGTAAATTTTGAATATACAATCTGAAATGGACTGAATCCCGTACTACGATTCACTGCATGATTATGAGCAAACTCTGCCTTGCATAACTTCAGGTCCCAACTCTTCATATTGTCCTGTACAAGACATCGTAACAAATTTCCCAACGATCTGTTAACAACTTCTGTCTGTCCATCTGTTTGCGGATGATAAGCACTACTAAATTTCAGCTTTGTTCCCACCATCTTCCACAAACTTAGCCAAAAGTGACTCAAAAATATGGTATCCCTGTCCGAAACAATAGACTCCGGCAACCCATGTAAACGATAGATTTCTTTAAAGAATAACCGAGCAACATGAACAGCATCCACCGTCTTCTTACAAGCAATAAAGTGTGCCATTTTCGAAAAACGGTCAACCACCACATATATAGAATCATTGCCACGCTGCGTTCTCGGCAATCCCAACACAAAGTCCATACTCACATCAACCCATGGCTTAGATGGTACAGGCAACGACATATACAACCCAGCATTGGTCGCAGTTCCTTTCGAAACTTGGCAGATATGACATCGCTCCACAAACCTTTCTACTTCTTTCCTCATCGACGGCCAAAAGTAAGATTGAGAAATCAACTGTAATGTACGATCACGGCCCACATGTCCTTCCTCGTGCAATTCTTTGATAATCTTCAATCTCAAGCTGCTCTCTGGAATGCATAATCGATTTCCTTTGAACAAGAATCCATCAACCAACATAAATTCATCAGTATCTCCATCCTTAACTTTCTCGACGAACTTTGCAAAGTAAGGATCTTCGTCAATCAACTCTGGCAATAATTCAAACCCTATCACCTCAACTTTCATTGTAGTCAACAAATGACTCCTCCTACTCAAAGCATCAGCTACATGATTCGTTACCCCAGATTTATGTTTCACAACAAAAGTAAACTGCTGTAAATAGGCAATCCACGATGCATGTCTTGCTGAAATCTTATCCTGCCCCTGCAAATGCTTCAACGCCTCATGATCAGTGTAAAGAACAAACTCTTTCTGAAATAGATAACGCCTCCAATGTTTAACAGCTTGCACAACAGCATAAAACTCAACATCGTAGGTACTATATCTCATCTTTGCCCCTGATAACTTCTCACTGAAATATGCAATAGGTCTTCCACTCTGACTCAACACTCCTCCAATCCCAACCTTTGATGCATCAGTGTGTAGCTCAAACAACAACTGAAAATCTGGTAATACAAGAATTGGTGTTGTCGTCAAAAGTTTCTTGATCTTCTTAAAAGCAATCCCAGCTTCCTCTGTCCAAGAAAATTGTTTCCCCTTCATGCCATCAGTAACTGGTGCCATCACACTACTGAAGTGTGGAATGAATCTTCGGTAGAATGATGCCAATCCATGAAAACTTCTAACTTCAGTAATAGTCCTCGGCTGTGGCCAATTTCTAATAGCTTCAACTTTACTCTGGTCCACCTGGATTCCCTTCTCAGATAAAACATATCCCAAAAATAATACACTTCGAGTCATGAACACACATTTCTTCGTAGCTGCATAAAATTGTTCCTCACGAAGAATAATTAACACCTTTCTCAAATGCTCTACATGCTCCTCTGCACTCGCACTATAGATTAGAATATCATCAAAGTAAACTACAACAAACTTTCCAATATACGGTCTGAAAATTTGATTCATCACCCTCATAAATGTACTTGGTGCATTTGATAGTCCAAACGGCATAACCAACCATTCATATAAACCTTCCCTCGTCTTGAATGCGGTCTTCCATTCGTCTCTCGGTCTAATTCGAATCTGATGATAACCACTCTTCAAATCAATCTTCGAAAAGATAGTAGCCCCACTCAACTGATCTAGCAAGTCATCCAATCTTGGCATAGGAAACCTGTAACGAACAGTAATCTTGTTCAAAGCCCTACTATCGGTACACATTCTCCATGTTCCATCCTTCTTCGGCACCAACAATGCTGGTACTGCACAAGGACTCAAGCTTTCCTGAACACGTCCCTGTTCTAACAACTCTTCCACTTGCCTTCGTAACTCCTCATGTTCCTTCGGAATCATTCGGTAATGTGGTCTATTTGGTAATATTGCTCCCGGAACAAGATCAATTTGATGTTGAATGTCTCTCAGTGGCGGTAATTCTCTAGGCAACTCCTCTGGAAACACATCTTCAAATTCTTTCAAAACTGGCTTCGCTTCTTCTGGAATTTCAACCTCTCCACTACACTCTCGCCCAATCAACAAAAAGACTTCAGGCTCATCTTCAACTTCCTTAACAAACTCCTTCAAAAATAGCAAAGTTTTCAGCTCTTCAATCTCCTCCAACTTGCTTTCCTTCTGTTGTTGCTTCTTAGGAACTAAAGTGATTTTAGTACCTTCGAACATGAAAATGTAACTATTAGCACGACCATCATGTTGCACTGCTCTATCAAACTGCCATGGTCTGCCCAACAACAGATGACACACATCCATGTCTACAACGTCACACCAGATTTCATCTTTGTACTTCTTTCCAATTGAGAAATTCACACAAGCCCTTCGACACACCTTCACTTCACCACCCTTCCTCAACCATGCTAACTTGTACGGTTTAGGATGCTTCTCAGTTTTCAAGTTCAACTTCCTTACTGCTTCCGTAGAGATAATATTGTCACAGCTTCCAGCATCAATAACGAACTTGCAAACTTTCCCTAGAATAGTGCATGTCGACTGAAAAATATTGCTTCTCAACCAACTAGAATCCTCTTCTCGCTTTGGTGTAAGACATGACCTCCTCATCATAAGATTACAACCTTCATCCCCAGACAATTCTTCTTCCTCCTCAACATACGGTGCATTTAAACATTCTGCCTCCTCACCATCATCCTCAATCTCAGCAACCATTGCTCTCTTCTTCGGCTTCGGACATTCATTGCTTTTGTGACCCAACTCTTGGCAATTGTAACATTTGAAACCACTGCTCACCTTTGCCTTCTCAGCCTCCTTCACCACTGGCTTACTGACAGGTTTAGGAACATTAGAACTCCCACTAACACCCTTCACTTGATTATTGGAATTAGTAAACACACCACCTCCACGCCTTCCTTGCTTCTCCCATGCCAACGCTTTCTGATGTGCCTCTGCCACTGACCTAGGATCAAAAATATTAACCATATCCTGGATCTGCATTCTCAATCCCCCAATGAATCTAGCAGTTAGCTGTTCTTCTGTCTCCATAATATCATTCCTGGCAATGAGTTGGTAAAATTCATCAGCATAATCACTAACAGACTTCGTTCCTTGCCTCAGATTCTGCAACCTCTGGTACATAAGTGATTGATAGTTGTAAGGTAAGAAAGTAGCTCTCATCAACTTCTTCATCTTATCCCAAGATTCAATCTTTGACTTTCCCATTCTCTCCCTTGTAAGTTTAGTTTGCTGCCACCATGCCAAAGCTCTCCCCCTCAACCTAGTAGCAACCAACTTCACTCTTCTATGCTCAGGAACCTCCTTGAAATCAAAGATCTCTTCAACATTTGACACCCAATCAAGAAATTCTTCAGCTACCATTCCACCCTTGAACTCTGGAATTTCCATCTTCATACCCGATTATTCCCATCGACGATCATCTTCAACATTTCGATAAGAATTTCGAACTTGGTCTCGATCTCAATAATGACTGCTAGCTCTATCACCCTCTTCATCAAAATCAAAAGTACGCCTACATCGATCTCGACCATTATCATCCCTACGTTCATGCATGCTTCTTCGACTATGTCTCTCTTCATCTCTATACGCCTCATTGTCAAATTCACGTTGACTTCTTCTCTCTTCATGTCCATAGTCATGATGATCTCTCCGTGATGAAATTGTTGTTTCTCTTCTATCTCTAAAAGATTGCGGTGATACCCTCCTCGCTTCTGTAACCGATGGCGAAACTCGGTTTCCTCCATGGTTCGAGTTTGGTGATCTCCTCCTTTGAGTTTGATTCAAATCATTCATCAACTTTTCTAACTTTCCAATGCATTCATCAAATTTCTCATTAATACGTTGTTCCATAAGCTCGGCTTCTTCTCTTCGATACAACGCTTCAACATTTTGATGACGATTAGCTCTTCTTGGCGGCATGACTGGAAACTCTTCACAAACACTTCAAAACTTCTCAAATGCTTCAAAATTCTTCAACAAAGCTTCAACAGGACTTCAAAACTCTCCAACACAAACCAAACAATGCACGGCTTAACACCACTAGCTCGCACAAAACTCCTTGGCTCGGCTATACCACTACACGGCTTCAAACACTTCAATTCGGCAACAACTTAACTCGGCTCAAGGTCTCCAAGCAACTCCAAATTCAAACACTTTTCCAACTCTAGATCCAAAATGAAATGGATCAAAATCTTCAACTCGTTGCAACTTCAGGATGAACACGATAAACTCCAACTTCAAACTTCAACTTCAAAAATTGGCTCCAAGTCTCGGCTTAGCTATGATTGGCTAAGTCTAGCTCTGATACCAAATTGACGCAGTGGATTAATCAAAATAAACTTCAATCGGTGAAAATAGAAATCGGTGGATTGATGAATACCAAAATGCCCAAATTCGTTGATCACAAAGATACCAAATTCTAGGTATCTTCGACACGTTGATCGCGCACGATACCGTGAGAAATGATCTTCAATTCTTCAAGCGTTGATCAATCGCACTTGATTCCGCGAATCGGCTTCAACAGTCGTTGATTCGAGCGCACTCGAATAACCGAAAGTGGAGATAGGAGATTACACTCAACTACCAATTTAAGATGAAAGCACACAGCAATCACCAAGAAATTTTATTCAAAATCAACCACCAAAAATGTACAACACACTCGCTATTTATAGAATTTACAACACAGCCCCTTAAGTCGCATACGACTTATGACTTAACTAAGTCGGCACCGACTTATCACAATAGCATACTCACAATATACTCATCAGACCGACTTACAACTCATCTAAGGTCGCCTCCGACCTAACACAAGGTTATACATAACACAGCAACATAGCATGTCCAATACACGACTCACCATTACAACGACTCACGACTTAAGACTTTTCAGCATCACGACTTAACGACTCATGAATCAAGCGACTCACAGCAACTTCATCTCAACAACGCCTCAACCATAATACGACTCAACACTTAAGTCGTAGACGACTTAAACACACGGCTCAAAAGACACAGACTCATTTCACTTTGGTCGTATACGAACTATTATTCTCGACTTAAAATACAACACGTTATGACTTAACATACAATGACTCAAGACTTCACCGGCTTAACAAGTTGACTCGTTCTTCATTAAGTCGCGAAATCCATTAGGTCGTAGCCCCTCGTGTTCAGACCAGTTAGGTCGTGGCCGACTCAAGACCGCTTTCTTAGGTCATTGGCTCGTGAACGGTTTAAAACCTTTCCTTAGGTCGTGACCCATTAGAGTTAGGTCGTTAACTCGGCACCATTCTCCTTCTGGCCTCCAGTTAGCTTGGCGACGACTCAAACCTTCTTCATTAACTCGTATTCCTTTCCCACGTGATTCCATAAGTCGGAAACGGCTTAATTCTACCCTCTTAAGTCGTGAACGACTTAAATACTTGCCCTTATCTCGTATACAACTTATCCTTCTAGCCTGGGCTACATCAATTACCCTAGTATTCCGACGAATCACAAATCATTAAGCTTCCTATTTATGATTTAAGTTTAAACCATTCGAAAACCCCAAATACTTCGAGTCAAATCACTGTTAACTCGAAAACCAATCCAGACCAAGGTCACATCGTTCATCAGTGCACATCAAATCAATTTAATCATTCAACCAACTATTTAAAATTTAACCAACTAAATTTAAATTAAAATCCAACATAGTAAGATTTACCCACCTTTGCTTCTGGTTTGCAATCCGATCCAATCTCGACATGACTACACGGTTTCGACCTTGTATAAACATTTTGTAATTATTAATAATTTGATCTAATTGGAATTAGTTGCCATTAATTTAATTTAACAACTTTTTCCCTTAAATAATTCCTTAGTAGCTGAATAATTTGACTAAGTTAATTTAAAATAGGCTGCTAAAAATATTTTCTATAAGTATCTATATACACATATACTTAAAAATAAATTACATGGAAAACTGATTTTACAGAACTTTACACTTAAAAATTTCTATATATATAATATTTCAAGTCTTTCTATATAAAAGTAATTTTCTATCTTAAACATCATATAGATATTTCAATCTGTCTTTATCTGATTTAATTTCCAAAAATAGAATAACCCATACTTTACTGTAAATATTTATTTATTTCTGTAAATCATAAATACCAATTTCAAAAATAATTAAAATCAGAAGAAGAAACCCTCACCTCACAGTGCAGTTGCCGCCGCAGCCCTTCTAGTCGCGACCGAAACCCACGCGACTCGTCATGATCTTCAAATCGCAAGAGTCTCACCACATCGGCTTCATGAGTTCGCCTGTCGCAATCAAGCTTCACTCGAATCGAGCGTCAACAGCCTTAGACCTCGCCGAGCATTGCGATCTCCCCATAATCCCCTATTCGCTTCAACTACCCAGACCTGCAGCCTCGCGACCATCAACGCCTCCCTCGATCGAGAATGCCTCCTCGAAACCACCCGCCGCCAGAACGCGAGCCTTGCGGCTTCGCGATGTCGTCAACGACGAGCTCTGTGCCAAACCCTATCAATAAGGGTGAATTTTAATACCTAATTCGACTTAGAGCAGAAAGGGGAAGAATAGATGTGGCCGAGAATTCCTCTCTAGAGGTGATTTCTGATTTCAAAAAGAAGAACGGCTCGGTAGATTTAAACAAAAGGGGCTACCCCCACTTTTTTTCTTATACGTGCGTTCGATTTTCTACTGGAAGATAGAGAGGAACGAAGATGTAATATAAAGATAGGAATGGATTCTTGAATGCACCTCATTAGTATATGATTAAATATGAAAATATCTCGTGTTGTTAAAATATCTTTGCCAATTTATTTTAAATTATCGATTTTAATTCAACGCGTTTCTCGCCCGTTCGAGCAAACGGTAAATCCAAATGCCACGAAAATTGAAACCTGATAATAACCAACTATTACGGATCCAATGAAACTGGATTCGTCGAATTCCGATACTGTGCCTCGGAAGGCTATCTTTAAATGTTAATTTAAACGATATAATATTAAAATTGAATAAAACACTTCCAAACTCAATTTTCAACACCTTCACTACTTTCAGTGTTATCAATATAAATTCTATAAGCCTTCAAATTATTTTTAACAGGCTTAAAATTACAGATTCAGCAAGTTACCCAATTTCAATTATTAATTTCAACACTTAAACTATATAATTCAATGATTTAATTATCAAGCAAATATTGATATCTTGAATTCAAGTTAAAATTAACTTTTAAATATTTTAAAATCCACTAAATATTCCAATTTAAATTGTTAGAAATACCGGGTCGTCACAGCTTCGGCCATTATATTTTTTTTCTTTCGAGAGTTCTTGCTTTCGGGTTGAAAATTAGAGAGGGGTTAAGGTATAGGGTTAGTAAAGCTTCCTGCGTACGCTGTTATAAAAAATCTCTGACCAAATGTGCTTTTTAAATTTATTATATTATAAAACCTACAAACGTCTTGTTAAAACATGACGCGAAATTTTGGACCCCGTATCCGACAGGTGATTAAAAGGTTTTACCCGCGTTCCGAACACAATGGAACGTGTTTCGGAAGCAGATTCGATCGTATGCACAAGTTACAGAAGAAAACGATCGATTTTAAATTAAATCGATTAAAATAGGTCTAAGCGTTTTGGGCTGCCAGGGTCAAACGACAACTCTAATTGCTACGAAAATTGAAATCCGATAATAACTAACTATTACGGATCCAATGGAACTGGTTTCGTCGAATTCCGAGACTGTGCCTCGGAAGGCTATTTTTAAATTCAATTTAAACGATATATTTTTAAAATTGAACAAATTCCTTTAAATTAAATTTTCAATCCTTCTATTATCTCCAGTATTATCATTATAAATTTCATAAGTCTTCAAATTATTTTAAACATACTTAGAATCTCAAATTCAACAATTTACCCAATTTCAATTATATAATTCAATACTTTAATTATCTAATAAATATTAATATTTGGAATTCAAGCTAAAATTAACCTTTCAAATGTTAAAAATCAATTTATTATTCCATTTTAAATTGTTAAAATTTCCGGGTCGTCACATTCCTCCCCCCTTAAAAGAATTTCGTCCCCGAAATTACTAGTTAGGAAGAATGGACCAATCCCTTTTACCTTTTCTCCAAAACCAACAGGTTTATCAACTTGCCACAATATCTTTTATTAAAGAATCACTAATACCTCAACTAACTTCCAAAATCTTTCATGGTTTCCAATCAATACTCTTCTGCTCAGTCATTTAAATTTCAATTTAAAACCAAATTTTGAATTATCAAAATTTTCTCAAAATTTTTCTAAGTCTTTAAATTTCCAAAAAATTTTGCCAGCGTCTCCTTTGCGCGGCTAGCTCGGTACAACTACAAAAGGCCTCTACGGGCTCCCAAATTTCAAAAGAAAAAAAAGCCAAGAGGCTACATCAAAAACCCAATCCAATTTCATCTAGAAATTTAAATACGTACCTTTTTTGTCGGGCAATACAAATTTATCTTTTGGAATCAAATCCAATTTTCTTTTCCCCTTTTTAATACCTGCATATCTTACCAAGCAATAATATCCAATTGTAACCTTTTAATCATTTTATACATTCCCTCACATATGTTTCATACCTATTTCAGCTAGTCTTTCCCATTTCCATATGAATTCAATTCATCTTTAATTTGAGCATTTAATTTTAACTTTCATTTATAACAGGTTCATAGCAGTTTCATCTACTAATTTATTTCAATTACCAATTTGAAATTGTTTGTCGTTAACAAAATTTTCCCAAAATTTTCAAAAAAATTTCTAACTCCCACAATTTTCGAAATTTTTTGCCAGAGTCTCCTTTGTACGGAGGAGCTTTTGCAATTTGACAACAGATATAAATATATATACATCGACCCACCCGGTCGAAAAAAGCAAAAATAGTTCATATTTCCTATTTTTATTGCGTAGGCGTACCTTATTTAGCATTTTAAGCAAGCAACTTATAAATTTTTGCAATTAGCATACCCCAAATCTTGCCAAACGGCTTCTCTATACCTGTACTTACTCAATTTAGATATGTAAGTGCCATATATAGAAAATTTATTAACATTTCACTTACTTTCAATAGCTAAACAATGTATTACATACACAACAAATTCCAAATGCTTCCCATAAGCGATTCATATGATTTTAAAGCTTATTCAATTGCTTTCAATCAATTTATAAACCAATTCATTTAATTTCAATGGTTCGGAACTCAATCTCTTACATTCCATTGATTTATAATTCAAGTAAGCTCATTTTCACTTCACATGATTCAGAATCATATTTATTTAATCTCTATTAACTCATAGAATTTAATTACTTTGGTTTACGCCAAACAACAATTATTGTTATGCAATCTCGACGATATTCGCCTAATAGGGTATTCTATTTTAGTTTATATCTACTTTAAATAAATTTTCAATTCATTTTATATTTAATTCCATTTCATTTCTAATTTATCTACCAACCATTCATTGCATTTCATTTTATTTCCGCATTAGATTCATGCAAACAATTTATTAAGCTTCGCACATTCAAACTTATAAATTAATGACCATTTCCAAATTAATTTAATCCAAGTTTCTATTTAATGGGATTTCATTCTTATTCGAAGCCAAACTTCCATAAATTATAAACTTAAGTGAATTTACTTTAGTTTATTCCAAGACCAAACTTAAGTTTCTTCGATTTGATTCTCATTTAATCAAATCCCATTAATTTAGTTAGCCCATCGACTTTAATTTTAATTTTAATTCACCCTTCCACTTTATCAAAATAATATCCAAATAATATCCAACACATACTTAACTCATTTATACTTCAAATTATTATGCCACCGAACTTATGTTCAGTCTGATAATCCAATTCCCTTCACAACTTTGATTTAGTTTTTTTATTTCTATCAGACTTCATTCATTTATTATTTAATGCCATTAACTCATTTTATATTTCACTTTCTTAATTCATTTGCGAATTTATTTTATTTAACCATTCTTAATTTATTTCTAGTTACCTGGGTTTTGTTTGCAACCCAACCATTTCTATTATTATTCACTTCCATTTCATATGACAACCCTTCTATTATATCTCATTTACTTGCAAATTTCATAAATATTATTCAAGTCACACTTGGATTTTATTTGCAATTCATCCCATCACTACTTCAATCCCATTCTATTTTATTTTCATTTTTACAACATCTCCTCTTATTTAATTCGTTATCAAATCCAAGTCGAATTCTATTAACAATTCAAATTCACTTCCAAATTCCATTATTAACTTACAATCCATTTATTTACCCAAGTTAAATTTTATTAACATATTCTATCAAACAATTATTTAACCAATTAGCTTACTTCCAATTTTAATTACAAAAATCACTTTATGAAAGTCTCTTGAGTGCCAACAATTTTCATAATTCCTGTTTGGATTCTCCTTTATTTTTCCAAAATTCTAACACTTTTATTTTAAAATTTTAGAAATGCCTTTAAATTCACATAATACTATTAAAATGGTTCTTTATAAAAATATTTCTTATAACTCGATGCCTCAACCAGTCCATCCTTGTTCTCACAGAAATTCAGACATACGTTGATCAGGCGTGGGACTGAAAATCTATAAGTACTTGGTAAACTCGTCTTCAACACCCAGTGAAAATATTTGGAAAATAATTTTATTGAAATATAGAAAACAATTTTTGAAAATAGAGGAAATATCTTTAGTGAGGATGCTCTGGAAATCATCACCCTCATCCATGGTCGCAGTTAACCTGATGGTTACGTTGCCATCCCGACAAAATCCACAGATAACTGTAGGCCTCTACGCCCCACGATTACACCATGGAACCCACGACAGATCGCAGCTACAACTGGGGTTACGTAGATATCACAACAAAAACCCATATAACTATAGGCATCAGCGCCATCGAATTTCACTGCCAAAAATGAAACTTCTCCACTCCACTTGACCATAGATCGCAGTCTATCGATGTTGCGTTGCCTTCGCGACAAAATCAAGTGTAGACTGTTGGCACTCATCCTCCACACGATTTCGCTATGGTCCACACAGTAGATCGCAGTGACATCGAGTTACACTATCGTCACAGCATAGCCCAAATGCCTCTGTAGGCATCAACGCCATCGACTTTCGCTACCCAATAATCCTCATGAACTAGTTTTGTCCGGACTCCTCACAGGATCAACTTTAGAACCCCCCTTGGGGCTCAAGGCAGCACCACCCGGTGGCACTCCTGAGAAGTTCATTTCAAGGGAACGCCTTTTTCTCCAGAGCCATCATCAAAATATTTTATACTATACACATATAGTATCTTCAAATCATACACCTAGTATGATCTCTTATAAAGCTCCTTTACACAAAATCGATTATCCCAAATCGATAACTCTCAAACTAGGCTTCCCAAATTCAATATTGATTTTATCCAAAAATCAAAAGCCTTTCCAAATCCAAAGGTTCTCAAAACCTTTTTCCAAAATCCTCATAAGATCCTTTATATATATATATATATATATGTATGTATGTATGTATGTATGTATACAGATATATATAATTTTTAAAACTTTGGATCATTTCAAACTTGTATAAAATTCCTTTTATACTTCAAACTCTTTCAAAAACCCTTTTTCTTCCGGCAATAGATTTAACCAATGGATTTTTATCTTACATAAAACAAAGATATTTCCTTTGTTTACTCAAAATCAGATATTCAAATTCGATTACTCCTTTCAAAATAAATTTCATTCAGATCCTTACGATGTACACATATCATCCGTACTCATATCAATCTGATCGCTCACACGATCACACAATTTTGACTTCCGAACTAGTATCGTCCACCCGACTTCCTAGTGCGGACACAGATCTGGTTTCTTGATTAGAAACCGTCATTCTCCTTCCATAGTCATAACTATGATAAAGAATATCCAGAGCCAATCAACAATCCATATCCAGGTTCGCCGTCGAAAATCAAGTGAAAAATCCCAACTCGGATCGATAACTATCTCGAAATTCTGTGCTCGAATCTGGATCAAATCACTATGCGTACAGAATAATATACGTACATCCCACATATTTATTTCATTGATTATCAGCCACATCAATTTCCCTTCTATTCACATTCCCTTTAATTCCCACTGAATTGTCTCTTCAATTCTTACCTCAGTTGGGTATTTAAACCAATTAACAGTTTGAACTCCGACCAGTTTTAGAAAATAGCTTGAAAATTTAAAAATAGATAAGTAATTGAAAATAATTATTAGTTCACCAAATAGCTATAAAATAATTAACTAATTGTAAAATAGTCGAAAATTAATTGAATAGTTTCAAAGATTCTAAATAATTGCAAAACTGTTGTAAAACAGAAATTAGTTTGTGAAATAGTTGAAAAATAGTAATTATTTTAGGAAACAGTTGAAAAATGGTTAAATAACTCCAAAAATAATGGTAAACAATTATAAAATAGGTTAGCTTTAAAAAGAAAGGTTGTATATATTTAATAGCTTAGAAAAATAGGTTTCTATTAAAACAATTTATATAAAATAGTCAAGAGTCAAACTGTTCACTACTCCAACAAATTCAATTTAAATTTCCACTCCATTTAAATTATCCCAATTCCAATTTAAATAACTCCAATTTCCATTGGACTTAATTTATTCCCACTTCAAGTTGAATTGATCCTCAATTTCCTTCCAACTTCAAATCAAATTCCATTTGATTTTAAACCAGGTCAACTTTAATTAAATTTCAAATTATTCCAATCGATTTGAATTATTCTCAATTTGACCTATTTCAAATTCAAATTATTTCAACATAATCCAATTCAATTTCTCATTTAAATTCTAAACTTATACATCTTCAATCACCAATACAATTAATGTAAACCAAATTCAATTTTGAACTAATTCAATTAAATCTTGAATTTAAACTATCTCGAATTATAGAAATCCGAGTTAAATTCTCAAAGGTTGGTTTAACTCTTTAAACCAAATTAACCTTTAAATCAAAGTGTTTAATCATTTTAATTTCTAAGCCCAATTTCTCAAAATTCTCATTTTAAATTATTTTTACTTATGTATTTCAAGGTTCAATACAATTTTATTTTAAAATTTTAATTTATTATTCAATTTAATTTTCCAGTTTGAAGCCAGTTCTTAAACAAGTTTATTTTACAATTCAATTATTCAAACTTATTTTATTTTATTTATACAATTCAATTCTCAATTTAAAGATTTTTATCTACAATAGGAGGATATCATCCAATTTACATTAAAACGTCCCTCCATTTTAAATGTTTTAGATCTCAAACCCTTTCAAGATCACACAAATTCCCAATTCAAATCAACCATTTAACCTTCCAAGTTAAATTCTGATTTCATCTCGAAATTTTCAATTCTGGTTGTTTTTCTACACTTATTTAACTTTCCAAAGTTAAATTCCAATATACTTAATCCAATCAACCTTACTCAAATTCGAATTCCCACTTTAAATTTCAAAATTCTTTCCCTCTTATAAGTTCAAACTTATATCACTTTAGGTTTTTACATCACACTTAGGGAAAAATCAAACTCAGCCTCTTAGAGTTTATTTCAAAATATCTTTGATATCATGTATATCCATACATATTTACATATTTATTCCTTGGCCCTCCCAGCCATGTTTTAAAATTTTAAACCACCCTTGGTTTTAAATCCAATTCGAACTTTCAAGCAACCCATTGTTTCAACAAGTCCCAGTTATCCAAATAATACTTTTATTATTTCATTACTTTGAAACCAACTTTTTAAATTCTGGGACCAAATTTTTGAATTTCATTTACAATCCAGTAAATTTTAATTTGGTGTATTTCTATTTCTACTAAATTTTAATTTCAATTCAAGACTTCAATTTGGTTGTATTATATTACTTCTCAATTTTAATTTCAATAATTAACAACCAATCACCTAAATATTTATTAGAAGGAAATATTACTTTATATATCAAAATATACTTTTATATAAAATCATTTAAAACCTTTATATAAGAAAATAACAAGTACGCTCTCATATATATATATATATATATTCCTAACTCATTCTAGAGTACTGCAGACTCTGTTAAATGAGTAATTCCCTCTAGAGCCAAGGTTCTCGCTTAACCTTTCGGCTCTGATACCAAATGTAACGACCCAAAATTTTCGAAGCCCAAAATTCAAGATAGTTATGAAAAAGAAGAAGAGATAGAAGAAGAAGAAAAACAGAAACACCAACATCTCACATTCGCAGCGGATAAAATATAATAATATAATAACTTTCAAATGAATACTATATCTGTCGATTACATTTAATATACATCAGAGTTTCACACACATACGGTCACTGAATAAATACAAGTATCATGTCTCAGATTAACGGATATATAAATAATATACTGTAGCGGAAATACTCTATACGTACTTCCCATCCAGCTAGTCTCCTGAGCTCCAGAACGTTCTTACCTGAAAATCTGTAACACTCGCTCTGACCCGAGCATTACACCAAAGTAAAACCCGGGTCAGGCTTGAAACCAGCGTGAGTAAACTCATCCAACATGGAATGTGACGACCGCTCATGACTCCCGCAACAAAACAATGGAATAGTGCGCTGAAAGGCGTGCCAGGTAGCCATGGACGATAGTCAGAGTAAAATAAAACAGCAAACTCTATCGTATCACTCACAGCGCATGGATAAAATACAATAGAGAAATATATAGTGAAGCCCCATAACAGAAAAATCATCATATAAGCATCGTAGTAGTTTTATACAAACATGAATCATCCATACATCAAAGCCTCACTACAAACACTCAATCAGATATAACAACGGAACACCCAGTACATATGGTAAGAAAACTAGTATGCAAAGCCTCCTGCTCGTCTTCGTCATCATCAGCGTAGATCTCTAAGAACAGCACCTGTCACCTGCTACCTAGTCTGCCCATCCCAACATGGATGAACAACCCAAGGTAATAAGAGGAGACATAAAACCTTGAGTCAGACAAAGTCTTAGTGAGCAGTAAATCAACTATCAAACATACCAAAAGAGCATAAAGGATAAAAGGAATAGGAACCAAACCATCCCACTCCACCTCTTTCTACAGTGATAGCCCCCAGATACACACCAAAGAGAATTAAGCATAACATAGCAGATAATTAAGGTAAAGAAATAATCACTCGAGTCAAGGGCGATGTTTTCCAAATACAAACCCCCAAGGCCTAAACCAAGATCAGATAAGCACCTAGAAAATACCGCTCTTGAGACCGAATGATGATACAACCAAACGTCCAAACATCCATAACTCTGGCTATCACTGTTATCCTTGCTTCGATTTCACCGTTGATTAAATGACCATCCGTCAAGGGCTAATGGTAACCCCGGTTCCAGACATAACTCCGCACACTGCCTTGTGCCTAGGACTTATCTACTTTGCCCAGAGTACTCGACTACCTACCTGTATTCTTTTGGTTGTCCCGACTACCTACCTGTAGTCGTTATGGGCACCCCATGTACTCTTGCTTTTGAGCATGCTAGAACCTTCAACAACGATGAGATCCAAGCCTTCTAGTCATCCTCCTTGACGACTATCCTCATACTAGCTCAAGCTACCTCTCGAGCAATCCATTATCAACCAACTCGAACCATCCCTCGAGTTATCAACATGCTTGGAATGATCCCTGCCTGGATTATGCCAAGTCTACATCACATCATATTTCGCTTTATTACACCATAGCAAAGTCTCAACTCAACAACATGGTTTGCCTCATCGCATCATGGCAAAGTTCCATCTCAACATCATTCAATCCATACATATGAGCTTCCACATCCGCCACATATGCTTTTAGCAGCTTTCACCATTTAAGAGCCTCTTCTGTAGCTTTTGAATCATCTTTGACCATACTTGTCCAAATCTATCAACTAGATAGCTCATTCACAACAATCAATCAAGGCAAACATTAATCCAAACAAATAAGTATTCAATCAAGATCTAATTAGGCATTCATAACTACAATGGCAATTTCGTAAATAAATGAGCATAGAACTAACATACATGAATCATGGGTTTTTAGCATAGATCTAGCAAATATAAAACATGGGTTTTGTTTCTATAACTTAATAAATGAGCTTGCATAGGTAAACATCTTCACAAACAATGGATCTATACTTGGATCTAAGGAAAATGCACAAAAATCACTATCTACAACACTCCAACAAACCACCAATCCAATATACTCCTTTGGGTCCGCGTGAGAGATAACTACCACTCACCAAATCACCAAAACACCTCAAAAACTAAACACTTCAGATCTGGACAGCGAAGATCAAGGCTTGATCCGGCGAAATCTCGCTTAAAACGATGAAATCTAGCTTTGTTGGATGAAGATCTTCAACTTTGGCCCTTGAATCTTTGATCTCGATCTTGGATGGAAGTTAGAACTAGATTGGAATGGAGAAAAGAAGATGAAGAAATGTTGAAGTCAAGTTCCCAAAATGGCAGCACTTCGTCGCTCCAAAAACCGGTGCCAAAAAGTGAGCCAAACCCCTCTATTTATAGGCTGAATTTACCTTAGGTCGTCCGCCCCTTAGGTCGTCACCGACCTAACCAACACAACACAGCCGACCTAAAGACATGGCCGACCTAAGACTCATGCGACCTAACCACTAAGTCGCAAACTTCTTCCTGCCGACCTAACAATAACACGGGCCACACGACACGATATAAAAGCCTCCGACCTAACTTAGGTCGCTGCCGACCTATCCCCCTGCCGACCTATCGACTCAACAGTATGGCCGACCTACGACTTATACCATAACCCGTCCCAATCCTTAGACCGCTAACATCTTAACCCGGTCAAACACTTAGGTCGGTCACCTTCCTTGAGTCGTTACCTATGAGTCGCTTACTACCCTGACTAGGTTCAAACCTATAGGTCGTAACTCGGCAACTTCCTTAAGTCGCTGCCTTCTAACTCGTCTACTTCTTAGGTCGTCCAAATTACTAGGTCGTAACATGCTAACACCTTAACTCGTCCAACCACCTTAAGTCGTCCACTACATAACTATAGGTCGGTCAGAAACCCATAACTTGTTCTCACGACCTAAGCTAACTCCCTAAGGTCGTAAACCTCTTAAGTCGGTCCAAACTATCCACGAGTTAACTCCCTACACGACTTAGGTTATGGACGACATAACCAACACTAACAACTTAGTAATTCTACGATCTATCGACACGTAAAATACGGGTCGTTACATTCTCTCCCCCTTAGGAATTTCGCCCCCGAAATTCCAAGCAAACATCAGCAATCAAAAATATTCTGCATGCCTACCAACCATAGCAATCAACAAAACATGCATCCAATTCTAGCCTAGCATGCAGAATTCTAAGACTTAGAACAAGCTACAAATTCATGAGATGTCATGACACTTTTAGGGCCATACCTTGAAGAGTTCGGGATGAGCTGCCTTCATCCTCTCTTCCTCCTCCCACGTACAGTCGTTAACATCATCACTCCATTGTACCTTGAGCAACGTAATCGTCTTCCTCCTAAGCTGTTTCGTATCGGTTTCAACAATACGAAGCGGCTTACGAGGTTTCATACCCACTGGATCAACCTCCAAATTTTCACAGTTATCAGCAGAAACCACCGTAGTTGGATCATGCACATACTTCCGTAGATACGATACATGAAAAACATTGTGCACACCTGCCATCTTTTCCGGTAACTCCAATCTATAAGCGAGCTTTCCAATCCGCTCGATGATCGGGAATGGTCCAACAAATCTCGGAGTTAACTTTCCTTTCTTCCCGAATCTAATAACACTCTTTAATGGAGAAATCTTCACAAAAACCATCTCACCTACGTCGAATTCCAAATCCTTGCGACGATTATCGGTATAACTTTTCTGTCGATCTTGGGCTACCTTCATTCGTTGCCGAATGATCTCTATACAATCCGAAGTCTGTCGAATCATCTATGGCCCAAGTATCAGTTTTTCTCCGGTTTCCAACCAACATGTCGGAGAGTTACACGGTCTTCCATATAATGCCTCATATGGTGCCATACCAATACTCGACTGATAACTGTTATTATATGCAAACTCCACCAAATGAAGATGATCTTCCCATGATCCTCCGAAGTCCAAAACACAAGCTCTGAGAAGATCTTCCAAAACTCGGTTAACTCTCTCAGTCTGACCATCTGTTTGAGGGTGATAAGCTGTACTCAAACACAACTCAGTTCCAAAAACTTCCTGGAAGCTCTTCCAAAATCCACTAGTGAACAATGGGTCTCGATCGCTCACTATACTCTTCGGAATACCATGGAATCGAACTATCCACTTAACATACAACTCAGCCAACTTCGATGCAGTCCTAGTTGATCGAACAGGAATGAACCTTGCACTCTTGGTCAAACGATCTACTATGACCCAAATTCCTTCATTTCCTGCTCTTGTCCTAGGTAGACCATCGATGAAGTCCATCGACACTTGCTCCCACTTCCATGTAGGAACTTCTAATGGCTGAAGTAATCCACTGGGCTTCTTCTGCTCAGCTTTCACTAACTGACAGTTCATACACTTGGAAATAAAATTTCCAACATCCTTCTTCATGCCTTCCCAGTAGTAAGTTCTCTTCATATCCCGATACATCTTATTTCCACCTGGATGAATTGTCAACTTCGAGTGATGACCTTCTTTCAGAACTTCATCTCTCAATCCATCTACATCGGGAACAACCAATCGTCCTTGCTTCCGAAGCCAACCCTCTCGATCGACCTCGAATCCCTTATCCTTCTCTGGGTCCAATCCAGATTCCAAATCTCGGATGATCTTGACAAGCTTATCGTCTCGCTTTTGGCTCTCACCAATTCTTTCCACAAGAGTAGGTCTTATCGATAAGTTTGCCAACATTTCAGGTTCTAATTCACATCTGGGCCTGAAATCAAATCCAGCCAAATACTCGAGACTCTTCCATTCCGAAAACATGGCTCCCAATCCTGCATGTCTTCGACTTAACGCATCAGCCACTGCGTTACCTTTTCCCGGAGTATAGGCTATACCAAAATCATAAGATGCTAGAAACTCTAGCCACCGTTGCTGTCGAAGATTCAAATCCTTTTGGGAGAACAGATACTTCAACGACTTATGATCTGTAAACAACTCGAATCTAACTCCCAATAGATAATGTCTCCACATCTTCAAAGCAAACACAATTGCCGCTAACTCCAAATCATGAGTCGGATAATTCCTTTCATGCGGCTTCAGTTGTCGACTTGCATACGCAACAACTTTATCCTTCTGCATTAGCACTGCTCCAAGTCCAGTGCCACATGCATCGGTGTAAACCACCATCTCTTCATTCCCACTTGGAATAGTCAAAACAGGAGCACTTGTCAGTCGCTCTTTCAGGATTACGAAAGCTTGCTCACACTTGTCATCCCATCTGAACACTTGGTTCTTTTTCGTCAATCCGGTCAACGGTGCAGCTATCTTGGAAAAGTCTTTAATAAACCGACGATAATATCCTGCTAATCCAAGAAAACTTCTTACATCAGACGCATTCTTAGGTTCAACCCAATCCTGGATTGCTGCCACCTTAGCGGGATCAACCGCTATTCCATTTCCCGAGATAACATGGCCTAAGAACCTCACTTCACTCTTCCAGAAGTGACACTTCGAAAACTTAGCCTTCAGTTGATGTTTCCGTAAGATTCCCAAAACAATCCTCAAGTGTGTCTTGTGCTCTTCCTCAGTTCTGGAATAAATCAGAATATCATCCACGAACACAAGCACGAACTTATTCAACTGATCTCTGAACACTCTATTCATAAGATCCACGAAATATGCTGGTGCGTTAGTCAACCCAAACGGCATTACTAGCCACTCATAAAAACCGGATGGTGTCCTGAAAGCAGTCTTCGGCACACTATCCTTAGCCACTCTCAACTGGTGAAATCCCGTTGCCAAATCCATCTGAGAAAACACCTTGGCCTCGTGAAGCTGATCAAACAAGTCATCTATTCTCGGCAATGGATACTTGTTCTTCCTAGTCAACTTATTCATCTCACGATAATCCACACACAACCTCAACGATCCATCCGCTTTGGTTGCGAACACAACTGGTGCACCCCATTCGGACACACTTCTCCGAATGAATCCTTTCTGCAAAAGGTCATCAACCTGCACCCTCAACTCTAGCTGCTCCCTAGGCGCCATCCGCCTAAGAGGCATCACAACAGGTCTGGCTCCCTCAACTAGATCGATACGAAACTCGATCTCCCTATGCGGCGGCAATCCTTTGACTTCATCAAAGACATCCTCAAATCCATTCACAATAGGCACCGATGACAGTCCATCCCGTGGAACAACCAGCGAATACATGAAGCTCATGAAGACGTCTTCCTCATGCTTACATCGTATCACAACCTTTCGCCCTTCCACATTCCCGACTGTCACCTCATGCCTCTCACAATCAATCCTTGCCGCATATTTCCTAAGCCAGTCCATACCCAAAATAATTCCGAACCCCGCAAAGTTCAGAACAAAGAAATCACAGACAAACGAGCAATCATGACTCGACACAACTAGACCACGGCATATCATACACAAACATGACGAACCCCCGACTGGATTAGTCACAACCAATGGCCTATCAACAATATTCGGTTTCAAACCTAACCGGCCTACCAAATCATTACAAACAAAAGAATGCGACGCTCCAGTATCAAACAACACTCTAACTGGAACACCACAGATAGAAAGAGTACATTGAACCACCACACTCTTCCCCTTCTCTTCAGCAGTAGGAGCTTTTGAAGATGACGGCACAACTCCCAAAGCATAAGCTTGCATAATTTGCCTATCTTTCCTCGGCTCTGGGCAATCCTTCTTGATATGTCCCAGCTTATCACAGTTATAACATTTTCCCGGCACCTTGGGATTCTTACAGTCTTTGTAAAGATGGCCCTTCTGTTGGCAGTTATAACAAGTCACTTCGCCTTTGGGCTTCTTCTGGCCATCCTTACCCTTCTGCTGCTGTTGCTTCCTCCTCTTATTGCCACTCTGGTGTGGTTTAGATCCTTCCCTGGTTACAGCAACAAAAGAACTTTCCTTAGGAAACAAACTCTCATGCCTGAGGGCTTTCTCCACAAGCTTCTCAAATGGATCGTCCAGATGATCCACCAACTGCCTCCCAAGATAAGCATCCAAACCAGTCACAAACTTCTCATTCTTCTGATAAGGAGAATCAATATACGATCTAGCATACTTGGACAAAGCTTCGAACTCAGAAATATACTCAAGAACTGGTCTCCCACCTTGCTTGAGCTCTACAAACCTCTTGAACAAAACAGACTTCTGAGCCGTAGAGATGAACTTGGCTTCAAATCTAACTTGGAATTGCTCCCAAGTGATCTCTTCTTCTGGAGTATCGATGGTGATAGAATTCCACCAATCCGCAGCTCTCCCTTGAAGCTGTCTCGATGCAAGCTTCCTCTTAGTTGCATCCTCAATCCCTAAATAACCAAAGATTCTTCGACATGCATCAATCCATCTCTGCACCTCAATGGTCGACTCCGTCCCCAAGAAAGCTTATCCTCCAAGAGCAGTATAATCCTTACAAAGCTTAGCAAAATCCACCGGCCTTGGAGCTTGGACTTGAACTCCCACATCCACTGATGATCCCGAGGCTGGTATCCTTCTCATGATCGAAGTCATCATCGCTTCGAACATAGTTCCATAATCGACAGCCCCTTCATCAGCACGGCCTTCCCTTGCAGCTGGTCTCCCTCTTCGACTCATCCTTAATATCTGCAATAAGAATGATTAGAACACCTTAAGAAACAACTGCATAAGGAGTTCAAATCCTTCTAAGCTACTATATTATATATAGTAATCATCCATCAAAATACAATTACGTCTCTCATACGTAGTTGCGTCAGCGAGCGTTGGCTAAAATCGATTAACCAAAGCTCTGATACCAAATGTGACGACCGCTCATGACTCCCGCAACAAAACAATGGAATAGTGCGCTGAAAGGCGTGCCAGGTAGCCATGGACGATAGTCAGAGTAAAATAAAACAGCAAACTCTATCGTATCACTCACAGCGCATGGATAAAATACAATAGAGAAATATATAGTGAAGCCCAATAACAGAAAAATCATCATATAAGCATCGTAGTAGTTTTATACAAACATGAATCATCCATACATCAAAGCCTCACTACAAACACTCAATCAGATATAACAGCGGAACACCCAGTACATATGGTAAGAAAACTAGTATGCAAAGCCTCCTGCTCGTCTTCGTCATCATCAGCGTAGATCTCTAAGAACAGCACCTGTCACCTGCTACCTAGTCTGCCCATCCCAACATGGATGAACAGCCCAAGGTAATAAGAGGAGACATAAAACCTTGAGTCAGACAAAGTCTTAGTGAGCAGTAAATCAACTATCAAACATACCAAAGGAGCATAAAGGATAAAAGGAATAGGAACCAAACCATCCCACTCCACCTCTTTCTACAGTGATAGCCCCCAGATACACACCAAAGAGAATTAAGCATAACATAGCAGATAATTAAGGTAAAGCAATAATCACTCGAGTCAAGGGCGATGTTTTCCAAATACAAACCCCCAAGGCCTAAACCAAGATCAGATAAGCACCTTGAAAATACCGCTCTTGAGACCGAATGATGATACAACCAAACGTCCAAACATCCATAACTCTGGCTATCACTGTTATCCTTGCTTCGATTTCACCGTTGATTAAATGACCATCCGTCAAGGGCTAATGGTAACCCCGGTTCCAGACATAACTCCGCACACTGCCTTGTGCCTAGGACTTATCTACTTTGCCCAGAGTACTCGACTACCTACCTGTATTCTTTTGGTTGTCCCGACTACCTACCTGTAGTCATTATGGGCACCCCATGTACTCTTGCTTTTGAGCATGCTAGAACCTTCAACAACGATGAGATCCAAGCCTCCTAGTCATCCTCCTTGACGACTATCCTCATACTAGCTCAAGCTACCTCTCGAGCAATCCATTATCAACCAACTCGAACCATCCCTCGAGTTATCAACATGCTTGGAATGATCCCTGCCTGGATTATGCCAAGTCTACATCACATCATACTTCGCTTTATTACACCATAGCAAAGTCTCAACTCAACAACATGGTTTGCCTCATCGCATCATGGCAAAGTTCCATCTCAACATCATTCAATCCATACATATGAGCTTCCACATCCGCCACATATGCTTTTAGCAGCTTTCACCATTTAAGAGCCTCTTCTGTAGCTTTTGAATCATCTTTGACCATACTTGTCCAAATCTATCAACTAGATAGCTCATTCACAACAATCAATCAAGGCAAACATTAATCCAAACAAATAAGTATTCAATCAAGATCTAATTAGGCATTCATAACTACAATGGCAATTTCGTAAATAAATGAGCATAGAACTAACATACATGAATCATGGGTTTTTAGCATAGATCTAGCAAATATAAAACATGGGTTTTGTTTCTATAACTTAATAAATGAGCTTGCATAGGTAAACATCTTCACAAACAATGGATCTATACTTGGATCTAAGGAAAATGCACAAAAATCACTATCTACAACACTCCAACAAACCACCAATCCAATATACTCCTTTGGGTCCGCGTGAGAGATAACTACCACTCACCAAATCACCAAAACACCTCAAAAACTAAACACTTCAGATCTGGACAGCGAAGATCAAGGCTTGATCCGGCGAAATCTCGCTTAAAACGATGAAATCTAGCTTTGTTGGATGAAGATCTTCAACTTTGGCCCTTGAATCTTTGATCTCGATCTTGGATGGAAGTTAGAACTAGATTGGAATGGAGAAAAGAAGATGAAGAAATGTTGAAGTCAATTTCCCAAAATGGCAGCACTTCGTCGCTCCAAAAACCGGTGCCAAAAAGTGAGCCAAACCCCTCTATTTATAGGCTGAATTTACCTTAGGTCGTCCGCCCCTTAGGTCGTCACCGACCTAACCAACACAACACAGCCGACCTAAAGACATGGCCGACCTAAGACTCATGCGACCTAACCACTAAGTCGCAAACTTCTTCCTGCCGACCTAACAATAACACGGGCCACACGACACGATATAAAAGCCTCCGACCTAACTTAGGTCGCTGCCGACCTATCCCCCTGCCGACCTATCGACTCAACAGTATGGCCGACCTACGACTTATACCATAACCCGTCCCAATCCTTAGACCGCTAACATCTTAACCCGGTCAAACACTTAGGTCGGTCACCTTCCTTGAGTCGTTACCTATGAGTCGCTTACTACCCTGACTAGGTTCAAACCTATAGGTCGTAACTCGGCAACTTCCTTAAGTCGCTGCCTTCTAACTCGTCTACTTCTTAGGTCGTCCAAATTACTAGGTCGTAACATGCTAACACCTTAACTCGTCCAACCACCTTAAGTCGTCCACTACATAACTATAGGTCGGTCAGAAACCCATAACTTGTTCTCACGACCTAAGCTAACTCCCTAAGGTCGTAAACCTCTTAAGTCGGTCCAAACTATCCACGAGTTAACTCCCCACACGACTTAGGTTATGGACGACATAACCAACACTAACAACTTAGTAATTCTACGATCTATCGACACGTAAAATACGGGTCGTTACATGGAATAACATCATACAACTTATATAGAACCCGGGGTAACTCATTACAATTCACAAAGCCACAATTTATTATAGTCGTTACTTATTCCACACATAAGTTTTCTAAGTGCCAACACTTAGATCAAATAGTCCGATTCACTTAAATCATTTCATCCCAACTATTAATTTTACATGACGATTTATAAAAAAATTCGAAGTGGTTTCGGGTATTTCCCAATGCCTGATCCTGGCCTCTTCGAGTCTCATGTCATCCTAATCTGAGTTATTCAAATGAAATACACAACATTCATATCAGAGATATCAATACATTCAAAACATCTAATACCATTCAATCATCCATAAACAAAGCCTTCTCACATACAAATCAATTCAATTGATTCAAATTGAATTTCAAACCTCAACACTTTGATTCCTTCATTTAACGTTAATTAACCCCAAATCAATTAGTTGGTCAACCCATCATTCTTCATCTTAATTTATCACCCCGGATTAATTATCTTTCAATTGCATTCAAGTAATTATCTTTAATTAACTGCACGATATTAATTATCCTTACCCAAAATCAATAAGTAATCTTAATTATTTCATGAATTAATTAACTATTTTAATTACATAAATCCTTAATTACTTATATTAATTAACTTCATAAGTCACTTATTATGGATTAATCAATCTTAATTAATCAATCTTTGATTACATCATTAATTGTATTAATTATATAAATTAAGGATTTCCAATTATATTTTAATTTGTTCTAAGCTAAATTAATTACTTTAATTCAACCACAATATTGATCATTCCCGATTAATCTCTACCTGTAATTGACTATCCCCTTTATTTAATAACTTAATTACTTCTTTATTTAACTATCTTAATTACTTCCTTGATTAATTTCACAAAATAATTATATTTTATTAAATACATTAAGTAATTACCTATCAACCATAAATTGATTATTCTAAATTAATTAAGCTTAATAAATTAACTTAAACCTCAATTAATTGGTTCAAACTCTTAGTTTCTAATTAATCAACTCAAATCATCAATTAATTGAATTAATAAGTTATCCACTTAAATTACCCTACTAATTTAATGAATCACAAATCATTAAATCCTTATTAACATTAAAATGAAGCATTTTCTTATTTATAATTTAAATTTAAAACAACTTAAAACCCCATATCTTCGAGTCAAACCACGATTAACTCGAGAATCAATCAAACCAAAGTCACATCATCAATTCACAGTGCACATCAATTCAATCATTCAACCAAATATTTAAATTTAGCCATTTAAATTTAAATAGAAATCCAAAAGCATGAAATTTACTCACCTTTGCCTTTGTTTTGCAATCCACTCTAACTCGACTCGTTTCCCATGTTTTCAGACCTTGAATAAATATTAAATGATTTTATTAATATATGAATTAATTGGACAAGTAATTCTCGTAGATTTAATTGGCAAATTATTTAATTTAAAATTAGTTTCTGAAAGGTAATTAAGTTTATTAATCACCTTAATCACTAATATACATTACTAAAATAAACTGGTAGATTACCATTTCTAAACTGTATATAAAAATAATCCATAGAGGCTTCAAAATCTAACTTTTTATATAAACTTCCTAATATTCCTATATAATATTTCCCGGTATATACATATGTGTAAAATTAGATTTAAGTTTTTTTATATTTTTTATGAAAAAAATTTGTCAGTATATAAGTACACCTTACTGTTACTCAACAACATGTGTTTATAGAAAATTTCTTTCTTCTACTTTTTTTTTATCACACAGATAAATTCATAACTAAGTGTTCTTTAAATCTAAATCAAATCTATACCTTGCTGAGATAAGAGCCTCCCCCACGTTCGCACTGCGGCCCACGAGCATCATAGGCACATGCGATCCACATCGCGTCTTTCCCTAACCCTCCAATCTCTTGAATCGGCACTACCCTCTGCTTCTTCCCCACTGTCGTTGCCGTCGAGCTCTCAGATTTTCGTGCACGAAAACACGCCGCCCCTCCAGTATCCTACCGCCACCCGAGCGTGAATCAACAACGAATCCCTCCTCCAGGCCGTGCTAGGTCTTCCCCAAGCATCGCGTCTTGATTTCGATTTGCCGACCGATTGTTTCGGTATTATATTTATTTTTATATATATT